>NW_020769337.1:4381445-4438911 GCF_900518735.1 Pseudonaja textilis | reverse complement strand
AGGAAGGAAGGAAGGAAGGAAGGAAGGAAGGAAGGAAGGAAGGAAGGGAGGGAGGGAGGGAGGGAGGGAGGGAGGGAGGAAGGTTGGTTTAATTAGTATTTAAAACAAATCATTATCAGATGCTAGAAACACAAACTTGATTTTTTTTGACAAAGACAAAGAGGCAGATGACCTTTTTTTAATAATGCATTCCCCAATTAACCACTCCTGCATGTTTGTTGGATGATACCAAGAAATAAAACAACTTCGGAGGAATGATAATAGTCCCTGAGAGTAAGGATGACATCATGTTCTCCCAGAGTATCCTTTTGGCTTAATGATGTGATTACCATTATTTCTGATGTTCAGGCTATAAGTGACATTGATTAGGGAGAGGAAATGGTATCAAAGTTTTAGAAGTTCAAAAAGAGCCCTGGGAAGAATGTATTAATGGGAAGAAAGACATCTGAAATGAGTTAAAATGTGGGTGATGAGTAGCCCCGGAATGCTGACCTCCATTTGGAAGAGGAAAGCAGAAATGAACCAGATGATAACTGATGTACAATGCAGCTACTTTTACCATCAACTCAAAATTCTAATTCCAGATCCCTTTTATCTAGTAATGAATTCTAGTGATTCTAGTAATGAAACTAAAATCAAACTATTACTGGAAACACTGGTTTAAGTTTAAGCAGTGATGCTTCTGTTAAGAAAAGTAATGTTCAAGAATCAAAGTAACCCCAGCAGATCAAGAAAATATGGACAGGGAAAAGATTTTAGCCTGGCTTTTTTGCTAAAGAATATAAAGATAAAGGTTTTCCCTGTCTTGTCAGACTCTAGGGAGCACTGCTTTATCTTCATTTCTTAGTCAAGGGAGCCAGAATTGTTTGAATACATTCCTGTGTTCATGTGGCCAGAGTGAATATATGCTGAGTGCGCAGAACTCTTATTACTTTCCCACTGAAATGGTACCTGTTAGGGATACACCCTAGCAGAATCTGCATGGCAGTCAGGCAGGCAGGCAAAAATATGTGAGATAAACGTTTTTGTAGCTTACACTCAGTAAAACAGATACACAGTGCTAATTAAATAGTTTATTCCGGTAAGAGTTATAGCATAGTCAAACAGTCCATATATCATTCACTAGTTCAGTCCATCCGGGATTATTCAGTTGCAAATTCCAGTGTCGAAAAAGAGAGGTCAGTAAACTTACAAATATCAGTCCAGTAATATATCTCCTTGCAGTAGAGATATGAAGAAGTCAAAAACTCCTCTCTTCCTTCAGCAACTCAGCAGTAGGGGAAACACGCAGTTAACAAACCATCAATCAATCCATGCAATCCAGTAATTGTCAGGTTCTCTTGCTCCCTCTTATGGTGGTTTCACACCACACCCAAAATTACATGCTTTGCAGTTTTAAAGTGACACACACTTAAACTTACAATCATAGTTTATATATATTATTTTACCCAAACTACATTAGGTAACCTATGTTATACCTAACAGTACCTATTTAACTACTCACATTTGCAACACTTTCAGACTGCTAGGTGAGCAGGAGCTGGAACAAATGACGGGAGTTCACCCCATCATACGGCACTTGGTTGGTCTATATTTCATGATAATGGATTTCTGGAACACCTTTGGCAATGTATTTTTAAAAGTATATTAAAAGTTTAAAATTGCCCAATGGCTGAATAGCTGGATTCCCTATAGCTGGCTGGTTTATAATAAAACATATTAAATTATTTCATATATGTGTGTGTGTGTGTGTGTGTGTGTGTTTGTGTTTACACATAAGACTTACACACACTCACACTCACACGCATACACTATTTTAACTTGCCAGATCCATGTTTGTCTGCTGGAACATCTCAAGAGTTGCTACAAGGATTTAGGAGTAAAACTACAATGTTTTAAAGTTGTGCTTCTTTTGCATGTTTTGGTCAACTTAAAAGAAAATCAGGGCATTAATGGTGAATTCAGTTGACCCATTTTAAGCTCCACTCAATTCTAAAAATGGACAATAGTTTAGTCCTAGCCATTATGATAAAATCACCTCATGATTCTTGCAGGATAAATGAATTGAAAAAGAAAACCCTTCAAAATGCAACCACTATTTAGATTATCCAACCCTATTTGTAAACTTAAAGAGCATCCATTGATGTTCAAAGTACAAATGGCTAGAAATAGGTTGAAATTTAAATTTTGAGTCTTACGGATAGTGTATTTCTTATAAGTACATATTGAATTCTTATTTAGATATGCCAGCACAGGACATTAATCAATATTATCTTCAGTGAAATGATGTTTGGTTAGGTCTCTGCTATTGATGTTTATTCATTTGTAAGTTTGTTTGTTTATTTAAAATGTGTATAATGCCCCAAACCCTGATAATTCTAGGAAGCTTATAAAAAATGTAATAAAGCAATCATAATCATAAAAATCTCATTTAAACAAGAAATCATCAGGCATTAGATCAAAATATTAAATGGCCTGGATAAAAGGACATATTTTGAGCCCCTCGAACAGTGTAATAAAGAGAAATTGCTTCAATTTGATTAGTAATATTTTTTACAGATAAAGTACTACTGAAATAATTTATGCCAGAATGATAGAATTGATAGAACTGCTCCATTCAGTAAATTAAAACTGTTTACACTTACAGGTCTACTTAATGGGGGCGGGGGGGTGGGGGAAAGTCACTTACAAAATGATATATATTCCTTCTGTTTTACTGTAATATGTGCATTTTATCTGTTTCATGTTGTTTCATACTATTTCCATTTTCAGAACATTATATAGTTTTGATAACTTTCAGGTAATTGTCACAGAGTTGCTGTGAGTGAGTAGTCAGCTATATAAATTTTCTAAAATACATAAATAAAATAAATACATCACTGAATTACATGGTAAATCAGAAAATCATTAAATGAAAGAAATACTTTCCCATTCTATTTTTCCTTAGATGTTTGTTAATAAAGATGTATTTTATTATAACTCCAGGTGATTAAATAAAATAAAATGGTAAAAAATGGACAAAATCCTTGTCAGTTTTGGAAATTTAGGTGGTAACTTTGGGTAAACAAAGTTGTATATGGTTTCTTAAAAACTTTGCAGATAAATCCAAAATAAATGTTTTCTTTTTCTCTTAGCAGAAAGGAAAATTGTGACTTTGAATATTCAAACTCAGCCAACATATAAAACAATATCCAACGTTGTTGGGTATTTAAAAGGAGCTACAGTTCCTGGTAGGTTTATTTTGATTTCTTCGTGTGCTAGCTAACTTTTGCAAGTCACTTGACATATTTCTGAACAGGAACAGAATTTCACAACTTATTCTGGACTGTGGATTACACTTAACCTTCAAACTATACATAACAGCCTTTTATTTTTTGGACTTTGTCCTATATAGTTACCCAGACTGAGCACTTACACCTATCTGAAAAATAATTATGGGAGTTGAAATCCACACATTAAACATGCTAAGGTTGAAAAACATTGATGTAGACAATATATATCTTCTTAACACATTCCACATGGTGTACTTTAGTATACTGTGATTTAGTTTAACTATTTCATATCTGAGTAAGACTTCTGGTAGGAGTATCATTTGCCTGAAAGAAGATACCTTATACTACAGACCTTTAGCAAACAGAAAGCAAGAGACTATGATTGACAATTTCAACTCACTTTAAATACAGTGAGCTATTTGAGTTACTTCCAAAAATATAGTAATTACTAAAAACCAAGCAAGACACATCTAACCCCTTAAGATAGTTTAGATCCATTTTAGATGGTTGCTATAACTACTTAGTCTTATGTCTTTTCAGATAGGTTCATTGGATGATTCACTATAAAATATTCTGCATTATAAATGATGTTGTTAGCTTGGGATTGCAAGCAAATAATGTTGAGGTCTTTAAAATACAAGTGATTCTTGAACCTAGCTGATTATTATGACAAACGATAGCTGTGACACAGCTTGCAAGAACGGGAAAAGTAACCAATATGATCAGTATTTGGAAGGACTGTTGGTTGTATTGATTAATCAGTAAAAGGATTTGCTTGCTGTATGTTTTTCAGATAGATACGTCATAGTTGGCAGCCACCACAGCAGTTTGCCTGGCTATAGTAGTGAACAATGGGCTCATGGCACAGCAGTAATTACTGCACTTATCCAAGCCTTGATGAGGAAGGTGAAGAAAGGTTGGAGGCCTGAGAGGACCATCATTTTCTGCTCATGGGGTGGAACCATGTTTGGCAAGATTGGTTCCTATGAATGGGCAGAGGTAAGAATGTTTACAGGGGATCTAGAGTTGCCAATATCAAGGATAAGAATTATTAATTGATAATTAATAATAATCCTGTCAGCATTCCAACTAATCACTCCAAACCAATAAACTCCAAGACAAACAGTTCATCAAAGTTCCATTTATTAGAGTTGTCATATTGGCACATGTCATGCCCATATTGGAGATTGACTCTGAGGGAGAGGAGGAACAGCTGACAGGGAGTGGAAGTGTGGCTCTGGAGGTTGTGGAGGAGGCTGGGCAGTCAGAGAAAGACCCAGGCCCATCCCCTCTCCATCCTAGGGTATAAAGGGAGGAGAGGATAAGGGAGAGATATGAATGGCATGGTCTATGGGGGAGGAAAGGGCCTTGATCCTCTTCATGGGCTGCAGCTGTGAGAACTGGTTAAAAGGGTGGACATGTGTATGGGCCAGTGCTGGAAACAAAGCATGGAAATAGTCTGTCATTCCTCTCTGAGTTTGGAGTCCTTCCCAGTGTGTGTTCTGATATCTGTGGACGTCTTCAAGCCCTTATCTTGCCTGGTTCCCTTAATTGCTTCAGTGTGGTTTGTGTTGTTTTATAATTTATAGGCATTTTTAGTTTAAACGACATTTCCTCCTTTTCGTAACTACTTGTGGGGGAGGTTTTTTTGTCTCCAGACAAGGATATTTGGAGCTTTGAAGCAAAGTGAAGGAATAAAAGGGACTTCACCTGTTTTTGTGACTGAGTTTATTTTGTATCCCATCCTGGGTCATCACAGCACATCTGGGAAAACTCAAATCTGAGAGTTCCGGATTTTCCCTTCCCAGAAGAGAAATCAAAGATCCCTCCCCTGCACCCATCAGTCCATCACATGGCCTAGTCAAATCTTCATCCCAACTGGAGACATTCCTCCAGACACTCCTCTCCAAGTGAAGGGCAACATGTCCTTGACTCTTTGAGAAATAATGTTGTTGTGTCTAGTCTTCTACCCCACTATGAAATCCCCCCTCCCAAATTCCCAGACACTGAATTTGGCAGCCTCGAAGCTTCCAAGTAAAAAGTGGCTTCCAAGGCTCACATATCCCTTGCCCTATGGAACTTCCTGGTCTCCTGTTGCTAAATTTTATTCTCTGAGTATGTCCTTTTCTTCCTTCTCAGAGACATTTTCTAAAGATTCAGATGAGTGAAAACTAAGTCTAAGCTGCCTGACAACTTGTTTATGTGTTTGGTGATTGTACCCGGAAAGATGAATTAGTGGTATCTGTGAAGAAAAAGAGAGGGCCATGATATCTGAAAATTCCCCAGTTGTCCAGCTTTTATCAATTTCCATTATGATTATCATCTAAATCAGTATCTAATTAGTTGAGTGATGATACCAATGATTTTTCTCCTAGGCAAGAATAAAGAGTCATGTTGTTGTCACTGAAAAATGTAAGCTGTTATAAGTAGTTATAAGTACCTTTTAAAATATTAATGGTGTAAAGTACAGTAAATGTAAACTTTCTAAATATTTGTTTGAGCCGTGGTGGCATACTGGTTAGAATGCAGTATTGCAGGGTAATTCAGCTCACCTCCAGGAGTTCAATCTTCATCCTGGCTCAAGGTTGATTCAGCCTTCCATCCTTCCGAGGTCAGTAAAATGAGGACCCAGATTGTTAGGTGCAATATGCTGACTCTGTAAACTGCTTAGAAGGTCTGTAAAATGCTACGAAACAGTATATAAGTGCTTTTTGGTATGGCACCAAGAGTTTCAGTTTTCATCTTCATGGCAATCATTTTGTTTTTCCTCCAGAATCTTTTGACCTCAATTTGCAAAGCATGGTTGTTTTTCATCAATTCCACAGTCTCTTCATATCAGTGAACTTTCCCTTCTCTAGTGTGTTGTGTTTTAGGTGTTTATTAGCTTGAATTTTGAAATCCCACAAAACGTTGATTTCCTCATTTTTGCAAAAGGCGCTGATGCTCTTCAAACAACCAGACAATCAAAGCTCTTATGGAAAGATTTTGTTCTTTTTTTTTCACTTAATAATGCAATTGACATTTTAAATAAACATAGTAAAAATTAATGCAAGGTAAACTAGAGAAAAAAATAATAGAAGCTCAGAAGGTACAGAACAAAGAAAGAGTAAAGATATTAAAACACATGTAGATGAAAACTGATCATTTAGAGCTATTATTTTACATGAATTCAGGCAATTAATCAATATTTTAGAGCCGCCGCCTCCTCTAATTTGTAGCCAATTAAAATGTTCTTTAACAGCAAATAGATGATAAGTTGTGTCAACTGAATGTTGAATTAGCAAAAGGAAACAATTTTCTAGGTGCATTGTAGAATCCACTGAGAGTACAAGAATGGTTAATAACACCATCTGTCAGTCAATCAGTGACTAGAGGGAACTGGATAAATAAGCCATAAAGATAATCGAGGTAGGTGGCTAATTGGTACATGCCTTTTGGTCAGATCAAGCAATAAAACTTCCAGGAGAGAAAAAGGAAGTGGAGAATATTACAATTCAAGTCAGATATATACCAGCTTGTTGGATTTGAATAGGATGCTTTTTGTAGATTTTAGTTCTGCATTTAACACAATTCTTCTACATAGACTAGTGCCTAAACTTCTGGACCTTGGACTTTCTTATTCAACCTGCCTTTGGATTATGAATTTTCTGTCTAGCCACTCACAGAGGGTCAGATTAGGTAATCATACCTCTTCAGCCCTTATTCTTAACACTGGTACACCACAGGGTTGCATGTTGAGTCCCTTACTCTATACTCTTTATGTGCATGACTGTATTCCTACTCATGCTAGCAATACTAAATTTGCAGATGATACAACAGTGGTGGGACTCATCTCCAGGGGAGATGAGTCTGCCTACCGAGATGAGGTGGACCGGTTGCTTTCACGGTGTGGAGACAATAACTTGGTCCTCAACACCAATGAGACCAAAGAGCTTATAGTGGACTATAGAAGGAACAGATCAGACATCCAGCCCTTGCTTATCAATGGAGACCGAGTGGAGCAAGTGGCCAGTTTTAAGTTTCTGGGTATTACCATAAAAGAGGACCTGACCTGGGGTGCTCACATTGCAGCCCTGGTCGAAAGGACCCAGCAGGGATTATGCCACCTGAGATTTCTCAGAAAACAACAACTGAATGAAAAACTGCTAATGACCTTCTACTGCTGCACCATAGAGAGTATCCTAACCTGCACCTCTGTATGGTGTGCCAATTGCACAGTGGCAGATAGGAAAGCACTCCAAAGGGTTAACGTCATTGCCCAGAAGATCATGGGTTGCCCTCTCCCCTCTTTGGAAGAGCTTTATAGCTTCTGCTGCCTTAAGAAAGTTCAACACATTCTCAAAGATCCATCTCATCCCGGGCACCCTTTTTTTTCAACTATTACCATCTGGCAGACCGTACAGAATAATAAAAACTAGGACAAATAGGCTGAAAAACAGCTTCTATCCCAGGGTGGTAGTTCTGTTGAATTCTACTGTATAGGGCAGTGTTGGTGTAGTGTCGAGGTTTTCAGTTCAATGTGTGGAGTGCGAAGGATGTGTGTTTGTGTTTATTTTCATAGTCAAGATGTGCACTAAAAATGGTGTTTGATTTCGTTGTACAAGGTGCAATGACAATAAAGTAAACTGACTAATACTATAAGCAGAATAAAAGTATATGTTTCATCTCTATTTTAAAGAAGCCGAGCAATTCAGTTTCAATTGACATTCGTTGGTTTATTGAATTAGTATAGCCACCCATATCACCAAAAGTGACTCTGCAAGATGTACAACATAATTAAAACAATAAATAAATCCATAAAATCATTTCTTATTATTAATTTAAAATATAACTCTCAGCCACCTTAATTAAATAATGAACCAAGGATGACAATCATTCTTAGCCTTAAAGCTACAAATTTGATATGTATGTAACCGAATATATACCATACATTAAACAGTATTACATTTGGACTCTTTAAAACAACAGTGTGGTGATTTAGTTTAAGAACATAAAAATACCTTAACTGATTTAGGTAAATTCTCAGTATCTGTAAATAGATTTGTGTACATTCTGAGTTGGACTTGGTACAGAGTTTACACACTGAAAAAAAAATACAAACAGAGATCCGTCCTTAAGCCTCTCTTCTTGTAATGATGCAACATTCATAATACACTCTGATAAAAAAAACCACAACTGCCAGAAGTTCTGCAGAAATCAATCAATCAATCAATCATCTATATATTTTATCTATCCACAGACTAACCTAGTATTTTAGCCACACTGTTTTTATTCCATGCACTAGTTTTTTAAATTCAAAAGAATATTCTTTTTCTCATTAAAAAAACCCCAAAGCTCTTTATCAAAATAATAAAGATAAACGGAAGATAAAAGCAGCCAAAAAAAGAGTTTAAAAATAATAATAAAAAAGAATTAAAAGCATTCCACTAGAAAAAAGCAAAACAAAGTGGTTCAAGAGAGAAATAAAAAGATGGATGTTTAAAAGATACCCGAAGGACATTAGCATTGTAGGTCTAGTGTATCTCAGAGGACAGTTAATTCCACAAAACAGGAGAACTTTAGATGAAACTTTTCTCCATGGCATAAACTAACAGCCAAATCGTATGCAAAACCAGAAACTCCTCTAAAGGATTCTGAGCTGCTGATGCAAGTAAATAATGAGTAAATAAGGGTTTTAAAGTATAATGGGGGCATAATGGCTCACTGGTGAAAGATGCTGAACTTGTCAGTTGGAAATATGATAGTCTGGGTTTGAGACCTGAATGCCATGCAACAAGATAAGCTCTCGTTACTTGCCCTAACTCAGTTCAAAAGCACAAAAATGCGAGTAGATAAATAGGTACCACTTCGGTGGGAAGATAACAGTATTCTGTGCACCTCAGTATATAATCATGCTGGTCACATGACCATGGAAATGTCTTCAGAGATTGCTGGCTCGCTTGGCTAAGAAACGGAGATGGGCACTGTCCTATAGAGTCAGTCATGACTGGACAGAGGAAAACTTTATGTATAAAATTGCTGCAAAGACATGAGTCTTTGCATGTTTACTTAATAAAAACTTTGTCACCAAAAATTAATGTGCTTTTCTATTTCTCAGATTAACTGGGTGGGGGAAAATCTGAGAGAGGACTATTGCGGTGACCCAGGGTGGGATACAAAACAAACACAATCACAGAAAACAGGTGAAGCCCCTTTTATTCCTTCACTTTGCTTCCAAGCTCCGAATATTCTTGATGGAAGACAAAAAACTCCCACATAAACAGTTATAAGAAGAAGGAAAAAAGCAACACAAACCCGGCAAGATAAGGGCTGGAGGACATCCACAGATAACACACACTGGGAAGGATGCCAAACTCAGAGAGGAACCATAAACTCGACCTGCTTAGAGTAAAGACCCAGCCCACGGGCCTTGAGTTTGATACTCCTGATCTAATGGGTCCAGTCTCTAGGCACGAATATAGAAATCAAAGCCTGATCTCACAATGACAAAGGAATATCTTAGGAAACACAGTAGGTGCATATTTTCATAGGGATTTGAAGAAAATTTACAACTATAAACACTTTTCTTCCCCTTTTGCTCTATTGGTGGGGATTGCTTTTTCTAAGTAGATACTTTATAAATGAATATCATCCCCTGTAATCATGAAAGATGTACTTTCTGCTTAGCTTGCAAATTCTAATGGCAGGATTTTAAAGACCTGCCAGCTATGATAAAGCTGGACTGCTCTGAATCTGAAGTTACATAAAAAGTGTGCAGATATTATTTGGCCTGAGTGTAAGCAACGGAAAAGCATTACCAAAGGCTTATTCTTCTAACTGAACAATAAGCTTACAATAAGATGTGAAAAATATGAAAAGAGGGAACTGGTTGCAACCAGTTATCAAAAGGATTCTTACAATTGCCTGAGAGCAAAATTTCTTCAGTTCCACTTCAAATCACATCAAACTTAATTGTGTTATATCCCTTTTGCTCAATGTGAAGAATCTCTTCGTGGAACAAATACTTCATTACTAGGTAGGCAATGGGAAATAATTGAAATACGCCTTTGCTTTTAAAAAGATAACAAAATGACAGCACTTCCGGTTTGAAGGGCTTCGGCGACAGACAGGAATCTGCAATCATGCATGGTTTCTGCCTGGGCTCGCCGCTGGAGTGCCCCGAGCCAGCTGGTTTCGGGGCTAAGCCACCCCGTCGAGGTGGTGAAGAAGGGGAGACTGCCAGCAGGGTCGAGGAGAGCCGCATGTCTCCTCCTCAGCTGGTCAAACTCCCTTTGCCGAAGGCGGTAGGAGCGGTGGTCAGAAATGGCCATCTCAAAGAAGTACTCAACCGGAAAAGAATGTTCAGGAAGAAGATAAGAAGTGAAAGTTTTGGCTGACTGGGCTAAGTTGAAAAAGCAATAACTAAGGTACCCTGGAATTTAAATTTTACAAGAAATAACATCGGTCCCAAAAAAGATTTGGAAGCAGCGAAAGAAAGTGAAAAGGGAAAGGTTTGGCTTTTTTTTTCCTTCTCTCTCTTTCCTTATATTGACAATTAAGAATAAGAAATTGGAAAAATCCGCTTTGGCATCAACAGGCAATTAAGCTGAAAATATAACTAAATGCCAAAGGGACAATAAAAATTTCTGGATATTAAAACCTTTTTCTTCTATAAGCAGGAAGGGAGAGAAAAAGAATAACGGCAGGATCTGGAAGAGGGAGGAGACTGCCTGGACTTTAAAAGAATCTAAAGTAAAATTTCAATAAGATTTCTAAAAGATACATTTTAACTGAAACTTTGCAACTAAATAGTAACCCCAGGAAGAGAAAGTGGGAAAAAAAGAAAGAGCAAAAAAAACAGTTTGTATGTATTTGGATTACGTGGTGACTTTTGGATATTTGGCTATTATATTTGAATGACTAAAATCAATCGGGTGGTTGTTTAAATTTTTTTACAATGGCATCACTTTTCGATGAATTGAAAATGGAACTTAAAAAGTGCAAAAAAGAGGCACAAGAAGGGAAGGGTTGCTTTGGCTTCATTTTTCAATTCTTAGAAATGGAGATTTGGAACTATGAGAAACAACAAGAAAAGACTGTAAAACAAGAAGACTGGGACAAAGAAGAAGCCATCTTTAATGAACAAGTAACTCTATGTGGGGAAGAAAAAGGAAAGGGGGGAAAGAGGATGGAGAATTTAAGATTTTAAAAAACAACCAAAGAAAAGAAAAAATTTGAAAAATATGTATAATACTGGAAAATATGAAAATTTGAAAAATATGTATAATACTGGAAAACAACAGAAAAGGGGAATACAGAAGAGGGAAGTAGACGTAGAGAGACAAAGGGATAAAAAGGGGAGGGAGAAGAAGAGAGGGAAGAAGGAAAGGAAAAGAAGTCACAAAGGTCCTGAGCAAGATATAAAGAAACAGGACCTATTTAGAGATAATGGCTAAAAATTTAACTGAAAGGGGGATTCTGTAAAGGTACATGAGATTGTGTTGTTATATTTGAAATAGAAATAACTTTAGAAAATTGGAAATAACATATGATTAGAATGAGGGATAGAATGGTTAGTGTAACTTAGTGAAATGTTTGTGAATAAAGTAAATGAAATAAAATAAATGAGAAAATTGAATTAGGAAGGAATGGGAACACTTTAATTAGTCAATGTTTTATAAAATATAAGTGAAGGGGGGGAATTGATTATGGAAAGCTAATAATTGTTCCTATAGAGGTATGATATTTAACTGAAAATTAATGTGAAAAATCTTAAGACTTTAATGAATTTTAATATTAGTGATAGAATTGAATTGGAATGGAATGTTGTTTTTATTATATACATTTATATATATATATTTTTTAAGAATATTGTGTGCAGTTTAAGAATGTACCAAACAGAATCCGAATGGAAGCTATGTATTATATTGAGTGTTATAACTTTAGGGGCATCATACTCCAATCAGTAACTATAGGAGAAATTTTGTTTAATGAGAAAAGATAATAGACAATTGAAACAGGACAGACAAAAAAATATAAATATAATGATTTGAATTGAGATGAAATAAATATAATAAAATTGAGGAAATTAAAAGAGGGGAGAAGCTATGTAAAAAATGTAAAATTATAATAAGATATGGAATAGAATATAAAAATGAGCATGAACTTGAAATTGTGTCTGCACAAAGAAATGTAACCCAGGATTATGTTGCTTTCAAAAAAGATGTTTTAATTGTGTTTCTTTTTGTGAAAACTCAAATAAAATTTACAAAAAAAAAAAAGATAACAACATGACAACATTGGAGAAACAATGGTATTCACATCTACAATATGGGGGCCTGGTTGGAAACATCAAGCACAATATAATTCCTATATTTGAAGCTTGATGAGGAACAGGGACATTTTTTTTTCCCAAAAACAAAACAAAAACAAAAAGAGACTTCCTATTATTTCAGAGGAAGTAATGTTTTGATTCGCTGCTTAGAACTGTAGTCATTCTTAAATCCTTCTGGCCTCATTTTTCATTTTGTTCATTTGAGAAATAGAATTATAACCCCACAAGAGAGAAATTAAAGAAAGACTTCCTTTCAAGTTCCTAAAATGATATTCTATAAAAATTGAATTAAATGTTATGTGAGGAATTAAAGTAGGTGGAAAAACATGGCATGTGTTCCCCCTTTCCTACATTTCAAAGGACTATAACAAGAATGCAGGTCTTAATTAGGATCTGGCTTATTAATCATGTTTGTGTTTTAGGACCTTAGGAAAGTTCTCCAGAGGAATGCTGTGGCATATGTGAATCTCCATGATCCAATAAGAGGCGAAGGCATTTTATATTCCATAGCATCTCCTTCTGTTCAGCAACTAGTAATTGAAGTTACAAAGGTGAGTATCTTCTTGTATTGCATGTCTAATAGGAAGTAGGTGTGATATGACAATTCAAATTTAATGTAAGTTTTCAGGACAGTTCCAAAACTAATGGGCAAAAATGATAAATATAAATTAAATATTTAAACCCTGAAATGCTTATGGATAGTATACATTCCACCATAAAAATCAATATACCATGATAGACGCTCTTCTAAGTAAATTAAACCAACTAGCGGTACCTGAACACACTTGTAAGTGGATCATAAGCTTCCTAACAGACAGAAAGCAGCAGGTGAATACCTGTACAATCAGCATAGGGCCCCCCCAAGGTTGTGTGCTATCTCCACTTCTCTTCTCCCGATATACCAATGACTGCATCTCAAACGATCCATCTATTAAAATCCTGAAGTTTGCAGATGACACAACAATGATTGGTCTCATTCGAGACAACAACGAATCTACATATAGACAGAAGGTTATACAACTTGCCTCGTGGTGTAACCATAACAATCTGAAACTGAACATACTCAAACCCATAGAAATGGTGGTAGACTTTAGAAGAAACCCTTCCATACTACACCTCTTACAATACTAGACAACACAGTATCAACAGTAGAGACCTTCAAATTTCTAGGTTCTACTATATCACATGACCTAAAATGGACACCTAACATCAAAAACATCATAAAAAAAAGCACATGTTCTTTCTGCACCAACTCAGAAAGCTCAAACTGCCCAAGGAGCTGCTAATACAGTTCTACAGAGGAATTATTGATTCTGTCATCTGCACCTCTATAACTGTCTGGTTTGGTTCTGCAACCCAACAGGACAGACACAGACTTCAGAGGATAATTAGGACTACAGAAAAAACAATTACTACCAGCCTGCCTTCAGTCAAGGACCTGTATACTGCACGAGTCAAAAAGAGGGCTGTGAAAATATTTACAGACCCCTCACATCCCAGACATAAACTGTTTCAACTCCTTCCCTCAAAACGACGCTATAGAGCACTGCACACAGAACAACTAGACATAAGAACAGTTTTTTTCTGAAAGCCATCACTCCGCTAAACAAATAATTCCCTCAACACTGTTCAACTATTTACAAAGTCTGCACTACTATTACTATTAATTTTCTCATTACTCCTTATCACCCATCCCCTCCCACTTGTGATTGTATGACTGTAACTTTGTCGCTTGTATCCTTACGATTTATATTGGCTGTTTCCTAGTATGATTTGATTATTGATTGTACCCTATGACTATCATTAAGTGTTGTACGTTATGATTCTTGATTCTTAATGAATGTATCTTTCTTCTATGTATATTGAGAGCATTTTCACCAAGACAAATTCCTTGTGTGTCCAATCACACTTGGCCAATAAAGTATTCTGTTCTGTTCTGTTCTATTCTGTTCTGTTCTATTCTATTCTATTCTATTCTATTCTATTCTATTCTATTCTATTCTATTCTATTCTATTCTATATTAAATAATTGGCTATCTGATCCATCTGAAATCAGGAACATTAAAAAGGAACATTAGCACTTAGCAATAGCATTTAGTCTTATATAGTGCTTTCCAGTGCTTTCCAGCCAGAGGTACTATTCAGTAGTAACCTTCCCCCAGGAGTGGTGAGGGAATGGGGATTTTGAAGTAACCTTCCTCTGGAATGGGATGGGAATGGAGATTTTACAATATCCTTCCTCTGCCACACCCACCAAGCCACGCCACGTCCACCAAGCCACGTCCACAAAACCAATAGTAAAAAAAATGTAAATCTCACCACTATTTACAGCACTTTCTAAGCAGTTCCCAGAATCAGCATACCGCACCCCAACAATCTGAGTCTTCATTTTACTGACCTCAGAAGGTTGGAGGCTGAGTCAACCTTGAGCCGGTGAGATTCGAATTGCTGAACTGCTGGCAGTCAGCAGAAGTGGCCTGAAGTACTGCATTCAAACCACTGTGGCTCTAACAACCCTAATAAGACAACAATTTTCTCCTTTAATTTAAGGCAACAGAGAAATTGCATCAGAAATAAGTAGGAAAAAACTACTTTGTGTAATGCCAATGAGAAGTGGAAAAAGTTATGCCATGAGGGTTGTTGTATCCATCCATCATTTGTCTTCTAAAACACAATGAAAAAAGACCTCAGTAGAAGCAGTTGCAAGATAACAATATGAGAATCATGCTGGATTGCTATAATTTTTTTCCTGCTGAACAATATTTATAGAAAAAAGCAATAATCTTTACCAAATTATATTGTTTGTTGGGGATGGTAGAAAAATTTATTATTTGGAACTTAATAGAGTAGGAGATAGATCTTTCCTGTGTTCCATTATATTTGTATTTGAAGACATTTTTTTTCCAACAGATTATTGTTATTTACAGTATAACATTTTAAACAAACAAACAAACAAACAAATATTAGTTTGCTTTGTTTCTTCTCTTCTCCTCCCTTTCCATCCTCTCCCCTCCTCTCCCTACCAGTGGTGGGTTTTGCGTGCCTGCGCAAGGCTCAAAAACTCCCTCTGTGTCGGAGCTGGTGAGCTGAGTTGTTTTTTTAGCTCAGCTGAGGTGTGGCAATCCATTCTGCTGTGCGAATCAGATGAGCTAAAAAACAAGGGAATATAGGAGAGGTAATGACAGGGGAGTGTGGACAGGGCCAGTCAGAGGTGGTATTTGTCAGTTCTCTGAACTACTCAAATTTTCCGCTACCGGTAGGTCAGAACCATCAGAAATAGCTGAATACCACCTCTGCCATCCACCCCACCTGACCTCACTTCACTTCACTTCACTTTTTGTGGTCTTTTTTTAAAAAAAAAAAAACAAGTTTTATTAGTTTTTAAAGACAAACAAAAACAAAACATAAAAACATCCAACTTTCTTTCATAAATATACAAGCAGTGTGTCGGTTGGTTTACAATTTTTTGTGTGCATTCATTACATAGTCTCAATTACAGTTACATTGCATAATAACTCATATTATCAATCAAAAATTGAATACCCTAGTATCACTATTAATCAGTCATTTGACTATAATTTTGTTCATTCATACTTTGCGAGATAACTATAATTTACTTAGTTTATTTTATAACAATTCATATAATTGTCCCCAAATCTATCCTAAAACATTTTATAAATATAATAACAAAAAAAAAGAAATACGTCTTTATGTATTCATTATTTTCTGAAATTCTAAGTATTCTATTATTGTATTTTATTATCTAACCATTGATAGAAAAAGTCCCAAATTTTATAAAATTGTTTATCCTCCTGTTCTCTAATTTCAAATATCAATCTACTCATTTCAGCACATTCCAATATTTTCTTAATAATTTCCTCCTGTAATGGTATTTTCTCATTTTTCCAATTTTTAGCAAATACAATCCTAGCGGCTGTTAATACATTTACAATCAAATATTTTAAATCTTTACTGTATGTATCAGGTAAAATTCCCAATAAAAAAGACTCTGGTTTCAAGTCTATATGTTTCTTTGTCATTTTTTCCAACCACATGCGTATTTTAGCCCAATATTTTCTAGCCTCCTCACAAGTCCACTACATACGGTAATAAGAGTCAGGTATCTGATGACATTTCCAACATTTTTTGGATTTATTCTTGAACATTCTTGCTATTCTTGTCGGGGGGAAATGCCACCTGTAAAACATCTTATACAAATTTTCTTTATATGCTGTTGACATTGTCATTTTATAATTTTGAGACCACAATTTTTTTCCATTTCTCTAAATCAATCCCATATTCAAAATTCTTCCCCCAAGCCATTAAAACACAAACATTACAAGTGGTAAGAGAGAAAATGTTGAAATACAAAGGCAAGGAGATTGTGGTTTTAAAACAAATACCTAGAAGAGTGAGAGAGATGAGAAGAGAATACTGATTCCTGACTAAAATGTTATTGAAAAAAAGAGGTGAATTATAGATGGCTGATTCCAGAAGGGCTAATGTTCACATAGCAAGAACAGAGACATAGAATTGATTCAACTGAGAAAGCAGAATCATTTTACGCAGAATTTTTTGGAAGGAGAGAGGAAGAGGCAGAAAAAGAGATCTCACTAATTGAATTTCAAGAGGACCAAATGGGGACTGAAAAAGAAGAAGGCGCAGTAGGTGGACAGGTGGAAATCAAAGAACAACGTGACCCAAGATCTACGAGAGCTGCCAAACCTAACTACAAAATATAATCATGGAAGAGAAAAAACTGATTACAATGAATATAAATGGACTTAATTCAGCTGCTAAAAGAAGGAAAATTTTCCATAAATTAGAGAAATAAAAATTTGATATAATTTGTCTACAAGAAGTACATATTAAAAAACAATATGAACTACTGTTGGTACAGCCAAAGTTAGGGAAAATACTTACTTCTTTGACTCAATGTAAGAAAAGAGGAGTGGTTTTATATATTAAGGAGACCATCTCAGCAAAATTGATTCATACTGATGAAGATGGAAGAGTATTAATGGTGGAAATAATGGACAACAATATGAAAACACTCCTGATTGCAATTTATGCTCTGAACAATAAACAAGAAGAATTCTACAAAAAAACTACACATGAAAATAATTGGACTGGACTATGTTAATATAATTATGATGGGAGATTTCAATGGAATTGTAGACAATAAATTGGACTATACAGCCACAACAACAAAGCAAAACAGAAAGACTCTCCCTAAATCTTTTTTTTTAAATGATAGATGAAACAAACTTAAAAGATATATGGAGAGAAAGAAATGCTAAAACCAAACAATATACCTTTTACTCAAATGAACACTTATCTGGTCCAGAATAGATATGATTTGGATCTCAACAGAACGAATATCTAACATTCAAGAAACAAACATTGAAACAAGTACTTGGGCAGACCACAATCCAATGACAATTAAATGGAAAGGACAAAAAAGAAGATCGAGATGGATGTTAAATAATACTATTTTAAAGGAAAAAGACTTCACACAGCGGATGGAGAAAGAATTGGCCTTCTTCTTTAGAGAAAATAAAAAAGAAGATACTTCAACTCACAATGTTTGGGACACAATGAAGGCATATGCCAGAGGCTTGATAATAGACTATACAAGGAAAAGGAACATCAGGAAAAGGCAAGCCACTAAAGTTCTAGAAGATGAGCATAAAAGACTTGAAAAAGAACTACAGAAAACGCCACAGAAAAAAGACATTAAACTAAAATTGGACATAATTAAATACAAAGAGACAAAGAGAAAAAGGAAATTATTCGAGACTTCTCGCAAGAGAATATTGATGAGGAAAGAGTCAAACAGTATTTACAGAATGCTAATTTACCTAAGATACCTAAAGAGGCTGAAAAAATGTTAGAAAGCAATATAACAATGATGGAATTAACTGAAGCTCTTAAGAAGCAAAATAATGGAAAGGCACCAGGACCAGATGGGCTTCCGGCAGAATTTTATAAAACATTACAAGAATCACTGAGCCTTCCACTGCTAGAAGTCATGAATTAAGTTATGTTAAAGAAGAAGATACCTAAAACATGGTCAGACGCCTATATTACACTTATTCCAAAAGAAGAGGCTGATCCACTGCAAATTAAGAACTATAGACCTATTTCTTTACTAAATGCAGACTATAAAATTTTTGTTTCGATTTTGGCAGAAAGACTTAAAAAATACTTAAATAATTTTATTTATCCTGACCAAAATGGATTTCTGCCAAAGAGACAAATTAAAGATAATATGAGAGTAATTTTGGATACTTTGGAATATTATGAGGCACACCCCAAAAAACAAATGGCATTGATATTTTTAGATGCACAAAAGGCATTTGATAATGTGAATTGGAGATTCGTGTTATTATTATTGGAACAGATGGGTTTTGCCAGAAAATTCATTCAAGCAATAGAAGCCATATACCATAAGCAAATGGCAAAGGTAATGATAGAGGGAGAATTGACAGATCCCATCAATATAAGAAAAGGTACAAGACAAGGATGCCCACTATCACCTTTGCTATTTGTATTAACTTAGGAAGTGTTGAATACTAATATTAGAGATGATAAGAGTATGAATAGAATGAAAATTAAAAAAGAAGAATTTAAATTGCAAGCCTTTGCGGACGATTTGGCTTTCATATTAGAAGATCCTTTAGAAACAGCACCAAAATTATTGGAAGATAGAGGTATATGGTAAGGTGGCTGGTTTGAAAATAAATAAAGATAAAACAAAGATCTTGACAAAGAATATGCTATTAAGACAAAAAGAAGAAATGGCAGACCTATTGAAAATTCAAGTCACGAACAAGGTCAAGTATTTGGGGATACATTTGACAGCAAGATACAGTACATTAAAAGAGAATAATTACATTAAACTTAAACAACAGATAGCGTTAGATTTGACGAAATGGGAAAATCTACAATTGTCATTAATAGAGAGAATCTCAACAATCAAGATGAATATCCTGCCTAGAATTTTATACCTGTTTCAAACAATACCAATTAGGCTTGGAAAGGACTATTTTGAAGATTTAAATAAAATTGTCTTGAAATATATATGGCAAGGTAAGAAAGTGAGAATAAAGTTAAAACTTTTGCAAGACGCTAGAATTAGAGGAGGATTTGGTTTGCCTAATTGGGAATTGTACTACCAAGCTACGAACTTGATGTGGGCTAAGGAATGGATAACATTAAGAAATACTAGATTGTTGACATTAGAAAGACATGATTTGCTGTTGGGGTGGCATGCTTCTCTATGGTATAAGGGAACTAAAAAACAGGGCTACTTTAGAAGACATCATATACGGGAGTCTCTGTGGTTAAATTGGGAGAAAATTAAAAGACAATGTTATTTGAAAATTCTAGTCTGGTTATCGAGTATTGAAGCATTTTCCTATCATATAATATATAAGAAGGAACAAACAGTTAGATATGGGGAAATATTGGATGAAAAGGGTGAACTGAAATCGATGCAAAATCTAGAGGAACAAGGTATAAAGATGAATTGGTTTTCATATGCGCAAATACATTCAAGGTATGCTGAAGATCTCAAAACAGAAGGATTTTATGACAAATTGACTGACAGATAAGATTTTGACAGGTACTGATGAAAAGGTGATTAAAAAATTGTATGGTTATTTATTGGAAACTAAACTAGAGGAAGAACAAGTTAAAGAAACTTTTTGTGGTCTTGAGTGGTGATTGCCTGAACTTGTTCCTTCAATTTTCTTGACAAGATTTTGGTAGTTTGCTACTGCCTTCCTCCTTGGCATTCAAAAAAAGTGATACCGAAGGTCACGTGGCTGACTTTGTGCCAAATGCAGCACTAGAATTCTTGATCTCCCCATATTCTAATGTTAACTGGTTTTCTTTTTAAAAAAGAAAATAATAAAAATGGAAAAACATCATTAAAAATAAGCTATAAGTAAACACAATGTAATAAAACCATAAATCCATAAGAATGTTAGCATTGTATCTCTTGTTATTTAAAGGAAGGGCTAAAAGGTATTTCAAATAAATAGAAATCTCAAATAAATAATTAGCGGTGTCCTATTTCTGTTAACTGAGTTCCTTTATATATGTATTTTTTCAGCTTTGTTTTGAACATCTCCATTTGGAGGATGTCTGAAGCCTAGTGCACTCTTGTGCTTGAAATAATTTATAGCACTATCTATAAAAAGAAATAAAATAGGACATTTACAGCAATCATCTGGAATAAACACTTGGCCCTTCTCAAAAGCCAAATTATTGCATATCCTTCATGCAATCTTCATTTCTTCAATCAGTTACAACTAGTGTTGTGCCTTGGCAAAGAAATAACTTTAAAATACTTTTTTTTTTTTCTGGGCTTGCTAAATTATTCTGACTGAAACCTTGGGAAAAAAAAATAAAGAAGCAGATTTAAATATTTAGGTTGTGAAGCCAAATTAGAATTCAAATGTTCTGAGATCTTTGAGAGCATGTGTGAACTCTTTTCAGCCATGCTAATTATGGCCCATTTTATGGGAGGGAGATTCTGCCAATTTATATTTCTGTCTCTGAGTGTTCTATAAACGAAGGTGCCATTGTCAGCTTGCTGCCTTAATGAATCATCATTTATTTGGCACCTTATAATGGAAAAGTCTATGTTGGCTGGGGAGGAAATTAAATCCTCTAAATAAGACCATTAATTCATTAGTCTCAAATTTACATTTCAGAAGCACAAAAGTTACTCTGACTGAGCCATTAATTTATATGCCAGTAGGGTTGGCTTTGGTAAAACAAAAACAACAAATAATCTTGGGGAACCTTGACATCTTACTAGTATATTGAAATAAATAAGATCCACATTTTAAAAAAGAAAAGTTACTTTTCCCATTCCATAAAACAAATGCTGCAGAGCTAGCCCATTAAACCTAGGCCAACTTGCCGCAGCCAACTCCAGTGACCAATTCACTATGGCCAATCTGCCACAGCCAACTTGCCACAGGATAACTAACCACGGGACAAGAGTTACACTAATATTGAAGAAATGGTGGAATAGTATCATTACAGAAATGATGCCAAAGAATGGACAAAAATGAAATGTGAATGAGAAAGATTATTTTTTTAAAAAAAATATTTTAAATAATTAAATTGAATTTTTGAATTGTCCCATGGTGAGTTGGTCATGTTTAGTTGGGCACGATGAGTTGTTCCATTCCAAGCTCATCTAGTATGCAATATTTCCTTGCAGTTACAGTGGTCTTTATCCACCTGCACAAAAAACATAGGAACTTTTAGTATGTTTCATACAGCTAAAGCTTTCCCAAATGAGATCTCCAAATAATGTAACAGATTTTTTTTAATGCTAAATCACATCCACTGAGGTAATCTTGATTGGGGTTTCGATGCATATGTGTAACTCAGGGGTGTCAAACTCATGGGCCATGGGCCGAATGTGTCATATGCTGGTCCTGCCCCCGCCCCAGTTTAGCAAAGCAGAAAAAAGTCCCGATACATCATGTGATGCCACCGTGATTACCCAAGTTTGACACCCCTGGTGTAACTGCTCTGTGTTACTTCATAATGGTAGTCTCAGTACTTGATATTTTTCATAAATGATTGTGCTAATTAAAGTGTTGGCAGTTAGATCTGGGAATATGTGTTTTAGGAATATACAAGAACTGTAATGTGTAGAGATGAGCTTCATTTACCATATCCTTGTCACCATTCGTATTAAGTCTTCAGTGTAGACCTGAATCAAAGTATGTTAATTCAGAAATAGGAGTATGATTTGTGTTTAGTGTGTACAATATACACAAGATGAAAACATCCGTTTATTTGCTTGTTTGTTTGTGCTACTCTTTCCCAGCATGGGAAATATTGAATTGCTAACTAGGACATACAAAACCTTTACTAGACCAAAACTCAAATACAGCTCATCTGTCTGGAATCCGCACTGCATATCAGACATTAATACAATTGAGCGCATCCAGAAGTATTTCACAAGAAGAGTACTATACTCCTCTGCTCATAACAGAATACCCTATATCACCAGGCTTGAAATGGTGGGCTTGGACAACTTTGAACTATGCCGCCTACAGTTAGACTTAAACGTAGCACACAAAATTATCTGCTACAATGTCCTACCAGTCAATGACTACTTCAGCTTCAGCCACAACAATACAAGAGCACACAACAGATACAAACTCAATGTAAACAGCTTCAAACTTGATTGTAGAAAGTACGACTTCAGCAACAGAGTGGTCAATGCCTGGAATGCACTACCTGACTCTGTTGTTACATCCTCTAACCCCGCCCCCCTTTAACCTCAAACTAACCACTATTGACCTCACCCCATTCCTAAGAGGTCTGTAAGGGGAATGCATAAGTGCATCATCGTGACTCTTGTCCCTGTCCTATTGTCCCAATTTAATCATACCTGTTTCTGTATTCTTACTCTTGTTTATATTTATACCTATTATTTTGTAAGCGATTGACAAATCAAATCAAATTAAAAAAAAAAAAAATTTCTGTCTCTGCAGTCCTAACAGGATACACACAACAACAATATACCGGTAACTGGGGGTGAAGCAGTTTTTAGTCACGTGAGAGCTATTTTTCCATAAGTCCAAACCAAGAAAATATATCCTAACAATGAGGGAGATGAATGGCAACTAATTTCCTAACAGTTCAGTGAAACCACAATTTACAATAAAGGGAAACTTACGCTACAACAAACGTAACTAGAACAGTATTAAAAAATTCTATATTTTCTCCTCTGTCACTCTCTGCAACTGGAGTCAATAACTAATTAAATCATGGGAGGAATTTAAATTTATTTGACCAAGTACTTTTGCCTGGTGCTCATGAGAACCAATACAGGTACTCGTCACTTAATGATGGTAATTGGGGCCAGAAATTCCATCACTAAACAACGTGATTGTTAAGTGTCATGTATGTGACTTGGCCACATTCACAGAAATTCCAGCAGTTCTGATTGCCTTATTAATTGAATCATCATGTGTCATTAAGCAAGGAAATAATGTGCCATTTGTGATCTCTTTGCCAGCTTTCCCATTGAATTGAATGTAGAAAGCCAGCAAAGATGGTAACAAATGGTAATTACAGTGAAGCTACCATCTAGATGTTTTTTAACAAACACACACACAAACACACACACACACTAATTTATCTCTTAATGCTGTTGTGCTATTTCTACTCCCATCTGAAAAATCAAAATTACTCTGTGTGCCATTTATTTGATATTGCTATTTATTTTTTTAAAATACATTCCATTGCTTAGAAAAGACTGTATTTTAACAGGCTTTTTCCTATGTATCTTTGCAGCTATTAGTGAGATTTAGTCATCTTTTTTTATTAAAAAGAAAATTTAAATAGGAAAAACTGTCGCTATTCATAATGTCAAACAAAACTTTTTTTTTGTTCCTTAGTTTTTAAAAGAAGTTTAGTTATCTTGAATGATATCATTGCCTACATGACATTACAATTAAAATTGACTTTGGTATGTTCCTAGGAATCGCATTTTGAGCTCAATTTTCTGAGAGCCCAAAAAGAAACTAGAAGGAACAGGGTTTATATTTTTCAAAGTTTCCCTATAAAAGCCTTTTAGAATTCAAAGGTCAGGCTCTTCAAATCTTCCTTTTTCTTTTGAAATATAACTGCTATGGCAACTTCAAAATCTGTTTTGCCTCAATCTATTTTAAAAGCTCTATTTCTTAGGCTCTATTTTGAGAGGCCCTTCTGAATATTTTCAGGCAGTTATCTTCGCTCCTTTGTTAGAATGCCTTTTTGTGGGTTATTTTCCAGATGCTGAAACGCTCAGCAGAAATTAGGGAGGGGAAAAATTCATAAAATCATGACATTACTAAGATTCCCAAGGGACTTCAGGTATAATTTCCAATGCCAAACAAGACTACTTCTTCTTTTCTTTGTCTCTCTTACATACAGAGAAGTCCTTTAGTATATTTCAGTCTGCTACATGAAAGACATTTTTTTTCAAAAGGTGTCTGCCAAGGAAATAGGGTTAGACGATCCAAGCAAACTTCAGTGAGGTACTGTTTGAAAAGCTGGAAACTATGTGATCTAAGCATCCTTGTGTTTTCAGCCGATCTTATGAGGAGAAGAATTTCAGAAGGAGATCCAGCGCTAACTCATGTCTAGCTTTATATCGTTCCCAAATCACCAGTATGTTAGGACATACGAATCAGCTGAATAATAGAGATCTGGAGGGACACAAGTAAAACTATACTTCCTCAATCTTCCATTCACATCTTATGTTCTTCTTGGAATGATGTTGAGGGGATTTATTTGAGTGTTTATTATTTATTAACTTATTATTGAGTATATATTAATTTATTATTGAGTATTGGTGAGTCTACCACAAAGAAGAGGGGTCAACTTATGTTTCCAAAGCACCCGAAGGCAAGACAAGAAACAATGGATGGAAACTAGTCAAGGAGAGAAGCAACCTGGAACTGCCTAATAGTGAGAACAGTGGAATAGCTTGCCTTCAGAAGTTGTAGGTGAATTCTCACTGAAGGTTTTAAAGAAAAGACTGGACAGACACCTGTCTGAAATAATATAGGGTCTCCTGCTTGAGCAGGAGCTTGGACTAGAAGACCTCCAAGGACCCTTCTAGCTCTATTCTGATTGATTGATTGATTGGATACCTTTGATGGTTCTGTTGAACTTGAAGAAGGTAAGAGAGGTGCCACCTGGACCAGAAAACAACTCCGTTGCACAATTTGAATTATTGAAAGGAGTTTGCTGAATGCCACTTTAGGATATGTGGACTTCACTTTCATTAGAGGGAAATAATCACGCTTCATATTATACAAATTTGTATATGGTTCAATGTGAAGCTTACTCCTAGAAGAAAATATTTCTAGCTCAGGGTTGAATTGTTGGGTCCTTAGTACTCTGAGTTTAGTTGTTTGCTTGCAGACAGTTCATTACCCAAGTAGGGAACATAAGCAGGGCTAGTGGGTAGTAGTGTTTACTCTCAAACTGCACTTCCTTCTAACACTGATGATGTTACCTAGTTAGATAATAAAACATCTGCAAGAAAACAACCTGTCAGGCTCTGTGAATTTACTCACATCTGAAACTCACTCCGAGCCCAACATATTACTGGGGCTGCGGGATTGATGGATGTGTGGAAAACTGTTGTTTATGCTGAATTGTTGAGATAGCTAGACAGCTGAGGAGCACATGGACACTAATCAGTCATCAGGCTTATTTCCAGACCGCGGTGTTGATGTAAACCACGATGCGGGGCTTTGGTGATATCAGTTGGTGGGGGTTTATGATTCTGATTCAGATAGAGGGATTATCTACTCCCACACCTCCTCTCCATGCCTATTTGTCATCGCCTAATCTTTATTTACATTCCTTTCCCTCCCCATGCTATCTATCCCTTCTCTATCCTTACCTACATCCTATTCCTCCCCCCCTCTATCTGAATCAGAATCATAAACTCCCACCAACTGATATCACCAAAGCCCCACATCGTGCTTATCAGGACTGGAACTGCTGTAATAAATTTCACCATACCAATTGTCAGTAGAGTGATTTATTAGTAAGATACTCGAAGTGAAGCTGAAACAACCAAGCTCAGAGAGCACCAAGGACCCCTCAGAACTTAACCCACTGGTGGTGAACTATTGAATTGCAGGCTCGTCCCATCTAGACTAACCAATAAATATTTCCTGGGAGGAGGAGTATATAAATACTTCCTATTTCAGCTGAGCCATTCCTGTGCATCAGGGCATCAGCTCTACTTTTTGAAATGCTCCAAAAATCTTTGGGTTGGTCAATGATGGTGATGATGGATAAAACTAGTGCCAACACATGGAAATTCAAAATTAATTCAAAATAATTCCATCATAATGAGAATGGAATTATTATGTATCTCAGGGCAGAACCTGACTATTTATAGATTGCATCATATATAAGAAATATTATATTTAAACAAGCAATGCCAGGAAATACTTGCATCTAGCCTTGGAGCTACATTTGGCATATTTAGATGGCATGCCCTATGTATTCAGTGGTGGGATTCAAATTTTTTTTACTACTGGTTCTGTGGGCGTAGCTTTGTGGGCATCGCAGGGGAAGGATACTACAAAATCTCCATTCAGAGGTGGTATTTGCCGGTTCTCTGAACTACTCAAAATTTCTGCTACCGGTTCTCCAGAACTGGTCAGAACCTGCTGAATCTCTGTACATATGTCAGCAGTGCCATCGGCAAACAGCCAGAGTATAGCAATAAGCAGCATTACTAATGATGGCCAGTGGCAGTGATATAGCAGTAGCTAGGAATAACTATGATGGATGGGTCTACCTGCTCATGTACTTATATGAAAGTTTCAGGTTTATTTGGACTCATATAAGAATGGGAGATTTTTGACACAATGTGACTTACATTTTTATTTATTAAATTCATATGCCTCCAATCTCACTCTGTGAAGTGACTCTAGGCATCTTACAATAAAACTGGCTTCAATGCATTTTTGATTTTATAGATCAAAACTATTGTTTTGAACTAACCTCAGAAAAAGAAATCTAAACCATTGTGTTCTAAGAATGCATTCTATTGGACCTGCAAGTATTCTAGCCAATGTTAGCTGACAGGATTCCGGCACTTAACCCCATTTAAATCATGAGTCTCGAGGCAAACTTCCAAAGCATCAAAAGGATTTATTAGGAGTTAAAAGGTGTGGCATTGCCTGGGTGTAGCTGACTCTGAGACATGTAATTCATTGTCACCCTTGACCCAGGTTTTCCCCCCACCCCCTGGGTGTATCATAATTCATATTCTCCAGTGGGACACATCCATATCCAAGAGTCATCAGTCATGCTCTCCAGTTAGAATTTTGCAGGGCAGAAATTTCGGTCACCTAGTTACTATCTTTGAAAATATTTATGGAATGCAGTTTTGGTTTGTGAGCTGTCGCACTGCTCCCCACTCCCTTTCTCTTGGCAACTCTAAAAGACCATAGAAATATTTTATGAGTTGACATTTGCATTAGAACAGGGGTGTCAAACTCAAGGCTCACGGGCAGGATGCAGCCTGCAGGGTGCTTAGATCTGGCCCTGGAAACCACAAAGGAATGGCCTGTGGTGCCTCTGCTAGCAAAAATGGAGCTCAAGAGGACAGTGGCCCTCCCGTGCCCCATTTTTGCTGGCAGAGGATTGCAGGAGGCCATCACAGCCAAAATCAGAGCTCAAGAGCCCATTTTTGCTGGCAGAGTTATCAGGGCTTTACAGGCGCCCCCGACATTAGTGACCTCAATCTGGCCATGCCCACCCTGCCCCCGCCCATCCTGGCCCCCAAAGTCAAACACAACCCTGATGCAGCTCTCAATGAAATCGAGTTTGACAGCCCTCATTAGAACAATTCATAATATGTGGATTGAGGGCAGAGGTGGTATTCAGCAATTTCTGACCAGCTCTGGAGAACCGGTAGTGGAAATTTTGAGTAGTTTGGAGAACTGGCAAATACCACCTCTGACTGGAGATTTTACAGTATCCTTCCCCTGCCATCCTCACCAAGCTATGCCCACAGAACTGGTAGTAAAAAAAAAAAATGAATCCCACCACTGGCTGAGGGGTAACCAACTCTGTTCTTATTGAGTTTTTGATTATTTTGCTTTGTCTGCACTTTTGTCTTATAACTCTGGGAAAATATTTGTTCTGAAAGGTGGCAGATAAATATATAGATAAAATAACATGGTATTCCACATATACTGTTTTTTAAAATGGATTCATGCTTTAAGACTGATTTCATCTACCCTATGGTGTGCCCTACAATCACAGAATTTGCTGGTCGTGTGTATTGCATTTTATTGCATATTGCAGTAACGTAGAAAAAGAATGAAATAAGTTTATTGTTGAAGAAGAATTAAAAACTGAAAGAGAGTATGATTATATACCATCAAGCTGGTATCTGTTTTGTTTTTTTTCTCCAGGATATTTTCTCCCCAAACTGGACATTCAAATCTTCCAATGTTCTTCCAGTTGTTGCTTAAATTAAGTTCATCTACCCTGCTGCTTGTTCTCCTATTTTTCTATTTCTTTATGTCTTTCCCAGCATTGTAAACTACTCCAGAGTGCTAGGAGTTTGCATAATGTATCCAAAATATGGTAATTTCAGCCTGTAACTTTGAGTGAGAGAACTCTGGGTTAATTTGTTCAATTATCTAATTCTTTGTTGTCTTGGTTCTCCATGGTAATCTCAAGTCTTCTATACTACCTCAAAGTTCAAAAGCATAAATATGCTTTCTATCCTGCTTATAACTTTCATTTCTATAGCTTCATAGGAAAAGCCATTATCTGTACCACTCTGATCTTTGTAGATATAGACACATCACAGCATCTGAATATATTGTCTTCATTTCTACCAAGTGATAGTCTATGGCATATTTCTTCCTTTGTTGTTAAAAGTTGATTCGAAAAGGGAGAAGCTATTCAATAATTCAATATTTTCATTGTCAGTACTAAAATTGGTGACTGTGTCTGTTGCTATTAGTTTGGTTTTTTTTTATATTTACACTTAATTCCTTTCTTTTCACTGTGTCTCTTAACTTGTATCACTATAATATGCAGATCATTTGTATTTTAATTTTCCAAAGTTCCCATTTTTTGGAGTGATACCATTTTTTCCTTGATTTGTTTGCTCATTTTATTAACATGGGACTAGACATATCTTTTGAAGTGATGGAAAACTCTTTTCTATTAAGGGCTACCTCCTCTGGGATAATTTATTTAGAGTTGCATACGGATATCATAGTAAAAGAAAAAACGAAAGAGCAATGAAGAAAGAAAAGTAGAATTACTCTTTTTGTCATGACATTTTGTCATGCATGAAAGACAAGATCCACATGTGAAGGTCCAATTAAACAGATTTATTACTAAGCAATTGATGCATAGGAATCTTTGCAACTAATGGTTAGCACCTGCTTACAATTCGATAAGAGTCAATGGATTTCAAGGGGATGGGTGGAGTTAGTTCATTTGTGGCAACATAGGGATTCTAGGCTGATCCCTTCTTTAACTCCAGCCTAGGTTCTGCCACTCCTTCCCCTGCAGACTTATTGTTAGTAGTCAGAGATGTAATTTTGTGGGAGTTTGAAATTAGCTTGAGACATTGAATAGTGTCATTGTTCCACTAATATAGTATTCTTTCAAAGATCCCATGGAGCTTGCCATCCTTCAAGAAGGGTGAAAAACATTTGGCATTTTCAGGAAAACCTGGTCAGGTTTTATGAACTCCATAAGACACTAATACTACCATGTTTCTCATAAAATAAGGCTGGGTCTTATTTTTCTTTGAGCCCTGAAAAAACGGCTAGGACGTCTTTTCGAGGGTGACTTAATTTCCTCCCCCACACACATCCCAACCTAGAGCGCCCCATGCATACTCACCTCTCCACAAGGCTGCTTCTATAGGCCAATGGAAGCTCCCCGAAGGCAGAGTCACCAGCCACTTCTATCGGTTGGTAGAAGCAGCCTCAGGGTGAGTGCCCATGTGTAATCCCCTCGCCATGAAGCTGTTTCTATCAGCTGATGGAAGCTCCCTGAAGGTAGAGTCACCAGCCACTTCAGGGCGAGGCGTTGCTGCCCGTGGAGTACTCCTGACAGGAGCGCCCCATGTGCACTCTCCTAATCACGAAGCTTTTTCTATTGGCCGATAGCAGCTCCCAAAGGCAGAGTCATCAGCTACTTCTATTGGCTGGTAGAAGTGGCCTCAGGGTGAGCGCCCCACACACACTCCCCTCGCTACGAAGCCACTTCTACCGGCCGATAGAAGCGGCTAGTGACTCTGCCTTTGGGGCGCTTCCATCAGCCGATGTTCTATCGATAGTAGATTGGGGTATTCTAGCCTAGGCTACCTGCAGGGTGCTCCTAAAGGCAAGTTTTCTCCCTCCCCTTCCCCCCCATTTCTCTTGACTTCATGTAGTTTTAATGAATGATGTGAGAAATGGCGGGGAAATGCATGGATTAAATAGGCCTAAATTTTGGGGGCAGGGCTTAATTTCACCTCGTGCCTAGAAATCATGCTGGGCCTTCCTATTGATGGAGGCCGTATTGTTGGAGAAACACAGTATTTTCCTTTTTCTATTCTTTGGACAAAAGTTTGCTATTTTACTCCTTTATTGTTACCCCATATTTTTTTATCTTGCCTTGTAAACTGCCTTGAATACTTGAAATTAGTCAACCTGAAAAATCTAAGAAATAAATTTCCTTCCTTCCTTCCTTCCTTCCTTCCTTCCTTCCTTCCTTCCTTCCTTCCTTCCTTCCTTCTTTATATTTCAGATTTCTTATCTCCCCATCTCCCCCAGAGAGTGGCACTAGGTGCTCAGGGTGCAATGTCCTTTTGGATTTATTTTAAACACTTAGATTTAATATGTAGTAGCCATGTGAAGTCAATATGAATCAAAAGACTATCTGCCCCACCTCACTTTTAATTTTTTTATTTTTTAAAAAAGTTGGAATTATTTATTTAAAAGTTTTGCATGGGCGCCCATCTTAAACAGTTAAGGGTGACTCTCAACATCAATAAAATCATTAACTATAAACTATAGTTATAAAACTATAAAATAATGAAACAAAAACATACTACAGAAAGTTCTACCAGTCATATTAGTTTATAAAAATATATATTTGAGCCTGACGAAGATCCTACTGGTAAAAAGAGTGAAGGGTATTCTGAGAATGGCCAAGGTACATATTCTGTAAATAAGCAAGTTTCCAATGGAAATTATTACATTTTTTTTAAGTGCGTCAGCAAAACATTGTTAAAAACAATTGCCCATTTTATAGTGTTTTTCCTGTTATTTCTTCAGGAGTGTTTTGTTACCAAACCAACCAACCAACAGGATATCCATTTTTGTCCTAATGGAAGAATAAGCTTTTCCTTTATAGACTTGGATGATACTTGTCCCATGAGCTTAATGAAATAACAATCTTGTCTTTGCATGACAATCCATAGTAGCACACTTTTGCATAGTTATACCTCAGTTACGTTATTTCTGGATTCTCTCCATTTCTTCCTTAGGGTCATATAGTTTTGGAGGTTGTTGTTATTTTGCTGCTAAATCTGAACCATAAAAATTAAACTAATTTCAGAAGAATTAACAAAGCAAGCTACTTCTTATTACCAGGGGTTATAGGCAGCTAGCAAACCTTGAAGCATTTAGATTAAATCAAAAAGAGGTGTCCCCCCGCCCCCCATAAATTGAATTTGAATGACACCAAGAATCTAAGCAACCGCATAGAAGGAAGTATGAACTTTAATGTTTCAAATGGATTAATTTAACTCAAGTAAGAAATCATGCCTCATTAACTGCAGTCTTTCGGGATATTATCACTTCAGGCACCTCATTCTTCAGATAACTTTTTTCAATAAGCTTACAGTAGCATAAAATATAGCAAGAAGAATAGGCAATGTGATATCAGTGACCATACTTAAAGGACATTTCTTGCAAATATAAAAATGGAAATTTGGTAACTCATTCACTGGATTTGGCCAAACCCCAGGTCCTAAGGCAGAATGCAGTAATTCACCGGGAGTTGGCAAGACTCATTCCCTTCAAATCAATTTCATTCTGGTCTTGATGGTTTCTTCAGAACATTAGAGTGGACTCACTATCCTTTTAGCAGTACCAAGAAGGTTTCCCTCTTGGTAGGTTGGTAGGTTGAAGGTTGCCCATTTCCCTCTGATTCAGGTGATCCTGAGGATACAGATAAACCCCAAGTGGCCTCAATGACTCTCAAAGAACTAACAACCAACCTTCAGAGTGCTGATGCCCAGGGGACTGTAAAGAACATAAATCCTTATATTCCCCATAATTCAGCCAGAACTGAAGAAGTTTCTTGGATGAGAAGCAAAACATTTTCAAGGGGAACCCCCCCACCGCCCCCGCAGGAAAATCTAGTTGCCTTTTGCTTTGGGACAACTGTGACCTGGATGTTTGAAAATCTTCCTGGATATAGATGCAGGCTTCCAAATTATGCTAAGTGCTAAAATTAACTTCTGTAGAAGACATTTCATAGTTTAACTGCACACTTTTTCCATCATGTTAGGTTGAATGGAAGAGTGATGAGGGGCAGAATGAATTCTGTTATCTTTTTTTCCACTCCTCTGTTTCTCCATTTCTCTGCAATGCTGAAAGAGGAAGATTTTTTCTTGAAGATCCTATTTGTGACCTTTTAAAAAAGGGGTTGCATGATATTAAGAAGAAGCTGAGATAGAGAGAATGTGACCTTTAAGGGACTATACTCCAGAGACACAGAGAAAAAAGAGAAACGGGATGAAATGACTTGTGGTTTTCCTGGTATGGCTTTATTTTAAAATGATTCCTTTTATTATCTACTTAAGACTTTAGACACTGTATTAATCCTATTTGATTTGGATTATTATTTTTATCATTATCATTTTCAAGATGCATGGGGTTTTTTTCTTGCCAATTTGCATGTTCAGAAGCCTTTGTAGCATATGTCAGAGAGTAGAATTTTTGTGGGAAATAAAAAATTAGCATCTCTGTAAGAGTGTATGAATTAAGTATATCCAACATTATACATTCAAACTGTGTTAATATGTTATACCCCAGTCAACTTCTTAGGCTAATTTTTTTGGACACCAGAGAAATAATTGTTGAGGTAATTCCCCGTTAGGAGAATGAGCGCACACAGGGAAATGTAGTGAGAGTGGTGAAGAATAACACACAACCAGCACACAGGTACACTGTATAGTAAAATGTAGGTTTTTACTTCCAGTAAACGGTTAAGCAAAGTCCAACAAGCAGTCCAAGTGATACACGGTTAAATCAGTCAGTTTTCAGTCCAGGAATAATTGAAATAACAAAGTCCAGTATCATAAACAGTTCAGTAACAGACTCACATCAAATCCAAGAATAATGATGATCAGCAACAGTCAATAGGGAAATGAAGGAATGGCAAAACTCTCAGCAACAACAGAACAGAACAACCCAGGTTTCTGGCTCCATCTTATGGCCATTTGAGGAACCACACCCAATTAAAATTTTAGCATTCCCTTAAAGAGACAGTATGAAAATGTCTATCCTGGTTTATATATTTTCCAACCCAACTGTTAGGTGACTTACTTTCCTAACAATAATGAATTCTTATCTTACCACTGAGTCTCTTATAGGATCAGAACTTTAAGGCCTTTCCCTATCTGCTTTCTTACTGATTATTGGACCACAATTCCCATTAGCCCTAACAAATATGATCCATTTGGACTCCAGAAAATGCACTCCCAACCTTGGCACCCTTCAGACATTGGACTTCAATTCTCAGAATTCTCAGCATTGGCTAATCAGGCAAAGGAATGCTGGAAGCTGAAATCTTCACCTTTGGAAGGCACGCAACCTGTAGAAGGCTGAATCGGAAGAACCTCATTGGAAAGAAAACTGTACTTGATTCTCAATTATACTTCACTGCTTCTTGAGAAATTAAAAATGATGTTTCCTCATTGTGAAAGGACAGCCTGCCTCAGCAGGTTATAATTACTTGTGATTTTTTTCCCCTCTCTCTCACACACACACTTCTCAGCTTGCCAATCAAATGGCAGGTGCCAATCAGACAGAAGGATAGGAGGCAGATGAGATTCAGCCAGTTTGCACCACTTTGGGAGAACTTTGGTTGTTAACTTTCTAAGCAGTTTGGTGAACTGGTTGTTGGAAGAAATCATTAGGGCAAAAAACTGGTTGTTAAATTATTTGAATCACACCACTTGTAGGAGGATGGAACACAAGATGGCTCCTGGGACTTCTGCATGAATAAAAGAGCCAAAGCCCAGGTGTTAAAGTAAATAAGAAAGCTAAAAGAGAGGGAGCCCTGATGAGAAAGAGGCACCCAGAGAAAAAGCAGCAAAGATAAAAAAAAAAAAGAGGTATTTTTCTCTTCCCTCTTCAGGCTGATCTGAGGGAAAAGTACTTCAGGCCATTTTCCTCACATGGAACCAAGATTGTATTTTATTTTATTTTATATGGTTTGTCAATTGCTTACAAGATAATAGGTATAAGTAAAAACATAGTCATGAATACATGGATACATACAAGAAAAATAAAAGAAATAATAGGACAGGGATGGTAGGCACATTGGTGCGCTTATGCATGCCTCCTACACACCTCTTAGGAAAGGGGTCAGGTCAATAGTAGAAAGTCTAAGGTTAAAGTTTTTGGGGTTTGGGGAAGAAACCACAGAGTCAGGTAGAGTATTCCAGACATTGATCACTCTGTTGCTGAAGTCGTATTTCCTGCAATCAAGTTTGGTGCGGTTTACCTTGAGTTTTTATCTATTGTGTGCTCTTGTATTGTTATCGTTGAAGCTGAACTATTCATTGACAGTAGAACATTGCAATGTATGATTTTATATACTAGACTTAGATCAGACTGAAGGCAGTGTAGTTCTAGGTTGTCTAGGTCTAGAATAAGGTATTCATAAGGTATTCTGCAACAAGTAGAGGAGTGGAAAACTCTTCTTGTGAAATATTTCTAGACTTTCTCAACTGGGTTAATATAAGATACGTAATATGGGTTCCAGACTGATGAGGTTTATTCGAGTATTGGTCTAGCAAATGTTTTGTATGCTGTAGTTAGTAGTGCAATATTACTAAAGAAAAAGCTATGTAAGATTAGGTTAGCAACTCTTAATGCCTTTTTGGCTATGGAGTTACAGTGGGCTCTAGCAGTTTGATCAGTAGAGATGAGTACTCCAAGATCCTTGACAGAGTTTGGATCATCAACAAGGTCTTGACTATTTAGCTTGTATTTTATTTTCTGATTATTATTATTTTTTTGCCAATATGTAAGACAGAGCATTTGTTTGTGGAGATTTGAAGATGCCATTTGTTTGACCATTCTGATACATAGTTGAGGTCTTTTTGAAGGGTAGCAGTATTGTCTGTGGTTTTCAATAGCTTTACATCATCAGTGAAGAGAATGCAGTTGCTCTTAAAATGATCACATAGGTACAGAATTTGATAGGACACTCCAATTTTGACCATTTGTTGTCTGTTTGACAGGAATGTTTCTATTCAGTTGTGCAGGTTTCCAGAGATACCATAAGATTTTTGTTTTAGGAGTAGTTTGTCATGTACCACTGAATCAAAGACTTTACAGAAGTCTATGTAGATTGCATCTATTGCTTTTCCCTGATCGAGTTGTGTAGTCCATATGTTTTTGCAGTGTAAGAGTTGCAGATTGCAGGATAGTTTTTTTCTGAAACCAAATTGTTTATTAGACAGTAGGTTGTTTGTCTCTAAATGGAGGATAATGGATTGGTTAATAATTGATTCCATGACTTTACAGATGACACAGCATAAAGAGATTGGTCTGTAATTTTCAACTAGGCTGGGGTCTCCCTTTTTGAAGATGGGGATGACCGTGGCTTGTGACCATAGTTTTGTCAAGGAGCTGGTCCTGAAAGATTTTTTTCAAAGTTTATGCTTAGAGCTATGGCAGTGGATCGCTTTTTTAAGAAGTAGACACATATTTCATCCGGTCCAACAGATAGAGATGGTTTTAGATAGCGTAGTGTTTTTTCAACATTGTCTTCTGTAAAATCGATATGTATTAGATCATTGTAGTTTTCTGTGGTTTGACTAGAAAATACTGGGCATGATCCATTGCTGTTTACAAATACTGAGCCAAAGAATGTGTTAAAGAGGTTGGCTTTAATGATGTCATCATTGCAGTCTTTACCATTAGGTCCTTTCAGGGGTGGGATGGACCTTGAGTCTTTTAGTTTGTTGTTTACAAAATTGTAGAAAGTGAGGGTGGAATTGGTGCATACAAGGTTTTCCTCTTGTTTAATGTGATAATTGGTGCATTCAGTCTTTATCTGGTGGCATAAATTTTTGTATCTGCTTTTGAAGTTGGCAACATGACCAGATTTGTTTTTCCACCAAAGTGATCTCTTTTTGGATTGAAGCTTCCTTATTGTTATGGGTAATCTGTTTTGTTTTTTTTGGGGGGGGGTGTTGTTGGTACATATAGTTTGATGACTCTTTTGACTTCAAGTAAAAATATGTTGTAATGGTCTTCAACAGTATTGCATCCAGTGAATAGAGATTGCCAATCAAGGGATGAGAGATCATTGTCTATAAGAGCATAGTTGTCTTTTTTGAAGCTATAATTGGGGATCACATCATTGTGTTGATTTTTGTGTGGACGCATATTGAGGCAAAAGTCAATCATGCTGTGGTCATTGTTGGAAAAGGGTTCTTTAATTTTTATTCCGTAAATTGAATTCAAACTATTGCAGAAGATGAGATCGAGGCAGTTGTTAAGTCTAGTATTGTTGGTTACTAGTTGTTCCAATCCCAGGTTTGTTACAGCATTGTAGAAGGTTGCATGTATGGGTTCAGTATTACATTCGTTTAGGGTCCAGTTAATGTGAGGTAGATTGAAGTCACTAAGAAAGATAAAAGCCTGTGGGCAGGATGTTGCCCATGTTAGTGGTGAATTTAGCTTATTTACATGTTCAGTGTCATAATCAGGGGCTCTGTAACATAGTAAGAATCAAAATGTGATATTTAAGGACAGTTCACAGACGATGGTCTCAGGAAGAGCAAGCTGTTGGGTAACTTGGATGTTTTTTTAGATGTAAGGAGTTTTTATAGAAGATAGCAACACCACCTCCTCTACGGATTTCACGATCTGATCGGTAAACATGGTAGTCTCTTACTGTGGTAATGGAGTCAGGAAGAGATGTGTTGAGCCATATTTCACAGACAAATATGATGTCAAATTTAGCCATATTTAGCAAGAGGAGAAATTCAGGTATTTTATTCACAAGGCTTCTTGCATTGAGTAGCTTGCATTTAAGGCCAGTTGTAGTTGGAATTGAGATAGTTAGGGGTGTGCATGCCTAGTTTTGAGTGATGGTGGGTTGGATGTGGAGTTGTGGGTTGTGTGACTTACTTTTGATACAATCTGCATGGTAGTCAATGTAGAGATCGTTCTCTCCATTATCTAGACATCTTTTGAGTTCCTTGTGGAGTTCACAGGAGCGGATTCTTTGCAGTATGGATAAGTCTGGTCTTGAGTGAAGATTTTTGTGTTTGGAATTGGTTTTGGCAATGGCATTTATTGTTTGAATGAGTATGCATTTGCTGGACTCAATTTTGCAAACAACTCTACAAAATTTTGGGGCCACAGAGCCGTCATTGTATTTGTACCCAGGGCCATCTCTGGTTATTTCAATGATATCTTCAGGAGAGATGTTTGTTGTATTTGAGTTGCTTATGATATTACAAACTTTGGTGATATTATCTGATTTGCTGGTGTCTTCAAGACCAAATAGGATGGCACTTGGACGTTTCTGATCACGTTCTATAGTGTCTCTGATGAGTAAGGAGATATCATTTGTGGAATTATTTGATGGGATAGTAAATATTTGTGGTTGTGGTTTGGTTTTGGAGAGGAAAAATGTTAAGAGACACAGGCAGGAGCCAACAAGTTGAAAAGGTGAAGAGAAAGCCAAGACTTTTGACACCTTAGAAACAGAAAACAGAAACTAATAAAAAATAAAAGAGAGATCAAACTGTAGAAAAAGTGCATAATTCTAAAGAGAGTGACAATACAGGGATTAAGACAACAGGAATATAGATGCCAGCAATTTATAAATATATTAAAGATACAGGATAGAAAGATATGAGAATATATTGGAGTTTAATATAATTGCAATACAAAATAATAGAGGTAGCTCAGGATTGAATTATGGAATCCTTGATGCTGTCTTGAGAGTTTGAGAGTTTTCTGGCTGACATTTCACTAACCAACAAGGTATTATCATCAGTATTACTGTAGAATCTGCTCCCTGTTTGTAGATACAGTGTTTTCCTGCTACTGTTGGTGGAAGTTCAAATTCTCTGATTTTTTAAAAAAGAAATGTCTCCTCCCCAACCATTGAAAGGAGACACTAAAACCCAAAGAACCATCCAAGAGAAAATATCTATTGGTAGAAGGTGTTCTTGGTTCATCTTAGAAGTCAGCCAGATAACAGAGACTTGTATTGGAAATGAAATCTTAATGTGCAATAACTTCTGTAATGTTGCTGCTCCTCAGGGTTAGGCTTAGATCCTTTAAATCAGACCAATCAATCCATTTGGCTCATCTGAAAACACAAATGTTTTCAAATGTTGTGTTGGAAATGACAACCTTAATGTGTGATGACTTCATTGCATGCTGCTGCTCTTTAAGATTAGGGTTAGGTCCTTTAAATCAGATTAATCAATCCATTTGGCTCATTTGGAAACACAGGGCGAATCAATGAAGGCAGCAATGAAACCCACTCAATGCCCCATAAAAGGATGGATTTTTGGGTCATATGTTCTCACATGTTAAATCCTAGTACCAATTCTGTAAGGGCATTATGAATCTCAATTAAGCCTTGCTAAGGGCTTTAGCTGAAAGACAGGCTGCATAAATATTATAGCACTGTAATTATCTGGTGCAGCAGACTGTTGAGAGAGATAAGAAGTTCCTTATTGGATGTGATGTTTGGGAGAAAATGCCAGCCAATTCAGATGGTACAGAACTATAATTCTGCAGTATCCCCTTGATCTCTCCATTCAACCGCTTCTTTCACTGCTTACAGGATGGCATTTCCTCTGCTTAGCTATATTATAATAAAAGTTTGATCTATCCTCAAATAAAGTTCTTCTTTATTCTTTCTCCTCCTCCCTCTCCTCTTCCTCCTCCTCCTCTTTTTCTATACAAATAACTTAACAAACTTATTTCCACTCTATGCCCTGAAAATTTGGGGTACACTTCACCCCAAAGCCTATCATGTTCAGAAAACAGATTTAAAGGGAATGTCAGCTAACCATCTATTCCAGTGCAGGTTAAACTAGCAAGGTGGATTTTCTGAGCAAGCTTAGTAATGAGAACCATTTTTGTCAACTGGACTCTATTGTTTGATAATTTATTTGGAACTTTTACAGTCTTTCTCCCAAGAAGAAGCCATCTCTTTATTTCATGGCTACAGTCATTATCCATAGGAAGTATTGCATCAGAATCTGTTACTCTTTTAATTTCTTCTCTGCCTATATGCATTGGATTGGCATTGCCTACTCACATAATTTTAACAGAATATTTTAAAAATTAGCAGGCTGGTTTGGGTATTTTTCCATATTTAGGAAGAGATTATTCAACGCTTTCTCACTTTCAGGTATTGAAGTAGTATTATCAGCATATAAGAAGATACGCTTTATCTTTCTTCTAACAATTCTAATTTTATTTATAAATCCTATTCCTTTTAATCCAGTTTTTATCATTATATATGGTGCATCAAACTTTTAAAAATGAAGTAATAGTATACAACCTTGGGGCACAACTTTTGAATGCTTACATTGCTCTATACTCCAGTCTAACTGGAAATATCATACAGTTTCTTCCTTAGGCAGATGAGAAGGCCTAGCACACACATATTTTAAAAAGTCTATGCTACATGATCTGAACTATTGATCAGCTATTATTATAGTCACTAAAATAAACATAATAAACAAAATACAATAAAAATGAAAATGGATGTCTGTTTTAAGATGCTTTGCATTTGTCATTAGAATAGAATAGAATAGAATAGAATTCTTTATTAGCCAAGTGTGGTTGGACACACAAGGAATTTGTCTTGGTGCAACGTTCTCAGTGTACATAAAAGAAAAGATATATTTGTCAAGAGTCAAGAATCATAAGGTACAATACTTAATGATAGTCACAGGGTACAATAAGCAATCAAATCATACTAGGAAACAGTCAATATAAATCATAAGGATACAAGCGACAAAGTTACATTCATACAGTCACAAGTGGCAGGGGATGGTGATAAGGAGTGATGAGAAGATTAATAGTAATAGTAGTGCAGACTTTGTAAATAGTTGGACAATACTGAGGGAATTATTTGTTTAGCAGAGTGATGGCATTTGGGAAAAATCTGTCCTTATGTCTGGTTGTTCTGGTATGCAGTGCTCTGTAGCATCGTCTTGAGGGAAGGAGTTGAAACAGTTTATGTCCAGGATGTGAGGGGTCTGCAAATATTTTCACAGCCCTCTTTTTGACTTGTGCAGTATCCAGGTCCTCGATTGAAGGCAGGTTGGTAGTAATTGTTTTTTTCTGCAGTCCTAATTACTCTCTGGAGTCTGTGTCCGTCTTATTGGGTTGCAGAACCAAACCAGACAGTTATAGAGGTGCAGATGACAGACTCAATAAATCCTCTGTAGAATTGTATCAGCAGCTCCTTGGGCAGTTTGAGCTTTCTGAGTTGGTGCAGAAACTGGAAATTCTTTGTTGCGCTTTTTTGATGATGTTTTTGATGTTAGGTGTCCATTTTAGGTCATGTGATATAGTAGAACCTAGAAATTTGAAGGTCTCTACTGTTGATACTGTGTTGTCTGGTATTGTAAGAGGTTGTAGTATGGGAGGGTTTATTCTAAAGTCTACCACCATTTCTATGGATTTGAGTGTGTTCAATTCCAGATTGTTCCGGTTACACCATAAGGCAAATTGTACAACCTCCTGTCTGTATGTGGATTTGTCGTTGTCTCGAATGAGACCAATCACTGTTGTGTCATCTGCAACCTTCAGTATTTTAACAGATGGATCATTTGAGATGTAGTCATTGGTATATAGGGAGAAGAGAACTGGAGAAAGCACACACGCCTTGAGGAGGGGGGCTGTGCTCATTGTACAGGTATCAGATGTGATTCTTCCTAGCTTCACCTGCTGCTTCCATATGTTCTTGTGCAAAGTAGGATTACTTGCCATGGCCAACTCACCATGGCCAACTCACAGTTCAATGGATAATAATAAAATAAAGAAAGTCAATTCAGAAACACAAGAGTTACAATAATTTGGATGAAAATGTGGTCACTAATAATAAAAGTAACTGAATTAAATAAGTAATACAGCATTGAATTGTCCCACGGTGAGTTGCCCTGTGCCAAGTTGGCTGCAGGGAATTGTTCCATGGTGAGTTGACCATGGCAACTTGGTCAGGCCAGTTGGCCAGGGCAAGTTGGCCATAGTGAATTGGCCAAGGAGACATATCCTAGACCAGTTCTTGCCTAGATCTTTGCCTCATGAGGATCCAGCTTGTACAGATAAATATGTTAGCTTGCAGAATAAGTGTTATTCTTTAGTACTTTGAACATTTCTTACCAATTTATTTTTATTTTGGGGGAATTTATCTTCTCCAGTCTCCTGTCAACACTGTTTTTCAATGGCTGCTTACAATACCACTTTCAGCTACATCATCTTATCATGGCAATTCATTAACTTCTGCAATTGCTGTCGGCAATATTTTAGGGAATATTTAACAGCACATTCCAACTAGTTCCATGATGCAACTTTGTGTGTATTATTGATTTGGGATTTTCTTTTTTTTTTCTTTTTTGTATAATTCTTTCAAATATTTGCACATCTCTTCTTTTTATCTCCTTTTTCCAATAGACCTTTACTTTGTTTGTTTCTTCTTCTGCCTCACTTCATATAAAAAGGTTCCTTTGATTTCTGTAATTTTTATAAATAAATATTTGCAATGCATATTTAGATGTATCTCCTTTTCCTACTCTTGAACTCAGAATATTGCTGACCTTTTTTTCCTCCTGGTTCCCTTTTTTCTTGGTTCTGCTGTTCTTCAAATAATTTCTCAGTATTATTAGGAAGAAATTTTAGCTTTCTTGTGCTTTTTGCATGTTTTTTTTTACTTTCCTTAATTTTTAATGATGTCATGAATTACATTTCAGACTTCTTCACAAATTTATTGATCATATCTAATGAAATAAATGCATTTTACTTTCACCACATAATCATATGGAGTATGTCTAAGATCAGAGGTGGTATTCAGCCAGTTTGGACCAGTTCTGGCATACCAGTAGTGGAAGTTTTGACTAGTTTGGAGAACCAGCAATTACCACCTCTGGTTGGCCCCACCCACCTGCACCCGCCATTACTTCTCCTATATTCCCTTGTTTTTTAGTTTAGTTGATTCACGGGGCAGAGCGGATTGCCGCACCTTAGCTGAGCTAAAAAACAGCTCAGCTTACCAGCATTGACAGAAGTCGATCTTTGAATCCTCCGTGTGCACACAAAGCACTCGTGCATAGAACCATGCAGAGAACTGTTAGGAAACAATTTGGAAACCCACTACTGTCTAAGATCATATTTTGTTGATATGTCAACTTACAGTTTTATTTTTTTCCTTAGTAATTAATAGTATAGTAATTATGTAGTATATAGTAGTATAGTAATTAGTAGTATAGTAATTACGAGATATAATTTTGTAAGGCATTCATCATCTGATCAGCAGTTATCACCCAACATTATTTTTGTTGACTAAATAAAGTTTCTCCATCTTTACTTGCAAAGTGTATGGTCAAGCTGAGTTTGGAACCATCCATTTAATGATGGACGTGTAGTCATATGTACTACAGATTATTCATCTGTATTTCTCTTTTGGTATTTTCTATAGATTTCTCAGCATAACTCTGTTTGTCTGTCTCCTAACTTATTTTGTACAGTAAGACAAAATATTCAAGGTGCTCTTTTATTTCTTATTTTAGCATTCCAGTTTTTTATGACAAGCATGATATATCTGACTTCTATTTTGTATTTATCTGTTTAGATGATAAACATATATCACTGCAATAATGATTGGGATTAGGGAACTGAGATCCTTTATCATTCATTTGGGTTGTATCCGATCAGACTTTTATTAACAATGATTGCTTCTCCATTTCTTTTATGATTTTCTTGTCTGCAAAAGAGCATTGGTTGTTCCTTAAATATGTACTAAACAATTCCAGTCTATTTCAATTTGCTGGTTCCTAGAATGTCAATGTTCAGGCTTGACATTTTGGTCCTACCAATATTAAGTTTGCCTTGATTCATAGTTCTGACATTCCACCTATCAATGGCATACATATATTTGCAGCATTAAACTTTCCTTTGTCTCTGGCTATATCAACCACTGGACATTCTTTTGGCTTCATTCTTAGGCTTTTCTAATTTCTTTAAGGTATCAGTTGGTTTGTGATGGATTTGCTGAGCATTTTGGCAACTTCAGTGTGTTATTTCAGTTTACTGAAAGTTTGGACGAACCATGGATTATCGTTTGGCCGATGCCTGTTTCTGCAACTATTACAGATCAGGCTTGTAAAAAAGCTCAGCACAATGCTTTGGTGTGCAAATTTGTTTTTCATCTTCTGCTCCAAAGCGAAAGCACTGACTGGTGTGGGTAGGAGGACAAGAGACCAATCTACAGGTAGTCCTCAACTTATGACCACTTATGAGCTCAAAATTTCTGTTGTCAAGTGAGACATGTTTTAAGTGGGTTTGGCCCCATTTTATGACCTTTCTTGCCACAGTTGGTAAGTGAATCACTGCCATTGATAAATTAGTATCCCAGGTTAAGTGAATCTGCCTTCCCCTTTGACACTGTTTGTCAGAAAGGTTGTAAAAGTGAATCACATGATCTTGGGACAGAGCAATGGTCATAAATGTGAACAAGTTGCCAAGCATCTGAATTTTGATCATGGGGATGCTGCAAAGGTTGTAACTGTGAAAAGCGGTCATAAGTCACTTTTTTCAGTGCTGTTGTAACTGTCACTAAATGAACTGTTGTAAGTCGAAGACTCCCTGTATTTTCTTCAGAGGAGGCAAGTTAGAAAAATAAATTGCATGGTAGTGAGGCAAATTTGTAAAAATCAAAAACAAGCAAGCAAACAAATTATAGGGCAGGGCTTGTCCAACTAAGATGCCGGGAAGAATTGGTAGAGAATTCTCAGAGTTGCTCTCTGGTTTAAATTTCCTGATTTATGAGGAAAACAGAACAGTTAATGTGCATCTGTACATGACTAATTAAAATGACAGCCCTGTCAGATCAATTGTTTTTAGACAAAAGACTGAAGCCTTAACAATTAACATAAATGATACTGTCCCAAAGGTGCTTTTTTCAAGGGGCAACTGGACTTTCTGTTTTTTTCTTTAAAGACGTTTCACTTCTCACCCAAGAAGCTTCTTCAGCTCTGACTGGATGGTGGGTAATGGAAGGATTTATACTCCTTGCAGACAGTTGGTCATTTGCATTCTTTTAGTGGGTTAATGTCATCTGATGTTTTATGTGTGTCATCAGTCACTTGAGTGGTGCAAATTGATGTGGAGCCTTCTTGGAACTGTTAAAAGGACTGTGTTGTAGATTAGAGATAGATGATGTTGTATCCCTCCCCCTCTGTTGAGAAAGGGCTGTTCCATTTTGACATAAATGGCCTCTTTTACCCCTCTTTCAAAGCAGTGGTCCTCTCTGTCCAAAATATGGACTTTGTTGTCTTCAAAAGAGTGGCTTGTATCTTTTAAATGCAGATGGATTGCTGAATCTAGACCTGATGTGTTTGTTCTCCTATGTTGTGCTAGACATTTATGAAGTTTTTCATTTGTTTCTTTCCCCAGTGTACAGATCTGTGCATGGCTCACTGCAATGCACTGCATATACCACGTTGCTCAATTTCTGTCTGGATGTTTTGTCCTTGGAGTGGAAGGACCTGAGACTTGCTGCAATAATTTCATTCTCTTCACTTATACACCAAACCTTTCTATTGCATGCCACAGTTATCAGTTTTAGATGTAAAATCTCTCTTAGCCTAGGCTGCATAAATTCACAATAGTGGGACATACATTAACCATAAGATAGCCTCATGTTCATTAAATAAAGTTAGGTATGTATTGATTAATTTATGACAATCAAAATTAGTTCCTATGAGAAGGGAATTAAGAGCATACTCTGCTCATATCTCCCATGAGGTTTCTTCGCTTTTCAAGTACATCATTATGTAGCAAATATGTACCAAAACTTTATTGCGGTTTACATGGGCAGTTATGTGTGTTCCTTGATTAGCGCACATGACATCTCTACTCTTTGAGCTACTTTGGTTACCAGTATGGTTCTGGGTACAATTTAATATGCTAATAATGACCTATAAAGACTTAAATACAGGGGTGGGATTCCACTGGTAAAACAACCAGTTCGGTGATTGCACACTTTGCGTGCACACTCTGCATTTTTGAAACCTCTAATACTTACCTTCTACTGCAGTCCCTGTGAATAAAACAGGCACAGCAAACCACTCTGCTGTGTGAATCAGCTGTGCTCGAAATAAAAGAAATAAAGCAAAGGAAAGGGGGGGCAGGGGGCCCCGCATGCTCATTGCAACAAACCAGTTCACTGCCAGGTGATCTTCAGAGCAAGGAGTTTGCACGAACTGGTCCGAACCGGTAGAATCCCATCCCTGCTTATATGGTATGGGAGTGGGTTGATGGAGAAACTGCTTCTCCATGTTCTATCCCTTTTGAATTCAGCAGGTTCAATGGAAGAGGCATTATATTGTGATCATAGTGCCCATCCTTTCAAATATCATACCTCTGGGGATTAGATTGGACATGACTCTACAGGTTTTTTTTGAAGGCTCTGAAGATATGTTTTCACCATCGTTCTTGGGGAAATTGGCCATCTACAAGCTCTTCAGGGTTTGTATTGGAAGTTATGGATTGTGTCTTTCACACTGATTATATTCATTGTTTTTTAACTTGGTTTTAAGCATGGCTATATACTCCTTTTTGGCTGTTTTTATTTGCAATTTGCATATTGTTCTTTGGTCATTGTCACAATATGTGAGATCAGTGACTATCTAAATTGAATAAATAAGCAAACATCACCCAGTGCCGTTGGTCACTTAAGTTTAATGCTGTTTCCAATAATAGTTTACATCCTGCAATTCATACCAGCCAAGGTGGTAGGAATTTTCAACACAGATATTAATGCATCTGAAAAAATCAGGAATACAGATAATAGCTTGGAAAAGCCGGATTTGTTTGTAGGTCAGCTGTCACAACCACTCAAAGGACTAGACAGCTTGGCAGGCCACTTTTCTACTCACAAACATTTTCCATCTGTATATGAGTAATACAAGCTAAGACAATCTTCTGCTACAGTAAATTAAATCTATTTCGACTTCCAACTCCAATAGGAATATTGGAATATTGAGAAGCACAATATTCAGTGGTTAATATTGCAATAATGCCCTTGACAGTCTTTTGCAATCTGGTGTTCTTCAGACATGTTGAACAGTGGTGGGATTCAAATTGTTTTACCACCGGTTCAGTGGGCGTGGCTTGGTGGGCGTGCTTTTCCTAACGTTGGTGCACAGCTTTCCCCACACCAGCTGAGACCTGCAGCACCAATCAGCTGAGTGAATAAAGAAGAGAAAAGCATACGGACAGGTGGGTGGGTGGATCCTGCACTTTTCTTTTTCCTCCCAGCTGATTGTCCAGGATTTTTTTACTCCTCTCAACTGATCGTCTGTTTTTTTTACTACCAGTTCAGCTGAACCGTTCCAAACCACTGATGCTGAACTATTCCTTCAATTCCCTGGAAGGTCCTTTAATTCTCGGGAATCTAAATGAGTACTCAGAATTGTCTGAACAAGAGAATATCTCCTAGAGGTGGTTTGCCATCTGTACGGCCTGGACTGAGAATGAAGGTGAAAGTATTGGTTTTTCCTTGCCAGTAGGAACAAATTAGGAATATATTGAGTAGAATCATCCTCTTGTTATTTCATTAGATGTTCAAGGGCAGAAGTGTTGTGGAGGAATAGTGGGTACATCTTGATAAGCTGTGATTTGTTTTTAACTATTGTTTGCTGTAGAAGCCACAATGGTTGGATTCCCAAGTTGTGCTTCGCCTTTCACATGATTTGCAAACCCTTGTGGTTCAGTTTTCAGAACATGATAATCCATGAATAAACAAACAAGTAAATAAACCTTACACCAGTGCCTGAATCCTTTCTATGAGAGCTTTAAGTCAAAGAGAGCCAGATCTACTGTTAAGCAAATAAGGCAATTGGTGCAGAAAGCAATATTTCTGTAATAACAATAATTGCTGTTGGCTCAACTGATCTTTTTTTTGTACACTATGCAAAAAGATGCCAATCTGTTTTGTATCCCCAAACAATCCAGCATGATGGTTAAATAAACTGTTGCTTAGCATGCTGAAGGAACCCACTGTCTAGTATATCTCTCCATTACTGGAATTTGCTTAGCTGTCTTTGCTTTGTAATATTGTCAAAGTTAGGCAATATTTTTCAACTTTTTTTAAGAGGGCTATTTATATTCCAATACATAATGCAATAAAAGTTGAACTGTGTGGTTAATCATTGCATTACAAGTTATATTGATCGTTCGCATCAGTATCACTATCACAAACACATCAATATTGTTTACAAGAGAGATGATCCTATTAAACATTTTTTTAAAAAAAAAAGTCTACTCAATACTACATAATTATGTAATAAACATTTAAATACCCTTTGTGGTTCCTGAAAGTTCAATTTTGGATTATATTGGATATTATTTATCTTGCTACTCATAATCAGTATTTTTTTCAACTAAATCTAAAAAATGTCCTAACTTTTTTTTTGAGCAAGATATATATCTATAACTTTAATTTAAACATTATGTATTAACATATGATCTTACATTCCAGGCTGTTTTTATATTTATGTAAAAATGGGAATATACTAAAAAAGGCAATGTAAAATAGTAAATTCAGGTTACATCCCTTTTTATATTTCTTAGCAATACGGTGCCCTGAGTAAAGTGCAAATATTCATCATGTCAAGTGCTAAAGACCTACTGTGGTGATGCAAAGAAAACACATTTTTGAAATGGCTGGTGCTCACATTCTGAACAAAGCAATTCAATAGGTGGATTTGTCCAAGGTCAAACATATCATAGATTTTTTTTATGTGACTAGACCAGGAACAATCAACTGCTGATAGTTATGGTATGACATGCTCAACAAAATGAAATAAATCACATTATCACTAATTGTTAGATTCACTTACTGCATTGCACAATCATGTGATTTAATTATTTGTTTGAATTTTGCTCTGGGTCAGGCATCAAGCCAGTTTTTGCCATTTGGAAACCATAGTTTAAACTGAGTTTTGGGCAGTTATACCTTATACAAGGCTCCATTAATAAAACAAACATAGCTTAGTCTGTTGTAATTAATGAGTAGTTTTATGTAGAACCCAACGGGTTTTGTTTTTTGTTGCTGTCATACAAATTCATCCTGTTTGTAGTCAAAAGAGGGGCACTCATATACTGATTGATTCTGACCTGTTTTCTGGTCAACTGATTCGATTGACTTTAACAGAATTATACTGTTGGAAGGGACCTTAAAGATCTTCTAGTCCAAAATGGATGTGGAAATGATTGTGAAATAATGAATGGACGCTGGACACCTGGGACAGTGGAAGACCTCCAGGCCAGAGGTGGTATTAAGCAGGTTCTGACCAGTTCTGGAGCACCAGTAGTGGAAATTTTGAGTAGTTCAGAGAACTGGCAAATATCACCTCTGACTGGAAATTTTACAATATTCTTTCCCTGCCACGCCCACCAAGCCATGCCCACATAACCGGTCGTAAAAAAAAAATTGAATCCCACCTCTGTTCCAGACACACTAAGCTACGTATTGTTTAACTCTAAAAAATAAACCACAGTTGTGTTCACCTAACATACCAAATAAAACCAATTAAATTACTGGTTAGTATGTTTCTAAGGCCCTTCAAAATAATACTACAGGATTATGTCTATGGAGAATCTCTGTCATCCAGGTCATGGTTGTCCCAAAGGTATTTTTTCAAGACACACCTAGACTTTCTGGTTTTTCTTTGAAGACATTTTACCTCTCATCCAATAAGCTTCTTCAGCTCTAACTGGATGGTGGAGAATGGAAGATTTTATGTTCTTTGAAGACAGCTAGTCATTTGCATTCAGGGATATGCAGGGGTGGGATTCAAATTTTTAGCAACTGGTTTTGTGGGCGTGTCTTAGTTGCTGGCATGGCTTGGTGGTCATGTTATTGGCTGAGTGTGGCCAACTCAATATCACTCACATCAAGGCACGCATCTCCTCGCCTGGCCTCTCATGACTGTAGGGATGCTGCAACAGTCGTAAGTGTGAAAAATGGTCATAAGTCACTTTTTTCAGTGCCATTGTAAATTTGAATGGTCACTCCACACAAGCAAAGTACCAGCAAAGGAGGGGAAAAAAAACTCCAGATAAGTTCCTGAAACAGGAAGTCTAGTCCTACCAAGAATGTAATAAGGGTTAACGGAGAGACTGTTTCTGTAAGCAACACCAGAATGTTTCCTTCCTGCCTTCCTTACAGGATTAGTCCAGTAATTTCTTCTAACAACCATTTCTCCGAACTGCTTAGAATATTAACAACCGGTTCTAGCAAATAGGTGTGAACTGGTAGAATCCCACCCCTGGGGATATGCCATCTCCAGTCCACAACAGTCCTTTCAACAGTTCCAAGAAGGCACCACACCCATTTGCACTACTCAGGTGACCTTGACAACACAGAAGAACCTCCAGGTGGACTCAACTGTCTGCAAGGAGTTAACATCCTTCCATTTCCCACTATCCATTCAGAGCTGAAAAAGCTTCTTCGATGAGAAGCAAAACAACTTCAAAGAAAAATCAGAAAGTCCAGTTGCTTCTTGAAAAAGCACCTTTGAGGCAACAGGATTATTGTAGTAAAATAAACTTTGCAAAATAATCATTGAATAGAACTTTACAAAACAATTACTATTGAAATTTGCCTATGAATGATCATGACTGATCTCTCAGTGGTTAATCAATTAGGGTTTGGTTAATTAATCTATCAACCCAAACAACCTGTGATGATTGGCGATTAGAATTGCTAATCAAAAGTTGGAATTGGTGGGGTTGGAAGGGTCTTGCAGAATTGAAAACTAAATCCTGCCTTTTTAAAATCATTGCCATGACATCACACACTTGCATCAAAAGGATGGAGCTTGAGATGTGATATTCTGATAGTGCTTTTGATTTTGCAATGAAATAAAATTGTGCAGATGATGCTTTTTCAGAGTGAGGGGGGAAAGGAGAGAGAACAATTGGGGTGGTGTAGATGGAATCCTCTTCTAATCCTCTAAGGCAGGGTTGTCAAACACAAGGCCCCTGGGCCAGATTCGGCCCATCAGGTGCTTAGATCTGGCCCTAAAAAGAGCAAAGGACTGGCCCATAGTGCCTCTGCCAGTGAAAATAATGGAGCTTGGGCAGGCCATGTGTGGCCCTCCAGAGCTCTGTTTTCAGAGGTTGCAGAAGGCTGTCGCAGATGAAAACAGAGCTTGGGAGCCTGTTTTCATTGGCAAAGCGCTCAGACCACCATAAGTGCCCCCAATACAAGTGATATCGAGCTGGCCATACTCACCCCGGGCTTCCAAAGTCAAACACAACCCTTATGTGGCTCTCAATGAAGTTGAGTTTGACACCCTTGCTCTAATGGAATCCCAGTCCTAGATCTAAGAAAACCTCCATCTATGACAACAACTCCCAGTTTAAAAATAGGTATATCCAGGGGTGGGATCCGACAGGGTTAACTACCAGTTTGGTCATTTATGAGGTTCGGTGATTTATGATGTGCTTCCCTGCACACTGCTGGCGCCTGCCTGTAAATCATCATCAGCATGCTGCGTGCAGAGAAGCAGCCTTTCAAAAAGCCCCTTTTCTTGCTTTTTAACTGGAGCTGTGCCTCGTAAGGCAGCTGAAGTTGAAAAAAATCAGGAAATAAAGGTCAGGTAAGAGCCCAGGTGGGCAGGTGGGCAAAAACATCAGCAGACCTAGAACCGGTTCTATGTCTGCTGCCCTGCAGAGCTACCGGTTCTACAGAGGTGGACAGAACCGGTAGAAACCTACCCCTGGGTATATCCTTGCCAAGCAAGATATAGAATGTCAGCCATAGATATGCCACAATAATATAATAACCTGTTTTATTATAAATAATAATTGACTTAATCATTTCTTAAATGATAACACTCGGTATCATTTCCACATTCCTGCTATTCATATAACCTCAAATATATGCAAATAACTTGAGGAGAAGAAACAAAAACAAAATTAATTCAGGAAAGTTTGGCAATATCAGCCAAACCCATAAATCCTTGGATTAATGGGATTATGCTTTCATTTTGAAGGAAGAAAGAAAAGTAACAAGAACACCTCCCTAAGCCAGAGGGTGCATGATAAACCCATTAAATTTTGCCACCCATAATTAGTAGTATAGCCATTGTATCACAATGCATTCATCAAGTTTGTTTACTGAAGAATAGAATGAGAACCAGAGCCTTTAATTAAAGCTGACCAAATTGCTGTCAAGAAGAGACTTGCAAGCAGCAATTTCTAATTAAAATGAATTCCCCTAGTAGTAGTGTTCTCTCTGAGTACATCCTTTAAAAGATGGGTTGTAGCTACCAGAAATGCCATGCATATGCCTGATAAAATCTGGCAGTGTTACAGTAATTGGAAGATTGAGTAGCAAAAGCTGAAGAAAATGGTCTGCAAAACACAGAGGCAAATAATTTAGTGTTAGGAATTTATGTTCCTGCTGTTGAAATGGCATCCAAAAGGACGGACATCTTAAGCCAAGAAGTTAAAGTTGATTCCTAAACAACTCTAGGCAGCTCCATGTCATCTTTTGGGGCTTAATTGAGGTCTGGAATTATTTTTAATGAATATATCTAGTCAGACAAAGACAGAACAGTGTGGCACCAATATACAGTATAAAGGCCTGATTCTGAATGGCTTCTCTCTCTCTCATAAGCTAAACAGAACTGATTCATCATATCTTAGCTTACTTGATAAAAACAATGAGGTGATCTATAAAAACATAAATAAATAAACGATGAGCACACCCACCCAAATATCTGACCTGGTGCATTAAAAGCTGAGTATCTTGGGTCATGAGAAAAGGTTTAGGGAACATTGATCTTTGCAATTTTTCAAAAGGCAATAGCAATAGTACTTAGACTTACATATCATTTCATATTCCTTTACAGCACTTTCTGGATGGTTTTCAGCATCAGCATATTGTCCCCAACAATCTAGGTTCTCATTTTACTAACCTCAGGAAGGATGGAAGGCTGAATCAATCTTGAGCCCCATTGGGATTGAAGTCCTGGTAATGGGAAGAGCTAGCCTGTGATACTGCATTCTAACCACTGCATCACCAGGGCTCCTTAAGATGCAAGTTTTCAATCATAAACTTAATGTGATGGAAAGCCTAATAGTTTGTATTGGTTAAGGAAGGAAGGAAGGAAGGAAGGAAGGAAGGAAGGAATCATTGTTGCATTTGAGATTATACTGTCTATCATTAATTCTCCCAAATCTTGTTTCTTCTCTGGGATCCTTGATGCTTTCTGAGCTTGGGTGGTTTTCTTGAAGACATTTCATTAGTGCTAGCAAGAAAATCATCAGAGAGCATTTAAGGGGACCACTTCAACCTTGAGTAACAAATATCCTGTTTCTCCTCTATATTCCCTCCTCAGCTCACTGACACATTCATGAGTAGGACCATGAGGGCAAGTTCAACCAATTGGTTCCATTGCCATTAGTGGTGTCCAAGTATATCCTTTCTTCCAGTTTTGCAGCTTGGACATCACAATGAACCCTGTGTTGGATGATCCTGGCTTGGGGATGCTTTACATTCATTTGCCTTATTTTTTTTTTCTTTTTGCACCTGCAGTTTTTGATCCTAATCTTACATTGCATTTTGTGTGTTCCAGAACTACAAGTTCACCTGTCTTGGGCCAGCGAAGTGCATGGAATCCAATGCTAGCTCAATTCAAATGCAAGGGGATTCTGATTATTTCATCAACCATCTTGGAGTCCCGGCTTTGCAATTTTCATACCAGGATTCGGCCATGTTAGAGGTAAAAACATACTAAACCAATCTTATTTCATTTTTCAACATTATGATTAAATTTCTAGACCAGTGAAACACTGTGGACATAATATATCTCATACTTAGACTTCAGTAAGGCATTTGACAAAGTAGGCCAGTGGATCTAAGGTAGATCTTGAAAAGTTAGAAAAAAGTGGGAAAGATAACATCATAATCAGATGGATTTGTAATTGTCTGACAAACGGTGCTCAGCAAGTAGTCCTTAATGGGTCTACGTCTACATGGAGGGAAGTAAGCAGTGGGGTACTCTTGAATATCTTCATAAATGACTTAGATGAGGGAACAGAAGGGGAACATATCTAATTTGCAGTTGATATTAAACTGGCAAGAATACCCAACATCCTAGATCAGTGGTTGTCAACCAGTGGGCTGCGGCCCACTGGTGGGCCATGAGAAAATTTTGGTGGGCCACAGAGAAATCTCACCCCAAGAGCACCCCTCCAAAGCAATTAATCCAGGCTGCACAGAAACACAAGGCTGTGCCACCCACATGGCCCTTGGGAACCCTCCCCACCTACTCACCCCTTACTTGGTAAACTTACCAGCTAAATTGCTATTTTTCCTTTTTCAGACCATCATCTGGTCTCTGAGCTGGGAGATTTAGATTAGCTAGGAAGCAGAAAATGGTTGGATTTCTTGCTTTCTAACTAGTCTTTAGATCTTCGGCTCTGCTTTTAAGTAGAGCCGAACTTCCTTTAGGACTGAAGGTTTGCTTGCAAGCAAATTCAGTGCAAACTCACGGCAAGCAAATTTGAGCAACTGAGCTGGCCGATGGCAGATAGATAGATCACTGAGTGATTCTGTGAGCAACTCAATCTGCCTGCTTTGCCTGATTTTGGGTAAAAGTTGCTCTTTTTTAAAATAAAAAATTCAATATTTACATGCATGGTGTGTTGTGAGTTAATTTTGTGAGTTTGCTTGCAAGCAAATTTTATGTGACAGACTGAGCTAGCCGATGGCAGATAGATAGATCTCTGAATGAATCTGTGATTCTGTGAGCAACTCAATCTGCCTGCCTGCTTTGCCTGATTTTGGGTAAAAGTTGCTCTTTTTTTTATAAAAAATTCAATATTTACATGCATGGTGTGTTGTGACTTAATTTTATGAGCTCGCTTGCTAGCAAATTTTATGAGTTTGCTTGCAAGCAAATTTTATGTGACAGACTGAGCTAGCTGTTGGCAGATAGATAGATCACTGAATGAATCTGTGATTCTGTGAGCAACTCAATCTGCCTTCCTGCTTTGCCTGATTTTGGGTAAAAGTTGCTCTTTTTTAAATAGAAAATTCAATATTTATATGAATATTTATAATATTTACATACAAGCCATTCCCCGCCAGTCACATGACCACCAAGCCATACCCACAAATTAGCCCATGCCCACAGAACCGGTTAGTGGTCCCTGGGATTTAAAATTATGAGTTTGGTAGTCCCTGAGGTCCAAAAGGCTGAAGACCCCTACCTTAGATGATAGGCTCAAGATCAGAGATGGTATTCAGCAGGTTCTGACCAGTTCTGGAGAACCGTTAGCGGAAATTTTGAGTAGTGGGGAGAACAGGCAAATGCCACCTCTGAAGGGAGATTTTATAATATCGTTCCTCTGCCACACCCACCAAGCCACGCCCACAGAACTGGTAGTAAAAACAAAATTGAGTCCCACCACTGCTCAAGATCCAGGTGGATATTGAAAGACCTGAACACTGAGCCCTATCTAACAAAATGAAATTCAGTGTAGAGAAAAGTAAAGTCTTACACTTAGGACAGGTACACATATAGACTGGATGAAACCAGGCTTAATGGCGGTAACTGTGAGAGGGATCTTGGAGTCTTAGTGGACAACCAATTAAATTAAACCAACAGTGTGCTGTAGCAAGCAAAAAGCCAATGAAATCCTAAGTTGCATTAACAAGGGGATACAATCAAGATCAAATGAGGTACCAATACCACTCTAAAAAAGTTTAATAAGACCACACCTAGAATACCGCATCCAATTTTGATCACCACATTATAAAAAAGATGTTGAGACTCCAGAAAAAGTGCAGAGAAGAGCAACCAGGATGGTTAGGGGACTGGAGGCTAAAACATACGAATGAATGAATGGATGAATGGTTGGTACATAAGCGCACCAACGTGCCTACCGCCCTGTCCTATTGTTTCTTTTTATTTTTCTTATATGTATCCATTTCATGGATTCATAACTATGTTTATACTTTTACCTGTTATCTTATAATCACTTGATTATAACTGAAAAAGAATAACATCCTGTTCAAATGGCTCATTCCAGAGGGAATGTTAATATCATGGCAGGATAAAAAAAATTAAAATAGATAGTATAGAAAAAGCGAGGGAATTTTTTAAACTGTATGTGGTATCAGGAGAAGACCAGAATAGCAATGAGGAAGTAGAAACCAGGAGCCAAGAAGAAGGTTCGGTGGAGGAAAGAGAAATAAACAAGAAGAAAGAGAACAGGAAGAAGTGGAAAGAGAAGGCGTAAGAACGAGATACCAAACAAGAGCAAACAAGCTTCAACAAGTAACAACTACAGAGTAAGATTGCGGAAGAAATCAAATTGATTTCCATTAACATTAATATTGTCCCACTACGAAAAGCAAAATTTATTTTAATACTCAGGATCATATTCAGGACTCAGAGCTCCACACAAATAGCCATCCAGAGATGTTAACTGTGATGGAAATAAATAAGCACATAGTGCTTGGAATTCACAGTATAAATGGAAATCTATTTAAGGGTGTTTCCCTAAAGACATTTAACCCAGAAGCAACATTTTTTTTTCAATATTGGCATTCTCTGCATATGTAGACTTCTAAAATGTTGCAGTAATGGCCATATTGTCTGGAGAACTTTGGAAGTTAAAGTCCACAAATTGGGAGGATAGCCAGAAGGAGACAACTAGACTTTAGTTATTAAACTGCATCATCTGGTGCTCCATCCATATTTCTTACAATATTAAAAGGAAAATCTATAATTTACTTTCTTAGCATGTAGAAAATTGCCAAGTCAGTTCTTGGCACTTCTTGCAAAAAAATAAAATAAATCCTTCCTGAAGTTCATCAAAGATTGATACTATGTATGACTTTGGCATTATTTCATTTAAGATATTTCCTTGTGTAAATAGGTGTCATGAGTAAACATCAAAACTGGGAATATATCTTTGATAAGGTATTCTAAGTCCCATCACTGTCCTTAAGGAAAATGGTTTTTTTGGGAGGGGGGGGGGGGGGGGGGAGGTGCTTTCATTTTTGGAATTATCTGCCAAAATAAAGCAGGATCCTGGAATCCATTCTGTGTTGGCATCTGCACTACTAATTTGCTAATAATTAAATTTCACAAAGGCAGCACTGTCTCTGGATTTGCCAAAAATTACAGTGATTCTTTCTTTTATTTCTCCCCTCCCCACATTATTTAATAAGAAATGGTTCTGCTAATTGAAATGTCCTGTCGTTGGTATATTTTATTTTTAGCAAAAAGACTTTTCAATTTGTGAAACACTGTTGCACCAATTAGGGAAATCATTCTGCTTTAGATTAAATACAAGGCGAAGGTTGTCATAAAAGAAATGGAAAAGCAGATGTTCCCTGATTAAGTGTGCAATGTTTATGACAGGCTTGTGGTCCAAGGCTCATTTCTTCTGTCACTTAACAGCTGGTCTACACAGCTTCTGTTTCAGAATTGGTACTATGTAGGGCATAGGTGAGAATTGGAAGGCTTCAACTTCATCAAAGGAGGAATTTTTTCCTGTAACATCTATCTTGATTGAGAATCTTGAGAATCTTGACATGACAGATGCAAGCAGGGCTTTTATGACATAAAATAGTACATTAAAGAATTCTAAAAGCAATACATAATTTTCATTCATTCACTCATTCATTCATTCATTCATTCATTCATTCAGAGCCAACCAGTTGGTTAGAAGATGGACAGCTATATAAATGATTTTTTTTTTAAAAAACCATCTTTCTTTCTTTCTTTCTTTCTTTCTTTCTTTCTTTCTTTCTTTCT
>NW_020769337.1:4355992-4381114 GCF_900518735.1 Pseudonaja textilis | reverse complement strand
TATCTATCTATCTATCTATCTATCTATCTATCTATCTATCTATCTATCTATCTATCTATCCATCCATCCATCCATCATCACCTTCAGAGTGCTGGAGGCATTTCTATGTGACAAGGAGTTCACATGTGAGAGTAAAAATGTGATATCAGCTCTTCACAGCAGCCTTCATACCACACTTAATGTCTCTGGTGGCAGCTAACTTTGGCAAGAAATTTCTTTCTCTGGAGTGTAGAAGGATTTTCATAATCCCCAGCTAGTATTGTCTTGACCTTAAATAGATTTGGAAGGCTCTGGGTTAATGAAAGTTGTGTTGGAATGCCATTTTGGAGAAGTACGTGGTTTCTAATTTAACTCATTCTTCAATGGTTCTGGACGATTCAGATGAGTCTACTTCCTGGGACCATAAAGGATCCCACTTAGGATTTGAATAAACAAGCAGGTATTTTTAATCTGAGGTAAGATGAAAATGGATAAATATAACACAGGCCATCAGTGACTAGATTCATGCTGGCAGGTGCAGTAGATCAATGCAGTATATCTTTAGCAGAATGAAAATACCATAGCTTGTGATCAATTTAATGATAATAAGAAACTCAGCCCTGGGAGAATATTACATCTGTCCCATAAAAGCCTAATAAACAAATATATTGTAGTAGTTCAATGCCAAGAAAGATCTTTTTAGTATCTGTTGTTTAAGAATATGGCTTCAGTTGTCTTACCATAAGACCTCTCCTGGATATCTTATATCTGCAATTGTATCTGAAGCTGTTCGGAATGATAAAATAATGTGGGCATGTTAATAGCACCTTTCTCCAAGTAGTTAATTAGTATGGAATGAATGGAGGAAAAAGCCAATTGTTTTCTATTGTTCAAGTAAGGTTTTTAAAAGATTTCATCTTAAAAAAAAAAGAATGTTACTGGCATAATTGTTTTTGAAGACCTAGTATTGATATTTTGGGAAAAGGCTGATACTTTAAATAATTTGTCTGGACTTATCAGCATAAAAGTAAGTTAAAAGTAGCAAAGGGAGTGATTGCATTCATTTATCAAATTAGTACATGTTCAAAATTCCCAATTTTCTCCTGCATATTCTGTTTAATTATGCTGTACAAGTCTTTGGAATCATTTCTAAGTACTGGAGCATGTGACATTTCAAACACAGCACCTGTTTGCCATTCTTTAAATAGCCATTCTTTAAATAGCCACATCAGCCATTGGATTGCATCATTCAGGATCACATAGTAGCTGTGGAGGGTAGCCATGAATCCCCCAAAGACTCAACTGCTTTAAAGACTTGCAAGTGCTGAAAAGCGGACAGCCAGGGGTGGGATTCTACAGGTTTGCACCTATTAGCTAGAACCGGTTGTTAACATTCTAAGCAGTTCGGAGAACCAGTTGTTAGAAGAAATTACTGGCCTAATCCTGTAAAGGGAGGCAGGAAGGAAACATTCTGGTGTTGCTTACAGAAACTGCCTCTCCATTAACCCTTATTACATTCTTGGCAGGACTAGACTTCCTGTCTCTGGAACTTCTCTTGAGTTTTTTTTTCCCCTCCTTTGCTGGTACTTTGCTTGTGTGGAGTGACCATTCAAAATTACAATGGCACTGAAAAAAGTCACTTATAACAATTTTTCACACTTATGACTACAGCATCCCCATGGTCATGAGAGGCCAGGTGAGGAGATGCGTGCCTCGATGTGAGTGATGTTGAGTTAGCCACGCCCAGCCAGTCAAATGACCACCAAGCCACACCCACCAACTAAGTCACGCCCACAGAACCGGTTGTTAAAAAAAATTGAATCCCACCCCTGCTGACAGCCCTGTTCGAGACCTGGGCACTGCACAATGAGTTCCCATTGCTTGCCCCAGCTCCTGCCCACCTATCTGTTCAAAATCATACAAATGTGAGTAGATAAATAGATACCACTTCTGTGGGAAGATAATATAGTCATACTGACCACAGGACCTCAGAAATGTCTTTGGACAATTCTGGCTGCCTCAGATTGAGAAACAGAGATGAGCACTTCCCTCTAGAGTTGAACATGACTGGACAGAGGAAATCTTTACCTTCACCTTTCTAGGCCCATGCTCCTATAGGCATACTGGTGAGACTATAGGCATACTGGTGAGACTATTCCTACAGTTGATCAAGATTCTATATCTCCCCCCTCATTTGTTTGCTGGTCAGATAGAGTTACTTACACAAAATTCTCAACTGCAATCTCCCATTTATTATTATTTTTAAACAGTATTATTATTATATTTTTTAAAAGGTATGGAGATTTCTCTTTCTCTTTTTGCTTTCTCTATAATGGTGAATGACTTTTCAGTAACTATAAGCAGATTTATGATTAGAAGCTATATTAGAGAGCACTATTCATATGTCTATGGAGATTCTCAGTCATCCAGGTAATGGTTCCCCCAAAGGTGCTTTTTCAAAGGGCTCCTTTTCCTTGAAGACATTTTACTTCTTCAGTTCTGACTGAATGGTGGAAGATGGAAAATTTATATTTTTTGCAATAACCTGGTTCTTAGCACTCTTTCTGAGAGTTACTATTCAGATGACTCTGAGGGCACATATAAACCTCCTGGTGGCCTCAACGACTTTCAGAAGGAGTGCTAACAACACATGACTGCAAGGAATATAAATCCTTCCATCCTCCACCATTCAGACAGAACAGAAGAAGCTTCTTGAATGAGAAGCGAAATATCTTTAAGAAAAAACAGTCTAGTTGCCCCTTGAAAAAGCACATGTGGGAGAAAATTATTCTTATGTTTCCTCTTATCCCTGGTTTGTTGAAGGTGGGAATAGGAAAGGAGCAGATTTTTTGAAAGAATTGTAAAATTTTAATTGCCTCACACTGGAATTCAAGATGTACTTCTATTTGGAAGTGGAGTTCTGTGCCTCTTCTTGAGGTTAATAGAGACTAGTGCACTGAAGAATAGCTGAAAGAGGAGAGATCCTTAGGATTTTATTGTGTTGAGAAAGAGGAGGAAGCATCAGAATATACTGACATTGATTATACTGATGGCTACCACTGTCAGTTTTAAAGGGATAGGAAAAAATACGCAAAATAAGCCATTCATGGTTACTATTCATGATGAACCAAAGATGGCTTTCAAAAAGGCAACTGTACTTTTTTTTTCTTTGAAAATGTTCCACTTCTCATCCTAGAAGTTTCCTCAGTTCAGAATGGAAGAAGCTTCTTGGATGAGAAGAAAAACATTGTCAAGGGAAAAATATATCAAAAAAGTCCAGTTGCCTTTTGGCAAAAGCACTTTTGGGACGACCATGATCTGGATAATTGAGAAATTCCATAGATATTCATGATGACTGCTTACTACTCCATATTTACAAGGAATTAACTTGAATACTGGCTATATGGAGCAACAGATGAAGTTAATAACTCCATTCCTGGGCATGTTTTTCAGCTTGGATAAGTCTTTGCACTGGTTTAAGAGTGCTTATTTCATTTCATTTCACCTCATTTGATTTCATTTACTTAGCCAACAATACCGTTCTACAGACTTTTAGCATCGATGAGTGTTGTGTCATTTTGTTTGCATAACCATAGGCGCATACTGTCTAAACATCAGAAATGAAAGGACTGATGACAAAGGCTTGTGAAGCCTCCAAATTACACCCACACCCACTGAAGTACTCTTTGGCATTTAGATATTGACACAGCAGCATAAGATTCAGATTTAAGAAGATTTAATCAGTTTAGAATGTGGCCCTTAATCAAATATGTCATTTATAGAGGATTTAGAAACTTTTTGAATATATGTTACTTTCTTGCTCATATCTGATTTCCTGGAATTACAGTGGCCTTTTAGGCAGCGGAAGTATTTGGAAAGATTAAGAAAATGTTATTGGTTGCTTAGTTCAAAAGAAAAAAAAACAAATATATCAAAATATATGTGGCAAAACAAACATAAAATCATGACTTGACTGAAATTTTGCCAGACGTTAGCAGAATATGGAGTTTTATCAAAAAGCAGCATCTCTCTCATAGAGAGATCTATTAAGTGCATATTGTAATATATTAAATGGCAAATAGAGCTGCCCTCCCAAATTACTACAGCATATAGATAGTATCCTTTTTATAAGTTATAGAGTATTGCATTTATTTATCTACTCTGGAATGAATTGCTACAAAGATTATGTTGTCTTCTCTTTCTTTCATCTCAGGGAAACCAAGATCTCATCAAATTCCAAAATCCAACATATAGATAAATACACACACTTTTTTTTTAAGTGCAAAGGAATATTTAGAGATTGGAGGGATTGAAGACATAGGAGTTTAAGGCAAGCGTTCAACCATTGTAGCTGATTATTGTTTGGTTATATACCATCAGCTGGTTGCTGAATCTTACCAATCACAAAGCTGCACTTTCTTCTAGATCAGGGGTCTCCAACCTTGGCAACTTTAAGACTTGTGGACTTCAGCTCCCAGAATTCCACAGCCAGCTCTGTTGAAGTCCACAAGTCTTAAAATTGCTAAGGTTGGAGACCCCTGTCCAGTTGCGGAATTCAGCCAGTTCCCACCACTTAGGGAGAACCGGTTGTTAACTTTCTGAGCAGTTTGGTGAACTGGTTGTTGGAAGAAATCATTAGGGCAGAGAACCGGTTGTTAATTTATTTGAATCCTACCACTGCCCCTGTCCCAGACCTTGCCTTTTGGATGCCCCAACAGTGTACCCACTGCCATTTTTTGATCTTTTTCAGGGAAAGATAATCCCAATTGGATTTGGAATTGTGTCTTTCCTATTTCAAAAATAATGATTGGTTTATATAAACTATAAAAAAGAACTGAATATTCATTATTATAATCCTCAATGTTATAGTCTCCCATAATCTAAAGAAGGCTTGCAAAATAACCAGTAGTTTTTCTCAGAGATTATTTATTCATTATTCACCATTTTTATTCTGTCCATTTATAACAATTCTTAGTTCATAAGGTAACATATTTTGTTCTGACTTAGTATGACAGATAGCTCAAGATTACAGCTGCTATTACTTTGTTTTTAGAAAATACTATGCTTTGCAACCTCTAAAAATGAAGATGGATTTCCCCTATGGTACTTTTGTCATTTATTAACAAAAGATTTGAGATCAAGATAAAGAATTTTATAGCAGCTGTCCACATTCTAACGATGTAAGGTTTTCAGGACATTTATTTTTACCATCCAAACAATAAAAGTTGTTTTCCATATCTTCTGTTAAACATTAAGTGCTGTTCCCTCTAAAACAAGGCATAAAATTTCGCTACTGTTATATTTCAGGGCTACTGGCAAATTCTTTAATGTCACAAGATCATAAGTTTTCAAATTCAGAGATCAGCATTTTAGAAATCCTATTCAAAGGGAAGAATCTTAGATTAAAATGCTTGGATGAATTTTGATTATTATTGGAGATTAAATCCTTTTCAGAGGAAATCCAAAATGATTGTTATTTGTTATGAAATATCTGGCCCTTTTTGAAAGTAACCTTCCAACTTCCTCTGCATTCTCTGACCTATTCACACCCTTTCCCTCCAGAAAACTATGTAAGTTTTATTGCCACGTAAGGATCTAACAACCTGAGGGGTCCTGGGTGCCCTCTTAGCTTGCTTGTTTTCTTGCAAATGTCTCATAACCCAAACTAAACACAATCATCAGTGCTAAATGTCTATAGAGATTCTCAATCATCCAGGTCACAGTTGTCCCAAAGGTACGTTTTCAAGAGGCATCTGGACTTTCTAGTTTTTCTTTGAAGATGTTTTGCTTCTCATCCAAGAAGCTTCTTCAACCTTTGGGATCAGTGGTGGGATTCAATTTTTTTTTTACTACCGGTTTTGTGGGCGTGGCTTGGTGGGTGTGGCAGGGGAAGGATACTGTAAAATCTCCAGTCAGAGGTGGTATTTGCCGGTTCTCCGAACTACTCAAAATTTCTTCTACTGGTTCTAACCCTAACCCTAACAATGATCAACAGCCTGTTTGCATGTAATCATACATGTCTTAACAGCAGCTAGAATTGTATTTGCTCAAAATTGGAAAAGAGATAAGATATACCGATAGAGGGAAAAGTAATCGAAAAAGATTTGAATGTACAGAAATGAATAGACTAACATTAGAAATCAAAGAAAAGGAAGAATCTGGATATTACATGGTGTGGATTTATTTTATCATATCTTTTTTCTAGCTGGTGAAATAGATATATTGGATAGTACTTATATTATTCATATGGGAATGTGATTATTGTTATATTGTTACATTGATAAGCAGAGTATTATTATTAATTGTAAGCACACAAAATATGTACCTTATCAACACATGATGGAAATGGAATGAATTTATTATATGTAAAAATAGAAATAAAAAATTGGGCGGGGGGAGAAACAGCCTATTTACAAAAACAAAGGAAACATGGCTTTTTATATATAAAATGTGGTATATATGTTTTATTTATATTATTTAAATTCTTCAGTCATATCCAATTGTGAAATTTTTTTTTGTGGCAAAACAATGAATTAACACATGCTGCAGCTAGTTACTGGATTAATCCATTTTGAGTATTTATGAAATGCACTGAACCACAAATTAATCAAAAAGTTTGGTTTGCACTATATGTTAAGCTAGAGAAAACCTAATAAAGTTCAACACTAACCATGTGTAGCTTATTATATGAAAGTAGCTGTTATGTCCATAGCTGAGAAGCTAATGGGAACTCACCCTGTTTTGTGGTGTACACAGGCTGTCAGCTTTCCAGTTGACAAGCTCAACATCTTTAACCACTGAGCCATCATGCCCCATTAATTTAATTTAATAGTCACTGCAAAAATGTCCATGGTATGTCTGTCTGTCAATCTGTGTGTGTGTGTGTATGTGTGTGTGTGCAGGCATGTGCATACGTGCGTGCATGTTGGTATATGTCTTGGCTAAGTCCTCCTTTTGAATTTTTGCAAGAACTCTGTATACTTTTAAGGATTCTTAGATAAAACTCTTAGTCTTACATGCTGATTTTTCCTACATGGGTGATTTTTCATAGCAAAACTGTCTCCTTAAGACTAACATTTCCAGCTCCCTTCCAGAAGTGGACTGAGACACATTTTATCATGCAACTTGCGTTGAGCAAATTGGATTTTAATTTGAAGCATGATTATTCATGCCTTACCTTGTGGTGTTTCGTTGCTCTCTAGATTTAAATTGTTATTTTTTTTTTCATTAATTATATTGATATATGGAGACTGTTTTTATGCTAAGAGAAAAGCTGACCTGAGGACTTCTTTTAAAAATACGGCATGCATTCTTCATGTCATAGGTTTAAACAGGTGAATTAAATATCTGCTGATTTATTCAAATGATAGGTTAAATTTTAGTTAAGCTTTTCTTTCTTGCTTAACATGCTTGGAAACACCCAGCCACCTTGATCAATCTATGCTTCACTGTGTTGTGCAAATCCACAGAATTCCAAAAACTTGTGTGAATACAGCTTTAGTGAGGTATAGATGCTAGCATTGCACAGGATGGTACATCAGAAGTATGCTGTCAGCAGCTCCAGTCAGTTGTGCATGCTAAATGTTAAATGAGGCCATGCCTTCTCTCATCTGTAACTTCCTTTAATTGGAAAGATGGGAATCTTGTGCAAAAATCTTGCTTGTACATTAAAAAAAAAAAGTAAAGCTGTGTTAGATGAAGAAGGAAGGAGGTGACATAGCTAGCTTAAGCTAGACAAACCTAGTTTTTCCAATAGGAGATAATATTTGTAGCTCAGGGTTGAACTGTGGGGTCCTTGGTGCTTTCTCAGCCTGGTTGCATTTCTGCAGACATTTCATTACCCAACAGTTAGCACTGATGATGTTATGTAGTTAGTTAATGAACGTCTGCAGGAAAACAACTAAGCTCAGAGAACATCAAGGATCGCACAAACCCCTTTTATTAGAAAACCTATTTTGTTTCTTTTTGTTCTTGGCTGTTCCCCTTTTGGGCCCTCACATTCCCTTGCACATTCCTGGAGGGATCAGATGGTTGTTGTTATCAATGAAAAATACACTCCTGTCCCCTATTGGTAGATTCAAGGTTGACTTCCCTTTCCCTTTCTAGATAAATTAGCCAGAAAGTTTTGCAATTTCATCAGTTAGAAACAGAATAGGCTGCAATACTATAATATTGAGCCATCTTCAGGAAGGCCTATCTTCTACTAGGGATGTAATATCAAGCGCAGGAAATCAGGATTTGGTGGTAGATAAGAGTCAACAGAATTTCAGGCATGCTGGACTTAGATCTCTTGTGGACAAGAAGGCATTCAAGACTGATGATGCATTTGATCCCTTCCTTGGACTTAGCTTGGTCATTTCCTACAGTGAAAAATTTACTGCTAGTTGCCTGTTGCTTGTTGATGATAATGGGGTGGGGCTGTATAAAAATCATGCTAAATTATGTATTAAGGCTCTTGGTGGTTGGACTAGAAGACCACCAAGATCCCATCCAACTTTGTTATTTTGTTATTTTGATCTGTGACATAGATCCCGAGAGCACCTCTTTGTTGCTATACATAATAAATCTTTTGCAATGTCTTGCCTTGTGCCATAATTAATCCCTTTGCAACCAGGTAAAAATGATCCCAGCATATGAATCAGTCAGTCTGCATTTGGTCAACACAAAGATCCTGGCCTTCCTTGTGGCTCCATTGAACGGAGAGGCTCAGAGCTGATTGTCTCATCCTCATCTCATCTGAATGCAAAATGAACCCTCAATAGGATTAGCAGGTTTTCGGAACACATATTTCACTCTTTTCTCACTTGGGTCAAATGAAAGCCAAGGCTGCTACTTTGTGTAAAGGATTTGAAAACTTCAATCCAGAATGTTTCCCAGGCTAAACAAAGCTCACAGCCCAGATCCAAAGGAATGCTTGCCGTGATCAAACAACATGAATCTGCACCACAGGAATGACTGAAGCTTTAGCCCCTTGGTGACTTGACAAAGTAATGAAGTGCCCTTGCATCGCAGCACTTTTTAAACATTCAACATTTTAATCTATGCAACAATTAATCAGAATTACAAGAGGTGATAAACATGTAGCCATGAAAGAGCTAAGCATAAAAAACAATATATGATTCTGGACTCAAATTGATTAAGACTCAAAAAGAGTACTACGGCATCCTAAAATAAAACTCATTCATTTTGAGTATCCACTCTCTTCCTACAGTCACAGAACTCTTGGAAAGTGCCTTAAGGGCTTCACATTTTTTCCTTTCATCTCTAGAAATTAAGAGATAGTATCCTATGTATACTATAGGATATAGTATATATATTTATATATATCCTATATATATAAAAGATATATGTATCCTTTCCAGATTCAATCCACACCCAGGCCTATTTCCAATGGATTGTTGCATCAGATTTATTAGACCAGATCTGGATATTTTATGGCCCTTGGGCTATATCTGGCCTTTTGCCTGTCCCTGTTGGGCCTATGTGGATTGCTTTTATTTTAAAGGCAATGTATGTATGTATGTATGTATGTATGTATGGCATTCAGCTTTGTTCGGGTATTTTTCCACGTCATTATAGTTGTGCTTTTAAAGTTGTAGCAACGTTTCGACAGAGTCTCATCTGCCATCATCAGGCTTCTGTATAGTGTTCGTCTGTGAGTCAGACTTTCACAGCCATTTCTGTTTTAAATTTGGTGCTAGCCTACTGCTGTGCCAGAATGGATTTTTTTTTTTTTGATCCTGATTGGTTGGGAGTCTTGGTCTTTGTTTATTGGTCTTGGAGTTTGCGGTGTTCTGCTTGATTGGTGTTGCTAATATCTTCTGTCTGTTTTGTAGCTTTTTTTTTTGGTCTTGATTGGCTGGCAACATTGTGTTTCCTGTATTGGAGGCTTTAGTGCGGCTGCACTAAAAGCCCTATTGGTTCAGCTCTCCACAACATTTCTACTGTTTCATGTGTTCATTTGGGAAAATTAACTGCCTATCCCTGTATTAAACAAGCCATAAACCTGTCTTAAAACTTGAATGTTTTCCCGAATGCTGCTATGTGTTTTACTGGACCAGCCAATGGATTATGAACAGAACCACAGCAGTCACAGCAAATACGGGGCAGCAAAATCTTTACTGATTATGTTGATTCATCTGTTACATTCATCCAATAATACCCACACCTAACTTAGATCTGGATTGCAAAACTCTAAGAAACTAACATATCGTATCAAAGAGCCACTTTCCTTTTGGTGCCATCTAGTGGTCATCTGGATTTTTGCAGCTCGGATCTGGTAGCACTAAACATACATGAAACACAAAAATCCCAAATGTTTGAGTGTATAGACACAGGATTGCTGAATACTTTTAATTTTTGAAAAGTTTGAATTCCCTTATGACTTCTGAGTGAGGACTATAATAAAGAGGTTGATGTTAAAACCTCACAGTGAAAATTGACGTGGTGCACTGCAGACTGAAATATTTTCATTTAAACATACTTTTAAAAGGGAGGGGAAAAGCCATAAGGGAACATACATTATCACTTCTAGCAGCAGATAACAACTGACAGCTTTGAATAGTAATGGACGAGAAACAGCAGGCAATTGTAGCTATAGAGACCTTTATGAAGATCATGACTATTCCAGTAATTCAGTCTCTCTGCCACTCCTTCCCAATGTATTGCTGATGAAATCGTGATCATTGTTCTGTCCCCCATCCAACATTAATGGCAAGATTCTAATGAAATATAATAACAGTGCAATCTCATCTTGCAAACCAAATGATGAACATTGCTTCATCATCACTACCTTTAGGGATGTTTTTGGCCGTGTTATTAACACCCTAAGTGGAAAATCAAAACCAAACTCAAGTTATTGCTGAGCTATCTTTAGATCAAGAGGGGATATTCTTTTTACCCTCTTTCTTTTTTCTTTTTACATGTTTGCCTTTTCTTCTTCAGAGTAAGCCTGTGTTCAACAAATACCTAGTTAATTGCAGACTACCAGCTGTTTGGTAGACTAATGATTAATGGTGTGTTTTTGTTTTTTTGTTTTGCAATAAGTAGATGTATATTAAATGTTTGAGGACTAGGAGACAGATATTTGGCTGGGAGGGTTTTACAGTTTGCAGAATTCAGCCAAAAGATCCCCTCTGGATTGGAGCTTTTAAAGCTCAAATGCTGTGTTTTCATTCTCTGGATTATGACTGTTCAGGGCCCTCAAAAAATGAACAAAGGATTTAACAAAGACTCCCTTGAATCCTTCAGCCACATCCTTTTTTTCCGTCCCTCTAAAATGCATGGGGTTCAGAGCATTCAGCTAAACATATGAAGTGCCATCCCAGCAAGACCTACTGCATGACTGCTGGCTGATGCCAATTCACAACCAGCAAGCCAGTTAAACAGCACAATTGTTAGACTCGGTGAATCATGAGTTTCGTTGCTGGCTCCTAAATTTAGAAGTCATTTTAAGAACTCTCCAAAGGGAGAGGAAAGATGGAAAGAAAGCTTGCTATGACGACCAAAGTCCATCATTAAAATAAGCTCCATCGTATTAATTTTCTCCCCTGCCCCATGTCCCTTTTCAGAATTTCACTGAAAAGAATCACTGCCAGTTCCTAGATTTAGAAGAACACCACAGGATGAAAGAAAAACTAGGGGCCACCTAGGAGTCGGCTGCCACAACCTCTATGGAAGTTTTGCTGCCCTGTTGTTAATCTTTCTTTTGAGAGCTAAGCCTTTTCTCTCTCTGAATCAAAAAGGGCTGAGTGCAGCCACAGCACCGATAATAGGCAGTAAACAATGTTTAGCTGTGGGACAAAATTGGAGGCATCTGACTAGAGGCCCATCTCACAGCAGAGTTCTGCTCCTTCAAATACACAGGTGGCAATTGACCTAAATTGCTAACTGATTTTATTTGGAATTACCTGTAGACTTTGTTCTCTTTTTATTTTTTATTTATTTTTTTGGGCCAGCCTGAACAGTTTTCTTTATAAAATTCTGAAAAGTGCCACCTCTTTCTTCTAAAAGAACTTCTCAGCTATTTTCTGTCTTTCAGAAGCATCAGAGTAACATTAGGGTAATTTGTAGATGGGTTTTCTTTATTAAAACACTGGAGCTCAACTCTCTTAAGCCTGACCTAAGTCACAAACCAAGGGTGCAAAGGTGAATGACTTTCTTTTAGCCAGAAATTTTCCCACGGTCATTGCACCAGGTTTTGGTGCTTTTGGCAGTGTGGGCAGGTGCCAAGTCCTGCTGGAAAATGAAGTCAGCATCCCCATAAAGTTCATCTGCGGAAGGAAGCATGAAGTGCTCCAAAATCTCCTGGTAGATGGCTGCGTTGACCCTGGACTTAATGAAGCACAGTGGACCCACACCAGCAGACGACATGGCTCCCCAAATCAACACAGACTGTGGAAACTTCACACTGGACTTCAAGCATCTTGCAGTGTGTGCCTCTCCATTCTTCCTCCAGACTCTGGGTCCTTTGTTTCCAAATGAGATGCAAAAGTTGCTCTCATCAGAAAAGAGGACTTTGGACTACTGAGCAACAGACCAGTTATGTTTTTCTTTCACCCAGGTAAGACGCTTCTGACGTTTGTTGTTCAGGAGCTGCTTGACAAGAGGAATATGACATTTGAAGCCCATGTCCAGGATCCGTCTATGTGTGGTAGCTCTTGATGCACTGACTCCAGCCTCAGTCCATTCCTTGTGAAAGTCCACAACACTTTTGAATGACCGTTTCCTGACAATCCTCTCCAGGCTGCGGTCATCCCTGCTGCTTGTGCACCTTTTTCTTCCACACGTTTCCCTTCCACATAACTTTCTATTAATGTGCTTTGATACAGCACTTTGGGAACACCCAACTTCTTTTGAATTACCTTTTGAGGCTTTCCCTCCTTATGGAGGGTGTCAATGATAGTTTGCTGGACAACTGTCAGGTCAGCAGTCTTTCCCATGATTGTGATTCCTACTGAACCAGACTGGGAGACCATTCAAAGGCCCAAGAACCTTTGTAGGTGTTATGGCTTTATTAGCTGATTAGAGTGGGACACTTTGAGCCTAGAATATTGAACCTTTTCACAATATTCTAATTTTCTGAGATTGTGGATTTGGGGTTTTCATGAGCTGTTAGCCATAATCATCTCAATTATGACACATCATGGCTTTAACTATCTTGCTTTGCATGTAATGAGTCTATCTCATATATTAGGTTCACCTTTTAAGTTGCATTACTGAAATAAATGAACTTTTGCATGATATTCTAATTTTTCTAGTTTCACCTGTATGAATGACACTTGACATGCTGCTTGGAATGGAGGAAATTTCATTCAAAACCCCAAAAGATAGCCCTTGAAGGAAGGCTACAAGTTTGGGGTTTTGAGGTAGGGGATATTTATAGGAAAAGTGATTCTTTGAGTGGTGTGTGAATGTGTTCTTTGAAGTATTTGTTTTGGTGGACAATGCAGCTTCAGTGGTGAGATTTGTCTAATTTGTTGGGTATACAGGTCTTTCATTTGATGTAGGCTTTCATGTTGATTTTGGGGTGTCCTCTTTGTGAGCTCAGGAAAGTCCTTCTCTCAGAGGTTTCCTACCTGTTTGTTTTTCTTCCCTCGTGGCATGGTTCAATCACTTTCAGTCTCATTGTCAATTGTTGGCTGAAAATTTAAGCAATCCTCACCACATTGTATTATTTTTGCAGCATAGGTTTTTTTTTGGGGGGGGGGGGGCTACTGACAGGTTATGTGGATGATTAAAGGAGTTCATAGAGACTTCAACAATAACATTATTTCTGAAATTGAATTTTCTTCCAATATTAGTATTAGGAGCACTAAATGTGGGCTAATGTTTCAGGGACTCCTTTATCACTGGGCAAAGTCTTTGTCCAAATGGGATACCTTCTCAAGAATTATTTATTGTTGTTAAGGCAATAAACCTTTCCAGGTTAGAACTCTTCTGAATTTGAGAACCATTATTTGCTTGGATATCTAACTACTCAGAATGTAGCTCCTCAAAAGGATATTTCTGGGTAAGATAGTCAGTCTGATTGAACTGTCCAATCTTTGATATTCCTCTGCATATTTAAAGTCCATTGTTGGGATTGTATTGATAGAGTAGCCATATCATTTCAGGTACTTGTGCAGTGTCCTGTCTCAAGTCCTCATTTAAAATTAGAGGTATTCAATCAATGGAGAGGGAGTAACTTTAATAAGAGAAGATGTGTATTGAAATATATGTTTCAGTTTTGGCTACTCATCCTCATCACACATGAAATATGTTCCTTAAAAATTGGAATTGAATTCTCTCTAAGGGGTAATGGATCTGTAAAACCCCAATTGCAATTAAAGAAATTAGAACCTGGCTCTTTCTTTTGTAATTTGGGTTCACAATGAATACAATTCCTAACTGATGAGCTGTAGAAGATTTTAATTCTAATCTAATACCGATGTATTGTTTTAAAGTTTTAATGAGATCTCTTGTTTTGTGTTGAACATTTCCCACCACATTTCTTTTGTATGTTGCCCAAAGTCACATAGTCTGAGTTGGATGGCCACAAATACATCCTTAATTAAATGAAATAAGTAAAAACCAACATTTTGGGGGCTATAGAGATCCATTATATATACTGTACATCACTGAGCTACTAGGCAAGCTGTCAAACATATTTGAATTTGGAAAAGACTTTAAAAAATAAACTATAGAAGACAGATTTCTATACAAGTCTTGACTTCTTTGCCTCCTAGAGGTAAATCATCTATATATTTGTTGCTTCATTCTTGTATTCAATCTAGCTGAGTGGTGTCTGTGAGTCTTCTGTTGAGAGAGCCACTTCCTGAAAAGTTGAGATTTACTGCCAAGTCCTGTTGTGAAGTTTGACAATATGAGTGCCTTAAATCTCACTAAAGCCTAACACGTCACTCCCAATCTTCTTACACCCTGCAAGCTCACTCTTATTTATTCTTATTTACTGCAAACTTTTCAATATGCAATGGAGAGAATTAATTCAAGCAATTTTACAGAAACTTCAGCTGTCGTCATCTTTCTACAGTGAACAATTCATGTTTTAGTTCTCTTCTGTGATCCGTTCATCTAAGCAGAAATTACCTATAGCAAGAATAGCAAGCCTGAGTAAAAGATCTCTTCTATGGTGTTCACCATGTTTCATGCCCATATGGAGAAAAATGCATCAATAAAAATATAGCAAAGTAAACTCCAGTTTCCAGTGGCATCTGTGAATCCAAAATGGACCTCAAAAAGCTTTTGAATGTCAGGTGAATCCTATATACCTCATCTGTAGCTGCAGGGTTGTATTTTGTTGGCCAATGTTGAAAGGAAGGAAGGAAGGAAGGAAGGAAGGAAGGAAGGAAGGAAGGAAGGAAGGAAGGAAGGAAGGAAAGGAAAGGAAAGGAAAGGAAAGGAAAGGAAAGAAGGAAGGAAAGAAAGAAAGAAAGACCTAAGTAAGGGATAAGAAGCGACATGATCTTGATAAATCAGTGATTTATGATCAGTAGGAAGATATAAATCAATCCTCATAATTATGAAATCAATTTAGTTCTTTCAAATGGATTGTCAAATTGAAAAGTTGTTTTGACTGAGACTTCTTACTGGTTTCATTCAGTGAATTGCTTCTACACTGAATCTCTGGAATCAAAACACTGCAGTCTTACTGGTTGTATCTTCTAATATAAAGAGTTTGTGGGAAATCCCTTAACCTCAAGCAATCATTTTACAAAAGTGTTCACAAAATGATTTCAAAATTTAGGTAGGAGAAGGAGTGGCAAAGCCTGGCAGTGGAGTTAAAAGAGGGATCAGCCTAGAATCCCCACATAGTCACAATGAACTAAATCCAATCTCTCTTGAATTCAGAATAACAGAATAGCAGAGTTGGAAGGGATGTTGGGTGTCTGTTAGTCTAACTCTCTGCTCTAGTAAGAGATTCTATACCATTTTAGACAAATGGCTGTCCAATCTCTTTTTAAAAACCTCACGTAAAGCTCTTAATTCTGTTGACCCTTATCTAACTCCAAACAGGTGTTAACCATTCTTAAAAATATTATTGGGCATAGACATGAGTAGCAATACATCAGATTAATTAGTCCTTTATGTGTAAACCTTATTCCATAGGTATCCACCATGCCAAAATTCCTATATTTTTAGAGTGTATACCCAAAATGGCCAATGCTTTACAGGATATAAATGTAATCCTCACCTTTTTAAAAATTATTCTTTGGATCTGATTTACAATCGCTATTTGTTTTCGTAGATACAGAGTAACGATGTCTTACTCTGTTTTTCTCCACCAGAATATACATTAGTTGTTCTAAATCTTCCACTGTTTATCAAAGAATTCAGTTTAGTATAAACCAATAATGCATTAATATGCTACTCATGATGAAAAGTGCTCTTAAAATATTTCCTTGGATGCTTATTTATCTGGATTTTTTACATAGTAACATTAAGGATAATGATTTGGGTCTTTACAAGAGAAAACATAGAACGCTAGTAAGTTGAATTGTTTTATATGAGGAATTTAAACTTGATTACTCCACATGGATACAGAAAACTACATATCTTATTCTATTATTAATGATGTTTAAAACTAAGGTAGCATGCATTGATACTAACTATATTAGACATGAAAGGCCAGATTCACATGTAAAGATGAAATTAGGTTGATTTATTGCTAAACATCCTATGCACGTATATCTTTGTAACAGTCAGCACCTGAATAGAATTATATAATGATCAATAGCACTTGAGCGATTGGATTTAGTTTAGAATAGAATAGAAGTCTTTATTGGGCAACTGTGATTGGACACACAAGGAGTTTGCCTTTGGTACATAAGTTCTCAGTGTTCATACAAGCAACAAGTGATAAATCGTGATCATAATCATAAAATACAATCATCATAAATCATAAGTTAAAAACTCTGTGATGGTTCTAGGATACAAAATAAGCAAACAACATAAAACATAATAAATATTAAATAAAGTCAATCAACATAAATCATTAGATACAAACAACAAATTTATAGTCATAAGAAGCTAAGGAAATAGGTAATCGGAAAGATGAAAAGATGAGAAGGATAATAGGTAATACAGCCCTAGTGCCTGTAGGTGGTTTGACATCCTAGGGCACAGAGAGTGTTGTGGGAATTAGGTATTTAGCAGAGGGATAGCATGGGGGGAAAACTGTCTTTGTGTCTGGTTGTTCATTTGTGGCTTCCTAGGATTCTAGGCTAATCCCTCTTTTCATTCCACCCCCAGGTTCTACCGTTTTTTTTCCTACAATCTTTACTAAATGCTTACAGATCATTCCATGTGATATTATATAAAATTAATTGAATCCTTAAAATTCTTATTAAATCCAAACTGTAAGGAAACATATTCCTTCATCTACTTATTTTTTTTAAAATATAAAGTCATTTAAAAAATGAATTAATTGATAAATATTCTTACATTCTAAAATAGGGATTATTAGTAAAATAATCATATATAGTAAGTAGTTTCTCCGTAGCACTACCACTGACATTTTATTCTTAGTATCCACTATTCTTCGCTAACAAAATATAAATTTAAACACTTCATGATAATAGCACGCGTAAAAAAATACCCATTGTCAGAGGGCCACAATGAATGATAAAAAAAAAAAATCAAACTGGAAAAATATTGTGAGACCATTAAATCTCTCACCTCTCTAACATATTCTGATGACTTATTAGTAGATGAAAAAACTATATTTTGTATAAGTTGTATAAGTTGAATCTGTGCTCATTCAAAATTGTCTACTAGCTTTTGCCCCTGACTGGACAAATCCAAGCTAATGCAGAGACCGATAGAACTAAAAACTCAGAAACCACCCCCGCCCTGTGTGTGTGTGTGTGTGTGTGTGTGTGTGTGTGTGTGTGTGTAGGGTTCCAATTACAGTAATTGCTTAGCTCTTCAGTTTTTGTCTGATTTGATATCTGAGACAGACTGAAATATCTAGATATAGATATGAACTGTGACGGGGCTGCCACAAAGAAGAGGGGCTCAACTTTTTTACCAAAGCACCTGTAGGCAGGACAAGAAACAATGAATAGAAACTAATCAAGGAGAGAAGCAACCTTGAACTAAGGAGAAACTTCCTAATAGTGGGGACAATTAACTAGTGGAACAGAAGCTGACAGTGTTTCATCACTAGAGGTTTTTAAGAAGAGATTAGACAGCCACCTATTTGAAATAATGTGGGGTCTCCTAGTTGAGCAAGAATTCAACTAGGGACTAGAAGACCTTCAAAGTCCCTTCCAGCTCTAATTCTAATTGATTATTTAACCAGATGCTGACTTAAAAAGGAGGTGTAAGAAAAATTTACAGCTTTGCCCTAGTAGAAGAGCTTTACTAAGGCCTTCTCCTCTCCCTCCTCCCCAGCCCTATCCATACGTGCTAATTAATTCTACAATTAGCAAATTGTTCAGGCCACCCAGATTAATTTTTCCTTTGTTACTTATTGACTGATAGAAGTGATACAATCTTCTAAAATGTCTCTAAATACTTTCCCATTGCATGTAGATATTGCTTAATTGCCTATAATAGCATAGAATCCGTGCCCCGGTATTTTATATATATTAGATCTTCTATGACTAGGTCTTATAATTTACATACTATATTTTATTCCACTTTAATATAAATGTAAGTTTCAATACACAAGGATAAATGGATTTTTTTAAAAAAAATTAGATGAATAGAATTTATTGGTTTAGATTATTTAGATTAGTTCTGGGGATCTTACAAATTAGTGTTTTTAATTTTCTTCTTCATTCCCTTCTCCTTTCCCATTTCTATATTATTATTAGGAAGGCTTGAATGTGAAAGGAAAATGGGTGCTTTCAGTCCATACCACTGTTGATATTTAGCATTTTCATTACAATCAATAAATTTTTAATTTAAAGAATGCTTCCTAGTTGTACATTTTTGACATTTTCATAACCCAGATGTTTTACCTCTCACATGTAAATGTTTATTCCCATTACAATAATCACCCTAGGTATATGATAATTTTGCAACCTGTTCTTTTTCAACTTGTTAATTAGAATGCCCTTCTCAACATAGAAGATTTTTTTTACTTTTCCCATCTCTATAGTTTTTTTTTCTTTGCATTTTCATTCATTACAGTGACATTAAGTTACAGGAATTGTTTAAGTTTGATCTTTTCTTATGGAGTGGGGGCGGGGCGCAATGGCTTAGCTGTTAAGATGTTTGGATTGTCAACTGGAAAGCTAACATCCCAGGTTTGAGACCCAAGCGTCGTGAGATGAAATGAGTTCCCATTCTTGCCCCAGCTCCTGTTCACCTAGCACTCTGAAAGCATACAAATGTGAGTTATAAATAAATAAAGAAGCAAACCTACTACTATTTTGGTCAGGTTTGCATTGCAAAGGGAAGCAAAAAAAAGGTAGCAACAATTCATTTGTATTTCATTCAGATTCAGTTGAATATAAATTCCACTATCAGGAAAAAAAGAAGATAAGATAAGATCACCTTTACTGTCACTGTTTTTCTGTGAATGCACTGACACATATTAAAAATGAAATTCTGATGCTCTCTCTTCCTCTCCCTCCCTCTCCCTCTCCCTCTCTCCCTCCCTCTCCCTTCCTCTCTCTCTCCCTCTCCCCCCCTCTCTCTCCCCCCTCTCTCCTCTCTCTTCCCTCCCTCCCTCTCTCTCCACATACACACACACACATGCACATACACACACACACACACACACACACACATACAGAAACACACATTATCTGTCTGTCTCTCTAAAATCTCTCTATCATCTATCTATCTATCTATCTATCTATCTATCTATCTATCTATCTATCTATCTATCTATCTGTCAGTATATTAATCACAGTCCATTTTCTGATTTTTATCTTTAAGGTTCAGTTAGGTTTTCTGCCATCTGTTAAACCTGCCTCCTAATCGAACTGGGGAAATCAGGGCATGACTAGGGGATTGCATTCAATTGTCTCCTCCTAATTGTTTGGATAATGAGACTACAGTGTGACATTAAAATTCAGTTTAGTCAATTGCCATGCAGAGTTTCAGTAAGGAGGCATTTTAAATTAGAAGATATTTGGAACGTTGGGGTTCAAGGTATTCTTATGAGCTTACATGAATTAACTTGACAATGTAACTGTGCTCTCCTGGATCCCTGGAACAAGTATTATCATCTCCAGAACCAGATAGGTATATGCAATAGATTAGCATAATAAAACAGATTTGGGTACTTATATTTCCTGATATAAAATAAAGTCAGGTCTAAAATCTTCCCAGAAACTATAAATAAACTTGGGGCCTAATTCACATTTAATCTCTGAAGTGTGTTAAAGTTCGTGTTTGTTGGCATCTGTTCTCACTTTACTCCAGTAACAATATTCAGCTTGCAATAATTCCAAATATCTTGTCATATGTATTGTGGGATTGGTGATACAAGGTATGAAAATAATCTTCAAACTGAGTTGAATATAAGCCAAATCTGAAGGCTGTTTCATATGATATGGCTGGAGCAAGCAAAATACAGGTAGTCCTTGATTTGTTTAGCGGACATTCAAAGTTACAGCATGTGATCACCATTGGTCACTTTCCTAGTTGGCTTTTGATAAGCGGAGTCAATGGGGGAAAGCTGAATTTTCTTGATTACTATATGATTACCAAAACAATTGCTGTTTTTCACTTAACAACTATGGAAAAAAGATTGTAAAATGAGGCACAATTCACTTAATCACCTGGCTTAGCAATGACAATTTTGGTTCCAATGGTGGTCTTAAGTTGAGGACTACTAATATACCTTCCAAGCCATGGACAGTTGTAATTATACTCTATTTTGCATGGGATACCCCCCACTATAAAAGTAAGCTTTAGAAAATTTAAATAAACTAGAACCAAGACATCTACAAGTCCAAAAATGATCCTAGGTTCAAAGACATGTAAGATTTATTTCCAGATTTGACATTCAGCATTAGGAACAGATATTTCCATCCAGTTCTACTTTCCCAAAGCAGCAAGGAAAGTTGATTTGTTTTTTCTGTCTGTAGGGTGGTCCTTTAGAAAAGGGATGTCCAAACTCAATAACTTTAAGACTTGTGGATTTCAACTTCCAGAATTCCAGCCAAGATTGGATATCTCTACTTTAGAAATATTCCAAAGGCAGCTCCAAAAAAGGGTCACATTGAATGACACATGCTCATTGCTGAAATAATGCTTGAATCAGCATTATGCTCAGGGCCAAATGCAAGGCCAAATTGTAATTGATCATTTAAGATCTGTTTTAGATTTACCACAGAAGCTGACCTATGATTTGAGCATATGTCTTACTCGAAAATTGTATCAGTAAGGAGTCTTTGAAGGTTATCAGCCTAAACTGTGAGTTAATCACACTTCTGAAATACCATGTTAAGCTTTTAGCAAAGCTCTAAGGTTTGTACCGACTACTCATAAAAAGAATATCTGTGATAGTGGAAGAAGTATTTCCTGGAATACCTTCCACCACTTTGCTATACAATACAAGCTAATATTGTTTATTGAGCAATCACAGTGTTGTTTAACCAGTATGATGATGATTAGGTCTATCCTGAAGTTTTTCTTCTGGAAATAACTAGCTTAACTAAATTATTTGATGTTCAGATGGTGAATGTGACAACATCATGATGCTTTGCAGATCACCAGATTTTGTTATGGGTAAGATAATGAAGAATAAGGGCAATTATTTTTTTGAGGGAGGGAAATTCTAAGTTACTTCAAAGAGAGAATGCTTCTTTAGTCACAATTGAAGACTTCTATATTAAGCTCTCCTTCCTTTTAGCCATTAGGAATTTGGGCAAAGAAGCAGTGTTGTTTCTGTTCTTTCCAATGTCTTGGAGATTGTAATGAGATTGGAGAATATTCAGTGGTGTGATTCAACCAGTGTAACAACTGGCTCTGAGAGCACACGCACACACACACACACACACATGCCAAACGCACGCTCTGTGTGTACGCTCCACATTTTAAAAAGCCCATGTTCAGCTTTAATACTTACCTTCTACTGCAGCCCCTGTGAATAAAACAGCTGAGGCGCAGCAAACTGCTCTGCTGTGTGAATCAGCTGTGCTCTAAAAAAATGAAATAAAGCACAGGAAAGAGCAGGGGGGTGGGTGGGCGGGGCCAAATGCTCACTGGAACTACCGGTTCACCCAAACCGGTCCGAACAAGTAGAATCTGACCCCTGAGAATATTCGTGAATTTTGAATACTGTGAGGACTGCAAGTCTTCTGCGCGGCCTTCTCTGCTGTGGCTCTTGTCCTTTGGAACATCGTATCCTTTGAAGTGAGATTATTCCCCCATCCTTCTGACCTTCTCTAAGGGCCTGAAGACCTGGCTCTGACAGGTGGCTTGGGACCCCGATGGGAAAGCATCACAGTGGAGGAGGTTGATGTGTTAAGAGACAATCCCACCTCCTCCCTCCAGGTCCTGCTCCTTCCCTCCCCAACTTTTAATTGTAACTTTATCTTTGGTTGTAATTCCATTTATATCATTTTAGAAATATTTATCTTTTTATGGTTTTAAAGATTTTGATACTGTAAGCAGCCCAGAATCACTTTGAAACAAGATTGGTGGCAAATAAATAATACATGTATGATAACACCCAAGAAGTTATCAGTAGTCTTAAAACCTTAAATGATCAGACAGAAATATTTCTCTTTGCTGCATTAACCAAAGGCTAAAGGCAACTTCAAAGAGCAGTGGGTGAAAAGCAAGCTCAAGTATAGCCAGTCCTTGACTAACAAGTTTCTTTAGTGACCGATCAAAGTTACAATGGCACTGAGAAAAGTGACTTATCACCATTTTTCACACTTACAACCACTGTAGCATCCAATGGTCATGTGATCAAAATTCAGGTGCTTGAGCAACTGGTTCATATTTATGATGGTTGCGGTGTCCCAAGGTGATGTGATAAACTTTTACAACCTTCTGACAAGGGAAGTCAATAGGGAAGCCAGATTTACTAACGACTAGTTTGCTAACTTGACAACAGCAATGGTTCATTTAACAACTATGTCAAAGAAAGTCATAAAATTGGACAAAACTCAGTTAATACAACTTAGCTCATTTAGCAACATAAATTTGCGGTCGTAAATCAAGGACTCCCTATAACAGCTAGCCAGCTAGAGGCTATTTTGTGACAAGACCAGATAGGCATTATTCTCTGATGTAGGCATTCTTCTCAAAACTGCATGTGACAGACTCTGTGTGCATTGTTAATATGTGAGGCTGACTGACTAGGGAAGCCTTAAGCTCCAAAAATTACACTGCAATACTTCATTTCAGACTTTTTAGAGCAAGTGCCACATTGTAAAAAAAAGAAAGGGTGCATTTCATTTGGCCCTGATGGTGGCTTCTGTTCAAAAACTCTCATTATTTTTACTTTTGCTTCTATACATTTTTTTTTTCATTTTAGAAACCAAAACAGGAAACATCAAGAGAGATGGCGTATTCTTAGCTTCCGCTTGCAAATCTAATCTTGTCTCTTATAAATGATAAAATGGGAAAAATAAATGGAATATTTCCACTTTTTTAAAAAAAAAGGGTTCTATGGCCTAGTCAATTTCATTCACATACACTTGGGAGGATCAGAGAAGAAAAGAAGATCTGACTATAGTTCTTCAGATCAGACGAGTTATTTTATAGACTTTACCCTGTAGATATAAATGTCAACAACTATAAAATTTGCTGCTTGTTAAAGTTAAAATATAAAGGAAGGTTAAAAAATACCAGTAAACAAGCCAACAAAAAGACTTTGGGTCTATTAGAACAATGTTTCCAGTAAAATTGGGACGACTGATGGACTCACATAAATATCTCCAATGAGAAATGACAGAATTTGTCATTTACAATATGGTTCTGTGTATGCATGTGGATTCCTTCCTTTTATAAGGCCATAGATTGATTAAACAGGAATAAAAAAATCAAGCCATCCACATCAAATATTGGAAGAGAAAAAAAAATGAAGGCAGTTGGCAATACCAATGGAAGATCCATATATATGACCCATTTCTTAGCTAAACAGTTTTTCTCTGGCCTTGACCAATCATGAAAGTTAAGCAGGGTCAGGTGTGAATAATATATCAGGGATAGATTATTCGGGATATTCAGGGCTGCAGACTGAAGTAGGAAGTCAAACACATCTCTCTAAATGTCAATGACAAATCACACCTGTATCCGACCAATAGGCTGTGTGGAGGTGTCTGTGTTACTCACTAGGAGTTGAGCTCAACTTAAAGTCTTCCCCTGTAGCTAAGAAGTCATTCTGTTTGCTTTTAAAGTCCTTACTCATATAAGAGGACAATTGAATTAATGAAAGGTCAGAATTAAATTGTTGATGTGCTCATTCTTCTCTCTAAAACATATCACACTAAGTGATGTTTGTTGAATTGTGCTTCATAATTGGCTTGATTGATATACTACACTAAATCATAAAATCTCAATTATAAATCAGACTAGCTGGGAGCATACTAGATGTATGCATCTCATTATACTGGACCAATCAGGTTCCTGTTATCTAATTATAGTTAATGATTAATTGATGATAATGTAATATTATAATATATAACTTAATGGATATTATGTCTGTTATACTATGAGATGAAATAACATGATATATTATGAATAATAACACAATTCTTAGCTATTTATAGTCATTTTGTTTGTTTGTGCCTTCACATCATTGTTATGTCTTGGTGACTGCCTTGACAAGCTTATGTAGCAACATTTTTTGAAGTGATTGACCATTTCCCAGGGTTGAGAAGGAATGATTGTCCCAAAGGCAGCCAGCTGTCTTTCATACCCAAAACAGGACTTTTAGTTTAGTGCCATTAACCCCTGTAACAAATTGACTGCAGGTGCATCTCCTATTTTCAGGTGCTTCTGAGTCTGCCAACTTCTAGATTTTTCATTTTTCAGAATTTTGTTTTGTTTCAATGTGATTTCACAAGTCTGTGCATGTTGTTAGCAATGAATGCCTGCCCATAAAAATACATTGAAAAAGAACAGGAAAAACGAGACCGTGTAACTATATCTAATTTAATCTTATTTTATTTTATCTTACTCTATCTATCTATCTATCTATCTATCTATCTATCTATCTATCTATCT
>NW_020769337.1:4324704-4350346 GCF_900518735.1 Pseudonaja textilis | reverse complement strand
CCTTCCTTCCTTCCTTCCTTCCTTCCTTCCTTCCTTCCTTCCTTCCTTCCTTCCCTCCCTCCCTCCCTCCCTCCCTCCCTCCCTCCCTCTTCATTCTCCTTTCTTCTTCCTTCCCCTCTTTCCTTCTTTTTTCTTCCTTACTCCAGTTGTGGGATTCAACATTTTTATTACAGGTTCTGTGAGAGTGGCTTGGTGGGTGTCGCTTGGTGGGCGTGGCAGGGAAAGGATACTGTAAAATCCCCATTCCCTCCCCACTCCTGGAGGAAGGTTACTGCAAAATCCCATTCCCTCCCCACCCCGCTAACTTGCTTTCCAGCTCCGTTCTCCTGTGCAGGGCAACCAAAGAAGACCCAGCCGATCAGCTGGGACCCGGGAGGCAGAGAATAGATGGGGGCAGGGCCAGTCAGAGGTGATATTTGCCGGTTGTCTGAACTACTCAGAATTTCCGCTACTGGTTGTCCAAAAGTGGTCAGAACCTGCTGAATACCACATCTGCCTTGCTCTCATCGCATCTTCCCTTCTTTTTTTTTTTTTTTGTCTTTCCTCTTTCCCTTTCTCCTTTCCTGTCCCTTCTTGGATGGTCAAATGCAAAAGGGGAAACACTTATCCTTTTGTTTTGTTTTGCTTGTAGTTTGTTTTGCTAGCCCTCTGCCAGTGAAAATGGAGTCATGGGGGGCATGTGTGACCCTCCCAGGCTCCATTTTTGCTGGCAGAGGCACCATGGGCCAGTCCTTCGCTGTTTTCAGGGTGGCGCCAAGGGCCAGAGCTAAGCACCCCATGGGCCGGATACAGCCCTTGGGCTTTTGAGTTTGACACCCCTGTACTAGATTAATTAACAGTAAAAACCACAATTTTAGAAATAAATTCCTATATCCCAAGGTGTTTGATGCTTAGATGTTGTTCTCTGTTTCATCAGAGTGTCACAGGCTCCATAGGTATTTTTTTTTCCCTTTGAACCCTAGTTGCTTTCGGTTAAGTCCTGAAGAAAGGAGGGAAGGGATTGCAACCCAGAGGACTGGAAAGCTCATTAGCAGCTTGCATTTGGATCCTAACACTTGGGGGACAACAAACACTTAATTTGATCATTACTAGCCTCTTCACTCCTGAGTTTCAAAGTTTTATGTCATCACTGTACAATAAAATCAATGTAACTTCATTAAATTGATTGGCTTGAGCTATCTTGTGTTATAATGGATAAAATCTTGTGGGAGATGGAAAGAAAAAGGCAAGTGTCCAATGCATAATATAATATTTAAGGAGAACATTTTGCAACAGCAGTAGCATTTGAATGGGAATAGAAGTGGAAAAGAGGTCAATCAATGAGACTGTTTTCTTCTCGCTTCCCCCCCTCCACCCTTCAGATACCCTGAAGAACAGATTGAAAGTGTGGCCAGATGAGTCATTTTCAGCCAAAATAGAGAAAAAGTTAGCAATGGAAGGCCTACTTAGGCTGAATCTGCTGATCAGAACACTTTTAAGTATTATGTTTCCAATAAAAATTGGTTGCTTTTAGAACACCGGAGAATACTTTTTTCTCTCAGAAGTTTTTCTTCCTGAAGAACTTTTGGTGATTATGATATATCCCTTCAAACTGAACACAAATATAAATTCAGAATGACTGTAACACATAAGAATCTCGAAAAACATTAAATTAACATTTTAACGTATTTAATCACATAATATGCTACGTGTAGGGCTAAAAGTATTTCGTGCACTGATTTTCATTTTTATTCGCTATGGGATGCATCGCACTGCAATGTCCAAAACTGATTTGTTCCACTTCATGATTTTATGCTGTACGTCAACCAGCTGAATCAGAGATGGTATTCAACAGGTTCTGACCAGTTCTGGAGGACTGGTAGTGAAAATTTTGAGTAGTTCAAATACCACATCTGACTGCCCCTGCCCCCATCTATTCTCTGCCTCCTGAGTCCCAGCTGGGTCTTGTTTTGTTGCCCTTCACAGGAGAACAGAGATGGAAAGCAGGTTACTGGGATGGGGAGGCAATGGGATTTTGCAGTATCCTTTCCCTGCCACACCCACCAAGCCACACCATGTCCACCAAGTCATGCTCACAGAACTGGTAGTATTATTTTTTTTAATAAAGTTTTATTTGGGTTTTCACACATATAAAATACAAGTAAAACATCTTTTTTGAAAATAGCATTGTCCCGGGTTGAACTTCTTTATACAGACACAAAACTCAATTTCATGCTCCTTTTTGTATTCTATTCCATATCTTATACTATTTTACATTTTCTATATAGTTTTTCCCCTCTTTTAATTTTCTCACTTTTATTTTGATTATCTCATCTCAATTCAAATCATTATATTTATACTTTTGTCTGTTCTGTTTCAATTTCATATTATCTTTTCTCTTTAAACAAGTTTTCTCCTTTTAATTACATCCATTCAACTCTTATTTATACTTCAATATATACGTTAAGATTATGACCGTCAATATAATACATAATACATAACTTCCAATCAAATTCTGCTTGGTACATTCTTATAATACACACTATATTCTTTTAAAGAAAGGATTGTAAATGTATGTAATTATAAACTGTCATTCCATTCCAGTTCAGTTCTATCATTAATAATCATTAAAATCTTAACATCTTTAACACTTCTTCTCAATTAAATATCATACTTCCTTAAGAACACATATAATCTCCATAATTAATTTTTGCCTTATTTCTCTTCACATATGTTTTATAAATCATTAAATATCACTTTTATGACATTTATTTATTGACAAGCATTCCACTGAATTACAGTAGCTATTTTATCAGACATTTTAATCATACATTGTTTCATATTTTCTAAAATTATTTCTGTTTCTAATATAACAATGCTATCTTATGTACCTTTGCAGAATCCCTTTTAACATGAAATTTTCACCCATTATCTCTAAATAGGCCCTGTTTCTCTGTATTTTGTTTCTGTCCTTTATGACTTCTTTTCCTTTCTTTCTTCCCTCTCATCTTCTCTCCCCCCCGCCTTTTACTCCCTTGTCTCTCTAGTTCTAATTCTCTTTTCTCCATTTCCCTCTTCTGTTACTTTCTGATTTTATATTTATTTTTCACTCTATTTTGGGGGGAGTTGTTTTTCCCAATCTTAAACTTTCCATTCTCTTTCCCCCCTTTCCTCCCCACCATCTAAGATTACTTGTTCATTAAAGATGGCTTCTTCTTTGTTGCAATCTTGTTCTGCAGGCCAAAAGAACTTCTCCCTTCTTGTGCATCTTCTTTGTACTTTTTAAGGTCCATTTTCAGTTCTTCTAAAAGTGGAGCCATTTTAAACACTTTTAAACAACCACCTGATTGATTTTAGTCATTCAAAACAATAACCAAGAATCCAGAAATCATCAAGTAATCCAGATAGTCCCGAGTTATATCTTCTTATTTCTTTTTCAACTTTCTCTTCATGGGGTTTTTGTTGCAATATTTCAGTTAGAATGTATCTTTTGGAAGTCTTGTTGAGATTTTGCTGTAAATTCTTTTTTAATTCCAGGCAATCTCCTCCCTTCCAGATCCTACCCTTTTATTCTTTTTCTCTCCTTTCCTGTTTTCAAAAGCTTTTAATTATCCAGAAATCTTTATTATCCCTTTGACTTTTTATTTTCAGCATTAAATGCCTATTAATGTCAAAGTGGATTTTTTTCCAATTTCTTGCTTAAGTCTCTTAGCTGTCAGTATAGGAAAAGGCGGGGGGAAAACCAAATCTTTTCCCTTTTCTCTCTTCTTAGCAGCTTAAAAATCTTAGGAAACAATGTTATTGTTTTTTAATAGTTTCAATTCCAGGATACCTTATTTGTTGCTTTTGCTGTTTGACCCGGTCAACCAAAACTTTCTCCTCTTATCTTCCTCCTGCACATTCTTTTCCGGTCGAGTTCTTCTTTGTGTGGCCATTTCTGACCACTGCTAAAACTGTCTTCGGGAAAGGGAATAATGGCCAGCTGGGGAGGAGAGATGTGGCTCTCCTCAACCCTGATGGCATTCTCCCTCCTCTCCCACATCTACAGGGTGGCGTAGCCCCAAAGCCAGCTGGCTTGGGGCGCTCCAGTGGTGAACACGGTTCGAAGCCTCACAGAGATGAGGTTTCGGTCTGTCACTGAAGAAGCTCAAACCAAACGTTTTCAGAACTTGTAGTAAAAAAATTTGAATCCCACCACTGAGCTGAATGTAGTTTGGTGCTCTGTAATTGTCAAGGAAATTCTCAACGACAGTCTTAAATACTTTTCAGATGATTTTTTTCTGACCCCATTAACAGCAGTCTTGAATTGCTTGTCATTGACGATTTATTGTGGACCAACAAAAATGCCTTCCTGATCTTGGTATTGGTTTTGCTTAGAAACATCTATCTCAAATAATGAACACCTTCACCTTCCCTGTTCATCACTTTCACAAAATTTTTCATCAGTCCAAATTCTATGTAAAGTGGAGGCAAAGATATCTTTGTTGGGTCAACAAGTGGTTTCTGTATCATATTTTTCTGTTCTAAAACCAAATTCTTTCAGAGTAGCTGATTCTTTTTAATACGATGCAATTCAGTAGCACAGTTATCCCACTCAGATATCTAACAACAATATCCAATCTACATCCAAGCAGCAGAGCTAAAACTTTTAGATCTCCATAGATGTTCCACATGAACTTGGTGTACTGAATGTAGTTCAGCAATAGTTCCGTGTTTTTGTATGTTTCTTTCATAAATGTAGCATAGCCAAAATGATAAGATACACTCAAAAATGTTCAGGAAGCACAAACTTTGCTGTCCAGTGTAGCCTTTTAAATAAATCAATAGAGATGCTTACCCCTCTTTTTTTAAAAAAATAGTTAATTAGTTTTGTTATTTGTTTATTTTGCTACTCAGATTGATGCTCTTGCTAAGTGTAAATTGTGTCTCTAGAATCCTTGTGATTTCATGCTGTTCTTTGGCATAAATATCTGTTTTTTGCTAGGACTTATCCTAGCCACAGACTGAAATAATAATGATGATAATGATGATGATCATAGTGATATTGATTTTTTTTTTTTTTGCCAAGGCAGTTCAACAATGACTTTTTGTTGGCCTGCAAAGAACCTGCTTGAAAAACAATGGGTGTTTTTTTGTATAATGTAAAGGAAAAAAAAAATATTCTTTTTGCATTAGTGAATAAACAATCCATTTAGAGCATATATCCTTTTCTCTCCAGAGTAGAGTTTTATTTTATTACTACCCTTCCTTGTTGCAAAAAGTAAAGAGGAAATGAATTCCAGAGAAATAAACAATGACAAACCTACATGAACACAAAGGATAAGGACATTTCAGTGACTATAAAGATAAGAATAGTTAAAACTGTAGCCTTTCTAGAGAGATTATACGCCTGAGAAAGTTGCATACTGAAGAGAATGACATCTCTGAATTACAGATCTGAAGATGCTTAGTAAGAGGACCATGAAATGCAAGAAGAATCCATCAGTGAGTCCGGGAATAAATAAAGAGTGCCTGTAGCCTGGAAGCAATGCTCAGCAAAAAAATAATAATATATTTGTGGCATGCGATCAGGAACAAAGCAAAATGATGAAATGTTTGTGGTGATGTCACAGTGCAAGTACAAAAGTTTTCACTGTCATACTGTGATGCACATTTCATATTTGCTCCCCTCACAGCCAGTGAGCCAGTGCTTATACCAATGATCGTATATGATAATAGAAATATTATTCTCCTTGGCAAGGTTGAGAAAGAATAAGCAGAGACATTGAATAACAGAATAACAGTTAGAAGGGACCTTGGAGGTTTTCTAGTCTAATCCCCTGCTTAAGCAGGAAACGCTATACCACTTCAGACAAATGGTTGTCCAATCTCTTCTTAAAAACCTCTTGTGTTGAAGCACCTACAACTTCTGGGGGCATGCTTTTCCTCTGATTAATTCCACTGATTAACTGCCAGGATTCTTTTCCTTGGTTCTAGGTTGGTTCTTTCCTTCATTAATTTCAATTTGTTGCTTCATGTCCTGCCTTTGGAGAATAGGTTTACCCCCCGCTCTTCTTTGTGGCAACCAGAGGTGGTATTCAGCAGGTTCTGACCAGTTCTGGAGAACTGATAGCAGAAATTTTGAGTTGTTCAGAGAACGGGCAAATCCCACCTCTGACTGCCCCCACCCCCCATCTATTCTCTGCCTCCCGAGTTCCAGCTGATCGGCTGGGTCTTCTTTGGTTGCCCTGCACAGGAGAACAGAGCTGGAAAGAAGGTTAGTGGGGTGAGGAGGGAATGGGATTTTGCAGTAACCTTCCCCTGCCATGCCCACCAAGCCATGCCCATCAAGCCATGTCCACCAAGCCACGCCATGCCCACAGAACCAGTAGTAAAAAAAATTTGCATCCCACCACTGGTGGCAACCTTTAAATATTGGAACACTGCTATCATATCACTCCTAGTCCTTCTTTTCATTAAACATTGGGCAGGATCCAAGAAATAAGTAAAATATCCTTGGGGAGACTATGGATTATTGTTGGAGATGGCTCTCGTTCAAGCTTGATATTCTTAAATTGCTCCACATTTTTATAATTTTGCTTGCATTAATGCATCCTGAACTTTTGTTTTCATTCATATTCACTGAAGATTTGCCTTCAGGCAAATTGTCCTCCAGGTGAGATCTGATGATTGTATCTTCCAATCAGATATAATGTGATATAATGACAAAGGTATTAGAGTGGGAATGGAAACATCCAGCTCTCTGGGTAATTTTGGCAAAATCATTCCCTTTCAACTTAACCTACTTCACAGAGTTGTTGCTGTGAAGGTAAAATAAAAGAAGCACCCCTTGTGTCATGACTTAAAAAGCTGAAAGAAAGGCAGGGTAAAAGTGCTAATGATCACTATCATTACTGCCTAAATTTAAGGCATGTATTTTTCAGCCAAGATCTTCTTTTGGAACACATTACAACAAAATAGAATGAAGAGTTAGTGCACTACATATATGCGGTTTTAAAGCTTTATTGTGTAAAGATTTATTTGGGGGGCCTTGTGGGATTTAGTAACAGAGTTCAGAGACAGCAAAAGCTGCAGGTGCACTTGGCAATGATATTAAATCTACAAATGTTCACTTGGTGATTTGCTGAGTTTGATGTCCATCAAAACGATTCAGGGTGTTTGAAAAGGTTTCAGCAACAGACAATGAGTTTTAATACCTTACAGAGGTTAATGGGTTAGGTCTTGGTAACTATTACAGGTAGTGCTCAACTTATGACCATAATTGAGCCCAAAATTTCTGTTGTTAAGTGAAACCGTTCAGAGAATTTTGCCCCATTTTACAACCTTTCTTGCCACAGTTGTTAAGTGAATCACTGCAGTTGTTAAGTTAGTAACATGGTTATTGAGTGAATCTGGGTTCTGACTTTGCTTGTCAGAAGGTTGCAAAAGGGGATCACATCACCCTGGGACTCTGCAACCGTCATAAATATGAGTCTGTTGCAAGGGTCTGAATTTTGAACATGTGACCATGAGAATGGGGATGCTGCAACTGTCGTAAGTGTGAAAAATAATCATAAGTCACTTTTTCCAGCACCATTGTAACTTTGAGTGGTCTCTAAATGAACTGTTGTAAGTCAAGACCTGCCTGTATTATTTTTAATTGTTAAAATAGTATTATTATATATACGCCCAGGGGTGGGATTCAATTTTTTAAACAACCGGTTCTATGGGTGTGGCTTAGTTGGTGGGTGTGGCTTGGTGGACTTTTGACTGGCTGGGCATGGGCAACTAAACATCACTCACATCGAGGCACGCATCTCCTCACCTGGCCTCTCATGACCGTGGGGATGCTGCAATAGTTGTAAGTTTGAAAAATGGTTATAAGTCATTTTTTTCAGTGCCTTTGTAACTTTGAATGGTCACTCCACACAAGCAAAGTACCATCAAAGGAAGGGGAAAAAATCCTCCAGAGAAGTTCCAGAGACAGGAAGTCTAGTCCTGCCAAGAATGTAATAAGGGTTAATGGAGAGGCAGTTTCTATAAGCAAGACCAGAATATTTCCTTCCTGCCTTCCTTATAGGATTAGTCCAGTAATTTCTTCTAACAACCGGTTCTCCAAACTGCTTAAAATGTTAACAACCGGTTCTAGCAAATAGGTGCGAACCTGCAGAATCCCACCCCTGTATACACCAATGTGAAATCCCATTTCTTTATCTGGTGTTGACCTTCAGATGCGTTGAATTTTTCCCACAAACTTCGGCTGTCATCATGTATCAATGTACTTCATTTGCAGATCCAAGTAGTGTGGCCTTTTGTCACTGAGAGATGACAATTTTGTCAATGTGTAGATTTTCTAAGAGCTGTCCAAGATTTTTTTAAAAAAATTTGGCAGCTAAAAGTGTTGATAACATTGAGATCAGCAGAATTGGTTCATGCCATAATCTTCCATTTTCCAGAGCTTGGTACGTTATGATCTTCTTATCAGGGTTGGTCACACAGTCAGCCAGATATTCAGACTGGATTTGGCATTTTTATCCACCTATCAAGTTCTTCCCAAGGAACCGCAATAAGCAGATGTTGATGTTTGATGGTTAAAGGTACCATCACAGGCTATAAGCTATTCCAAATAAAGCTATCTTTTGCAATTGATTGATGGTGAAGTTTTCAATGCCAGTGGTGTTCAAGTGGTAATCCAGTTGTTTTGGGATTGCACCTAAGGCACTTATTACTATTGATATTATTACTTCTGCCTTCTTTTGACAAAGTTTTCTATTTGTAATTGTATTTTATTATCTTATATTAAGTTCTCTTCTATTCTTCTGTTTACATGTTGTTGCTAAGTGAAAAATTAAAATTTTAAGTCGTCATGTGTCATTTTACTTAAGGCCCACGGTGATTTGCTTAATGACTGTAGGGAGGTGAGGTGAATATTTGTGAATAATGTGAATATTTGTGAATAATGTCTGCACTTAGCAACAGAGTTACTTGCCCCAAATGTTATTGTTAATCAAGGACTACGTAATTTAATGAACCATAAAATCCATGATCACATAACATATTTAACTAGGATAAATAATAGAAGATGCACATTAGTTTTCCTTAAATTTCTGTATGTGAGTATGTGCATATAATATGGCTTTGCATGGGATGCACTCTGTTCCTGTTTAAATTTGTTTCAGTGGTTAAATATATTGTACAACATATTGACCTGTGATATTCCTGAGCATGATTGGGTAAAAAAAGAAAACCCTAGCAAATAGACTTGTTCAATGTCCCAGGTTCAATTATTGTTAATTCTGGATAATAGTTTAGCAATAATTTAGTGTGTTCTGCAGGAAGAGCCTGTTAGCTTAGTTTCTGGTTCAATGTATTTTGCAGAAAATAGGTTAATGCAGAAATCCAATTAATCATGGTATGTGAACACGACTCAAAAATCATAAGCATTTTAGGGAAGAAAATAACAGTAGGAAAAACTTGGTCACTGTTAGTTTTTTGAAGGCACTTCATAGTTGAACAAATGGAAGGGAATGGAAATGTGAAAGTTTCAGAGAATTATTGTACATGTTGTAAATAACTGAAAACCACTTGTCTTTAGCTGGCTATAGAGTTATTATTTATTTATTTCATATGGCATACATTTATCAGGGAGATCTACCCTTCACAGAGTATTTCTGACAGCCGAATTGCTAGTTTGTTCAGTTTTGTATCTGGGTACTTTTCCACACTGTGCCACATGGTGTGAGCTAAGTTGCACCATCAGCTAGTGGCATTCAGATGGTGACATCTTCTGGGGCCTCTTCTGCTGATCTCAACTCATGTCTGGGTAGGTTAGCGCCAGCTGACATTACTCATGCAGCTAGTCTTTCCCACGAGAGTGGTACCTATTTATCTACTTGCAATAATGTTTTCCAAGTGCTGGGCAAGAGATAACAGGCAAGTGATGGGAACTCACCCCCTCCCATAGTGCTAGTAGAGCTCACCATATCCAGCATCCTTAAGTCGCTGCACCACACAGTGTTATTCAACTTGTGATGCAAGTCTTGCAATGGACAAAATCTATGGCACTTCATTCAGTGAAGATAATGACACAATATATATTAACCCACCTTGTCTTCCTCCCTTCCCAATTATTTTCCACTTTGTATTATTATAGAAATAGAACTTATATTCCACTTTACAGTGCCTTTACCGCCCTCTCTAAGCAGTTTACAGAGTCAGCATATTGCCCCCAACAATTTGGCTCCTCATTTTACTGACCTCGGAAGGATGGAAGGCTGAGTCAACCTTTATGTCATACTTAATCCAGGTAACAAGGAAGCATTTCAAAACATACAGATTGAATCTGTGCAAACACAATTATAAATGCAAGTTGAAAATTCCTCTTACAGTTTCCAAGATTCTGATTTTAATCCATTTTATTCTAGCATTAAATATACCTAAGTGAAATGTGTATAATTTTTGCTTCTTTGCTCTTACCCTGCTTTAACATTAGAGATTTCACCATTCTGTCATTTTTGACATGAGGAGGGCAGACCAAAGCCTGTTCACCTACTTTTGTTCCTTTCAATGCAGCTGATCTTAAAGTGTACTTCGTGATCACATATTAAACTCCATATACATACCTGGCTTTTTTTTTAATGCCCAGGGAACAGCAGTTCTTTTTGATTAAAAAACATCAGTGCTACAGAATCACTTACATTAAAAGGAACTCCTAGCAAAGTTTGTCTTCCTTTTCTATGGCAATTTTTGTAAAAAGGTAAAGGTTTCCCCATCCAGTCAAGTCTGATTCTAGGGTAAGGTATTTATCCCCATTTCTTGTTGAGGGAGCCAGTATTCTCCAAAGATGTCTTCCACAGTTTGGTATGGCTAACATGCATGCCAAAGGTGCACAGAACACTGTTACCTTCCCACCAAAGTGGTTTCTATTAATCTATTCACATTTGCATGTTTTCCAACTGCTAGATGGGACAGGAATTGGAGCTCAGCCCATTTTGTGGAGCTCAGGTCGTGAACCCAGATTTCCAGTTTACAAGCTCAGCATTTTTAATCACCAAGCCATCATGTCCCCTAAAATTTATGTATCAGCTGATTAATCTTAGCCTAATGTGCTATCCTTTCCTTTGCTCTGCTCTTATTGAAGCGGTTTCTTATAAACAAGGCAAAGTGGGTGGTTCTGCTTGCAAGAATGTGACATCTGTCAATGAATTCTTTTGATTTGCTCCAATCTGCCTTGCAGGCCTTCTGTGTTTCACTTCAGCTGTTAGGTGTCACGAGTTTATTTTCAGACATTTGTTTGAAGGGAGAATAGCATTGATCAATGTCAGCTGATGTCAGTTTAGGAGCCTAGAAGCAGGATGGAAAACCCTTGTCTTATCAGCTAGATTAGATGATCTTCATATGTTGAGCAGGTTTCCAGTATGCTATTAGTTAACTCTTGAGATATATTTAAAATAATCCCTGAAAGTTGGCAACTTGTTTATAAGGAAAGTTGTTTAAATTGAACTGTGCCATCACAATATAGTTCAGGCCACCTTCTGCAACAAAAAAAACTTTTCCTTAATTACTCAGCCTTACTCCAATATTCTGTGCTTGTGAAAAATATTCAAGCAAAACCAAAATTATGCTTTAAGACTGAAGAGGCCCTCATTAACTAAATGTGCAGGTAGAACTACTTTGGAATGGGGAAAAGCAGAGATTAATTTCAATCTCTGCCTGTCCAAAATCCCAAGTAGAAGAGTCTGGGGAAGGCTACATCTATTTGTTTCAATAGCTCCAGTGTAATACCTCCAGTGCAATTGTTTATATTGTTTGGATGAATAATAGAAGCTCTTTGAATCATCATCTTTGAAAATGGTTGCTTGGGATTAAATTATAAGAAATCTTGAAGAGGCAATTTATGTTGTATTCAGTCTTTTAGTTAGTTGTTTGAATCACCATACTATTTTTCAGAGCAATAATTTTCCATTTGGATTCAAGACATTGTAGATGCTTTGTGGATGCAGATTTTGTGGGATGTCTGTACTAATTAGGAAGATGTGATTTAATCTATGGAGTTTGCTGCACTATATGGCACTGGATGCTGGGTAGCAACAACAGGGATTGAAAGCTATTTCCATGCCATGGAAATGCAAATGCTCCATTGGATATCAGGCATCTCCCTTCTTCACCAAATCACAAATGACACCATTCAACAACGTTTTGATGTAGCACCAATTATAGAGAAGATGAGAGAAGGCTGACTCCACTGGTATGGACATGTCCAGAGAGCAGCACCTTCCACCGTGGCCAACACTGTCTACCAACTAGAAGTCAATGGCCAGCAACCTTGCAGGCATCCAAAATAGAGATGGTAAGACACCATCAACAAAGATATGCAAGCCATGGGCCTGCACTGTGGAGATGCAGCTGACCATGCAAAGTGGCATTCAATGATCTGAAAAGTGGATCCTGCACCTGTGGGACTATGCTAGAGGGAGGAGGAGGAGAAAGAGGAGGAGAAAGAGGAGGAGGAGGAGGAGGAGGAGGAGGAGGAGGAGGAGGAGGAGTTGTTTGCTGCACGTTCAGCCTATTTTAGATCTAAAATGCAGGGTTAAACAATGGGATTATCAACAAATAACCTATCCATATTTTTATTCCTTCCATTCCATCATATTTGATTCCTAGTAACTGCCTGGACAGATCCCTGTAGTTTTCTTAGCATTGTTTTTCAGTAGTAGTTTCTCTCTAGAGCAGAGAGAAAGTGACTGGCTCAAAGTTAGCCCACTGTCTTCATGCATAAGGCAGAACTAGAACTCATAGTTTCTCAGTTTCTAGCCTGATGTCTTAACCACTACACCAGATTGGATCTCACATTTATTTTAAGCTTGATCAAAAAAAACCAACAGGACTGAAATGATGATGCTTTATGGATTTGTTTATAGCTAAGAGATAGGATATGGAAAGAAGAAAACATTTGTTGCAATTTAAGAGGAGGTAACAAATGTTACAAAATTATTTCTTGTTGTGATCAAGGTTGAAAATATGCTCTCATTGTAAACTGCCCAAAATGTGCTTTAAAGGCTACCACAATTCCTGGTGCAAAAATTATAAAAAGCATAGAGGGGGATTGTATTTTTCCTTTGAATAAATTCCAGGAGTGGGATTTGTTGATTTCTGGAGTAAAGCATTGCTTGGCTACTATTGTGAGTGTTGCAAACAATTTGAAATCATATTGTTTGAGCATGTTTTTGCCCTTAGTTGTTCTTGGTGGTTTATTGTGCTACTTGTTTTATTTTTTTCTTTGTTTTCTTTGGATTGTTAGTTATCCATTAGGATTGGAGCAGCACATAAATATTAGCAATTAATTAGCACTTAGGTCATTGAAAGGCAAATTCAAGTTCTACATAGACAATTATCTATTCAGTGCTGACAGTTTGTCTGCATGTGTGACTAACCCAGCAATATTTTATCTCTGATTTTTCTAAAAAATAAATCAATTCAACCCACCAAATCTTGACAAACATTTGAGATAAAGATGAATAGTTACAATGACTCATCTCTGAGACATGCAGCATTATTCTAATAATGAATTATATTAGTGTTCTTTTCCCTGAAATATTACTTGCATACATAGCACACATGCACAGGACTTGCAGAGGAAGAATAATTTTAAAGAATATATAACCTCATTAATTCTTCTAATAGTGATTAATTAGGAAACTTTCAAATATATCATGTCTCACGTTTCCAAGGAATGTTGTTGGAGTCTTCAGAACATAAGTCTACCTAGTTCGCAAATGTCTTAAACATACAGCTGATGTATAAATTGAATTGTTTTTTACATTGATACAAATCTGTATTTCATCTATTGTGTGCAACTGTTTCCCTCAAAACAAATGCAGTGGAGAGCTCTTTCAAAAACTTTATTCGCTACTTTGCTATCCTGATCACACTCTCCCATTGTGAATTCAAATGAGGTCTCTGAAATTTAAGGGGAGACTTTGGGCACCTAATTAAACCCCCAAATAGACAGGTTCCTACAAGCTGGTCATGATAATGTTATGTATAGTGTGAATTTTCACCGAAGAGAAAATGTTAGCAGGACAAACAAGCTATAAGAGTAAGTTTAGATAATGTACGTATATAATGTACCCATATTCCTTAAAACACAGTGAACATCAGAAATGTTGTTATTACTTTGCTTAATGCATAAGGAGGCCGCGTTGTGCAATCTCAGGTTTTTGTTTTTGTTTTGTAAATTTCTCATCTTCTCTTTTAAAAAAACACAGCGGAAGTGTCAGGATGGGTGCAGAAAGTGCAAGAAGTGTTCTTTTGTTTTTTTTAATTTTTCAAGAGTTTACTAAAATTACCATGTACCTGTCTGTGATGGCAATGTGGAAGTCCATTGTTACTTTGAAGAGTTTAGTGACGTGTTTTGATTTTTCTTTCATACTAAAAACCATCTAAAAGTTTAGAGCTTATTCTGAGCCAACCTTTTTCCTTTTGTTTACTGTATAAAGGAGAAGTAGGGGAGGGGAAAAAATCTTCACATAACTTCCAAACTTTTCTCACCATGACAGTCAAAGACATTTAATTCCTTTTCCAGAGTTATGTAGCACACTGTCAAGATTGGGTCTTGCAATCTCCTGACCATAAAACAACCATGAGGTCATGGTTCCATGTTTTGATAAAATCCTTGGGGTTTTTCTTTATTGGGAGCTTCTGCATGAAACCTGGATACTGTGGAAATTGGTTATTCTTAGAGATCTTGCTCTCATTATTAAGTTGCTCCTGGTAACTTGTAAGAGATTTGGGTATTATCTTGCTTGATATGTATGGTTTTTATGTTATGCTTTTAAATCTGTTTGCTTCAGCTAATAATCAAGCTTAAAACACCTTTATTCATTTGAACATTCATTATCTCTTTTATTCTCCTTTTTATTCTCTTTTTTATTTATATTATTTATTTGGCCAAGGGTAGTTAGTCACTCAAGGAATTTGTCTCCAGTACACTGAGAGCTTCTGTACTGGAGACAAATTCTTTGTGTGTCTAACCACACTTGGCCAAATAAATAATGTATAAATCTCTGGATCCAAAAGATCCAATTGACACCTGATCACTGTCTTGACATTTGACAAAACAATATTTCACAAAAATAAGTAGGTGAGACAGAAAGTATATCTGTAGAGATGATTACAATACTTAAGTGAGCAAGGAGGAAATTGTAGGAGTATTTATCCTGGAAATATAGCATACAACTTCAGTGTCATGGTCACCAATTATTCATCATCTGAGACTTAGCACTTAAGTGAAATTTTTCAGCACTAGAGACAGACTCTGAATATTCTTAGTATGCAAACAGAACATTGAATATTTATCACTTATTAAAAAAAAACAAAAATTGACTTTTCTTAAGAGGGAAGTCATTGAGTTTCTTGAAAAACTTGTAGTTTCAACTTAGTTACTGAATTAACCCATTTTCTGGTGTTCAGAATCTGTCAAAACATAAATAAAAACTTTGCAATATTAGAACACCATAGACCAGTGGTTCTCAATCTTTTCTTCACTGTAGATTCCTTTTGTGCCATGACCACAGACCACCAAGACTTAACTCAAGGTTTAAACCATAACATTTCTTCAAACCTTCGTGGACCCCTTGTGATGAAATTGTAGCTCCCCAGGGCTCCCCAGGCCACAGGTTGAGAATCACTACCATAGACCACATAGAAATCTAACCAAAGTTAATATAAAACTAATTTAGCATGTTTCACAAAAGCACCTATTAATAACATGTTATATTTGAACCTCAGTCTAAGTAATCCATTTGATATTCCAATTTATCGCTCTATCACTCTAAGAAGTAAAGCAAAAGAAATTTGAAATATGCAGATCTTTAAAGCCGTGTCATTCAGTCTTAGTCAAAAAGATACCCAAGAACTTTGAATGATTCATCCTATCAGATAAGCAGCCTTTTTCAGACTGTCCAGTGATGTGAACAATAGGGAAGACCAAAATAATGGAGGGAAATATCAAGAAAGGGCTTAGGAATTGACTCAGTTTTGAGAACATGGGTTTAACTAATGTTAAACCACCCAATTTGGTGGGTAGTAGCTTGCATTATACATGATGCTTGGTGAGGCTGAAAACCTGCACAGACCTGGACCAAATGTATATTTATCTTGAAATGTCACAATTGTCTAAACATGTTTAGTCAAGCTAGGCTCTTTATAAAGAAGAGATGAGATGTCTCAAGAAGAAGGGTTATTGTTTTTGTTTTACTTTTCTGTCTCTTTCAGCTAGCGAAACATAAAGCAATCAAAGCCCCAGGGTAGAGTCCAAGTTCTCAGAAGCAAGCAGGCACATTATGAGATGCCAGGCATGACAAATCAATCCTGTTAAATTTTCAAGCAGCATTAATATTACTTTTAAACCCCAAAGCTTTCATTTCTACACTTCACAGCAAAGTAAAGAGCTTTCTGGCAAGTAAAGAATGAATTAATCATCATTTTGACATTAATCATCCCCTGAATTCAGGTCTCAAGTAAATGTGAATATAAGGAGTTTAGCATCTGACAGCTAACTTTTGACAGGAGACTTTTAGAAATGTGTTCCTCCAATACAGGCACTTATTACATAGGGACAATGTTCTTACTTTGGGAAGAACAATAAGCAGCCCGTCCAGCAAAATATATTCCCCTAAGCAGTGGAAGTAGATTGGATAATTGCGCATTAGAAGTTTGATTTGGTGCCAGTTTGCTGTTGTTTTTCATGGTTTAATTTGTTTACTTTTATAGTTTTAATGTGATTTTATGTGTTGTTTTAACTTTTGATTGGGAGCTGCCCAGAGTAGGTTGGAAGATGGATGGAAGCGTAAATGTTTTAAATAAATAAATAAAGTAACACTGTAGAAAAAGTGCACAGAAGAGCAACCAGGATGATTAGGGGACTGGAGACTAAAACATACAATGAATGGTTACAGGAACTGGGTATGACTAGTCTAGTAAAGAGAAGGATCAGAGGAGACATGATAGGACTATTCCAATATTTGAGGAAGGAGGTCAAGCTATTTTTCAAGGCACTTGAAGACCAGGTATTGAATAATAGATGGAAACTGATCAAGAAGAGATTTGACCTAGAAATAAGGACTTTTTTTCTGATGGTGAGAACAATCAATCAATGGAACAGCTTGCTTTTGGAAGTTGTGGGAGCTTCATCACGGGAGGCTTTCAAGAAGATATTGGGCTGCCATTTGTCAGAAATGGTGTAGGATCTCCTGCTTGGGTGGGTGAGTTGGACTAGATGACCAACAAGAATCCTTCCAACTCTGTTAATCTGTAATACCATAATCCAATTCAACTAATCAATTAATTCAATCAATCCTACTTCTGATTGCAGTATGAAAATGTACTGGTTTCACATAGTATATATGGACATTAAAGTGGAGAATTTTGTTGAATATTTATATATATATACACACACAACAAAAACACATCAAGAGAGAGTGGGCTTTGAGCATTACAGCAATAAAAAAGCATTGATCTGCTACATAAACTGCAATTAAAAAGGTCACATTCCACGCTGAGATTATTAGGAAATGACTCCAGCAAAACTGCTAATGTTATAATATTATACGCCTCCATCACAGAGGTGGTATTCAGCCAGTTCTGACAGATTCTGAAGAACTGGTAGTGGAAATTTTGAGTAGTTTGGAGAACCGGCAAATGCCACCTCTGACTGGCCCTGCCCACATCTATTCTCTGCCTCCGAGTCCCAGCTGATCGGCTGGGTCTTCTTTTGTTGCCCTCCACAGCAGAATGGAGCTGGAAAGCAGGTTAGTGGGATGGGGGAGGGGAGGGGAATTTTACAATAACCTTCCCTGTCTAGTCCACCAAGTCACACCACACCCACCAAGCCATACCATGCTCACCAAGCCACACCCACAGAACCGGTAGTAAAAAAAAAATGATCAGTATAAATCCAGTCACTGTTTCCGTTTTTCTTTTAAAGATACTGCCAAGCTAACAAAGCTTCAGAAGGTGGTCCCCCAGAACATTGTTTTATGATGAAGAAGCTAGGAGTTTAATATCTATTTTTTAGTTTGAAAAGAAGTGAGGTTTCACAGTTGTGATAAACATGCATGCAACTATCCCTAATGTGGAAAAGAAGGGCAGAAAATGTAACCCATCAAAAGGAAATTTAATTAAATTCAAAATGTTGAACATTTCAACAGGATCATATAAACAGACATGCTGGATAACGTATACACACACACACACACACACACACACATACATATATATAATGTCTGGAGAAGGTCTTAATCTTAAAGTTTACTTGTATAAAATCAAAGAAATGCATGCAAATGTAAAATTTTAATGAGAGAAAACAATGAAGTCTCAGTAATTTAAGCTAGCTGTTGCAAGATCTTTATATGTATTGGTATATGTATTAAGTTGGCTGTGTAAATGGATAATAATTTATTGGGCTGAATTAATCTCCATTAGTTTTATTCAGCATGCATTTATGTCTGCTAAAAGCCAACAAATATATATTGGTTTCGATGTTCTTCTTTCTGGCTGAATCTAATATTAATTTGATCCATGCTAAGCTCCTTCTGCAAAAATTTTGCCCCTCACTGCTGCATTATCTTCTGTAGCTGTGTGCAACTACCAGTTGCAATCAAAATGTCATGTTTTCCCTGTTATGTTTATCTTTTTGTTTCAGTGTGCTTACGTTAATAAAAACTATATTGATGAAGGGAGGAGGGAGGAGGAGGAGGTAAAGGAGTAGCAGAAGAAGCAAAAAGCGGAGGAGGAGGACTTTCTTTGAGCACAGAGCTGCTACAGAGAAGGCATACTGTGCAACCTGAGGAACATGAATTGCATAATGTGTTCACTTAAGATGAACTGAGTATCTATAGTATGCTGTGTCCTGGATTATATTATCTGCCAGAAATATGTTTCATCCTTTTCTCACATACTTTGCAAATCTCTCACAACCACCTTATCCTATCATGCTTGATTAATTGTGGGAAATCCCTGTGTTGTTACATTACTAATTGTAGTCTTTATTCTATTGTTACTTTAATTTTTTTTCACAAGAACAATCTTTTTTTAACTTTCTTTTTCACTCAGAGTCTGTCTTAATTGGTGTAGTCTACAAATAATGTACATAAGTATATAAATAAGTAGCCAATAATCCCAATGCTTAAGTCAAAAGTTCAATGCTAAATACTGATCTCTCTCTCTCTCTCTCTCTCTCTCTGTGTGTGTGTGTGTGTGTGTGTGTGCCACACATATCCTACTGGATTTTGCAGCTCTGTTTGAACATATGTAATCTCTGCCTTTCAAAAATTAGGTTTATTACTACAGGCTGCTTTCTCCTTGAGATGAAAAAGTATAATAAATGTGTTTAACGAGTGACATGCACACATGAAAATGGATGCCATTACAACAGTATGTTGTTTGTTTACTTGTTTTTAAAAGAAAAATATAGTTCATTGTTTCTGAAACAGTGTGTAGAAATGAGTAAACTAGATCACTGAAATAAAGTCTAATCATCAACACAATCTTTAAAAGAATTCGAAATCCTTTAAACTGTAGACAAAAGCCAATAAAGCTTCTAAGGAAGGAAATCAATACAAAGTCTTAAAGGTTTCTCTCCCTCTTACACAGACAGCAAGCTTTCTTTCTGAAGCTGTTTTCCCTGTGTCTTTGACAATACCCACAAAGCTGGATTCTTCCTTCCGCTTGCACGAATCCATCACTAAGGTAAAGGCAATTAAGATGTCTCATCTCACAGTGATATAAGCATTTCTTTCATGTGAAACAATCAGGAATGAATAATTCACTGTTTTCAGGGGTGTTTGAAAGTATTTATTGATGAGCCTGTATTGACAGTTTGATTGATGATTTAAATGCAGTCATAGTATTATTTTGTGCGTGGTTCTTTCAAAAGAAAGTCCCATTGAACTCATGGGGCTAACTCCCAAGATGGTAAATATAAGATTTGAGGCTTAAGTCTTCTGTTTCAGGATTCAGAATAAGGAGGTTTCCAAATTCAGGCATAAAAGTATTTTTTCACCCATTCATTGGAAGAGCAGTTGTAAGATTGTTTTTAGCACACCAGGTCAATATCAAATATCCCTTGCATTTAATATTCCAAGATATACCATGCTGTTCATGGGGGTCAGGAAAAGATTCTACACAGCTCTTTTTTGTCCAGATGAAAAAGTATTTGTCTTTTATGAACTATGAAACAACTCAGGGAGAACAGACAATATTTGTGTGCTGAAGTGGAGAAAGGTGATAAGCTAAGGCGGTCTTCCTTCAGTCCCAGATTTAAACTTGGAAATTATCTAGTCTTGGAAAATCAATGGATCCAAGTCTTAAGGTTTCTTGTGATTTAAAAAATGGATAATGCTTACCTGTGTTTAATGTTTTCAAAAGACTGCATATGAACTTTTTGGTCTTAAGATTTTTTTTTAACTCCTGTGATTTAGTCCTGTCCAGCTGAAGCTCCATTTTGGATTTAAGGAAATTTGGAAAGAACTGTAATAATGGACAACATAATTGCAATATTATATTATATTCCCAAAATGTGAAAATTTCCCCCCCCCCCCCCCCCCCCGCCGTATCAAGTCTTTGGTTCAGCAAAGGATAATCCTAATAAATGAAAATAAATATATCTTCCTGATATTAAAGAATAGATTTAAGATGTTCTAAAGCCTTTCTGAAAAAACTTTCTATTTGAAAAATGAAAAAAAATGTAGCTTTGTTTCTGAATAGTCTACGTTTAATTATAAGTTTCAGGATTGAATTAATCCCTTATCCTTAACGAATTGATATGACATGAATTGTTTGTGTAATGTTACATATAAATATAATATTATGTATTATTTTTTTCTCTTTGAATGGCTAGCTTATTTTTAATCACTACATTGTAAATAGGATTTTAAACATCATATAATCCTTATGTATTTTTCATGGTACTTTTTATGACTCATTAATATTTTTTTGGCAAAACCATTTTTTTAAATGTAGAAAAACTGAATCAAAAAGAAACTTCTAATTTAAGGATTCTTTTTAGGATAGACACATTTTTAGCACTGTTCTATAACTATTCTCTGTCTTCACCATGTTAGGTATTTTATTTAGTGTTTGGCAGTGAGACAATAAAACAGGCAATGGAGCACCGAGCATGAGGGAAGGAGAAATGGCTTTTCCTCTTTCTTCTCCCTGCTCCTCCTCCTTCCCTTGTGCCAGCCGCTCCGTTGCCCGTTTCTCCATTGTAGAATAGCACCCAGGATCTACTTTGATAGTGTGTGTGTGTGTGTGTGTGTGTGTGTGTGTGTGTATGTGTAATTTAACAACCATTCTTCCAGGGTTAAATTGGCTGTCATGGGAGGCTCATCCCACATGTGCGGTGGACCTGTAGGATGGCGATGGGCCCTACCTCTCATGACAGCCAACCTAACTCCAGGCGAACCAATTGTTAAATTATTTGAAACTGCTTATACCACCCAGGACAAATGGTTGTTCAATCTTTTGTTGAAAACTTCCAGCATGAGAGCAGACACACCTCCGGGAGGCAAGCTGTTTCATTGATTAATCATTCCTACTGTCGGGAAATTCCTCCTTACTTCCAGGTTGAGTCTGACAAGATTCCACCTATTGTTTTTTGTCCTGCCTTCTGATGTCCTAGAGAATATGTCAGTCACCTCTTTTCTGTGACAGCCCTTCAAGTATTGGAAGAGAACTACTAATACTTCTCTTTGATAGGCTAGATATACTTAGCTCCCTCAACTGTTCATCATATGCTTTAGCCTCCAGAAACCTTATCATTTTTGTTGCTCTTCTCTGAAGTCTTTCTTGGGCCTCAGGATCCTTTTTTTTTTTTTTTTTTTTTTGCATCATGGTGACCAGAACTGGATGTGGTATTCCAAGTGTGGTCTCACCAGTACAGTATAAGGCAGTACTATAACTTCCTGTGATCATGAACCTATCCCTCTGTTGATGCAACCTAAGCTTTTTGGGGCAGCTGCAGAACATTGTTGACTCATGCTTTAGCAATGATCCACCAGGATGCCTAGATCACTTTTACTATTGTTGAGCCAAGTACCTCCTCGTCTATACCTATTTGGTTTTTCCTGCCTACAGGACCTTACTTTTCTCACCATTGAATAGATAACATTATATACTGTATTTAAGGATATTTTTCAGGATATTTAGCAAGGTTTTAAGATATCATATATAGAAATAGAATTTCTGTTGAAACATTTCTTTGTCCTGGTGGAAGATGCTAAAGTGTCCTGAAGTATTCTTTTTGGTATTTTAATCTTATCTGTTCATGCTAAGGGCAACTAGTTGCTAGAAATACATACAACTCCATCAAATACAAAGAATTCAGATCATTCTTCTTCAGTAGAGCAATAAAGCTGTAAATTGCTGTTCCACATACCTTCCGAACCCTGTCATTACATTTGAGAATTCAAGGTTATTCCATAATATATTTTTAAAATCCCTTCAATTTAAGGTAGGATTATCATTCCAATTTCCACTTAGGCTTCAAACATTCCATGAAATTAATAGATAAGAACAAGATCTTATATGCTGGCCATATTAGCTGAAACTTTGTTCAATTTCATATGCTACTGGGGAGTTATTAGTCAAAGTCCCTGCACCCACTTTGCATTGCTCTTTCAGGTTAACTTTGGGTGAAAAAATCCCCAGGATCAGCCTAATGAAATTGTTCCTAATGCATCTGAACAAGGCATAGCATTTCTCCCAAATTCCATTTAGTGTAACAGTTATATAAGCAGAACCTCATTTGTTTGTTTGTTTCTGAAATGAACCAGAAAAGAAATTCATAACTCTATTTAATCCTTTTACATGAGTCATAGGCATAGAATCATGATCACGTCCTTAGATCCTAAAGATGCATTTTGAGGCCCTGGAGAGTATGCCACATTCTTCTCAGAAAACAGTCCAGATCTTCTCTTTGTCTTATCAAGTGCTTCCACCATTTGTAGGAAGAAAGTTCGGAGGTATCAAAACTACTAAATGTCAAATCTTTTTTCTTTAAATTGAAGCCTTATTGTTTTTCTTGCTTTCCTTCTTCCATTCTTTCACTCATGCTGTATGGAAAAATAAAAGGGGAAACCTCCATTCCTTCAATGGCAAATGGACAAAAGAAAATAAAAAGCAATATCTATGTTCCTTCAAAGATTCCCAAAGCAGCATGCTGTCTAGGATATCAATAGTAGCATCCAGGCAGTGGTCTAAGAAAAGGAAAGTAGGAAGCATTTAAAGTTCCATAATCAACATTTCTATGTTTTTGGCTTGAAATGTTTCATAGAACATAGTCTAATATAATTGGAAGGGACCTTGGAGGTCCTAGTCCAACCTCCTAGTTGTCCAAATGGTTGTCCAGTCTCTTTTTGAAAGTCTCCAGTGATGGAGAACCCACAACTGCTGAAGCCAAACTATTCCATGGATTGCTGGCTATAACCATTTGGAATTTTATTCTTAGTTCTAGGTAGCTTCTCTCCTTGATTAGTTTTCATCCATTGTTTCTTGCTTTGCCTTTTGGTGCTTTTGAAAATAATTTGACTCCCTCAACTTTTTAGGAGCCTCTCAAATATTGGAACATTACTATCATGTCTTCTTCTGTTCTTTTCTTTTTTTAAAATAAATTTTATTAAGTTTTCAAACTTAAAAAAAAACTTAAAATAAAACTTTATACATTGTTATCAACATCAAGACATCTTTTGTATCTCCTTACATTTTTCAGTATATGTATTTACTTATTCCTTTACCATTACATCTTACTCTTGCTATAAATCAAAATCTTTTATTCTTACACATCAATCTTCTCTATGGTATATTTACAGGGATGGGATCCAAATGGTGTAACTATCGGTTCTATCTATTAGCATCATGTGCGCATGCGCAAGTCATGTGAGTGCAATTTACGACCTGCTGAGCTGCCCGGACAGCTGAGCAGCACTGTGTGCAAGTGTGCAGCGGTTGGAAAAGCTCTTTTTTTCCTGTTTTTTCAACTGCAGCTGTGTCGCGCAAAGCAGCTGCAGTTGAAAAAGCAGGAAATAAAGGTGAGGTAAGAGCCCAGATGGCGGGTCGGTTCTATATCTGCTGCTCTTCAGAGCAACCGGTTCTACAGAGGTGGACAGAACTGGTAGAAACCCACCCCTGTATATTTACATATTTACACATTCCCTCATTCTTTTCCTAATTGCCATTTTATTTTCTTTTTATTTCTAAACCACTCATACCAGGCATCCCAGGCCCTATAGTAAATTAAATCTTCTCTTCTCTTTTATTTTCATCATTAGCCTGTCCATCTCTATACAATATATTATTATCTTTTTTAGAACCATGCCTTCTGGTGGAACCCCTTTTTCTTTCCAGAGTTGTGTGTATGAAATCCTTGCAGCTGTTAATATGTGTAACATGATATATCTATCTGTTTTATTGCATTTTTGTGTTATTATACCTAATAAAGTTTCTGGATTAAATTCAATTTTCTGATTTGTGATTTCTTCTAGCCAGTGTCTAATTGTATTCCAATATTTTTTCACCTCCTGGCATGTCCACCAGGTATGGAAATCAATGCCCTTTTCTTTTCCACATTTCCAACAATTTGGGTCTGAGTTAAACATTTTTGCCAGTCTAGCGGGAGGAAGGTGCCATCTGTAGAACATTTTATATTGATTTTCCCTGTATGCTGTAGATGTAATTAATTTGTAATTTAATCCCCACATTCTCTCCCAATTTTCCATGTCTATATTATGGCTAACGTTTTCTTCTTTTCATTAGACTAGGCATACCTAATTCCTGTAACCATTCTTCATATATTTTAGCCTCCAGACCCGTAATCATTCTTGTTACTCTTCTCTGAACTCATTCCAGAGTCTCAACCTCTTTTTTATATTGTAATGACCAGAACTGGATACAAAATTGAATGTTGTGCCAAGTAATGGACTGAACTGTATGTCTTTTTGAAACTTCACTTCACTGTGTGATTCCTATGGAACCTAGATTTCTGTTGTTCATTCCATACTTCAAAATATGATCCTGTTCTTTGGATTTGTTATACTGAATTGTCAATACAGCCAGATGAGGGCTTTCATTTTGAATTTCATTATGAATGGCTACGAATATCTACTACACATTTAATTAAGACTGATCAATGATCATAATTGATCATCTCTAACCAGAATTAACATAAACAATTTGTTCATCACTTGTTCCATGCAAACATCCATAGGATAATCTCCTGGTTGATTATTCTATTGACATGCTGGACTCATTAAAATGATAAGTTGTAATTTATAAAAGAGACCCCACAGTCCTATAAATAAATTAGTAAATTAATAAATGGGCAATTAAGTAATTTTTTTGCTGGAACCTAGGACTGAATATTTCATTACAGGCTGATGTAATTCACTGAAAAGGATCCAGGTAGTACAATACAATTTTAGAGTAATCTTTTGCAAGAGATCTGTATTTATTTGCTGAACAATCCAATTCTACTGAAAAATATGCTCTAACGAGAAAAAAATATGCGAGGAAGAAATGCAAGAAGAAACAGAAAAAAGACTTTCTTTCTCTTTCTTTCTTTCTTCCTTCCTTCCTTCCTTCCTTCCTTCCTTCCTTCCTTCCTTCCTTCCTTCCTTCCTTCCTTCCT
>NW_020769337.1:4275120-4322251 GCF_900518735.1 Pseudonaja textilis | reverse complement strand
GATAGATAGATAGATAGATAGATAGATAGATAGATAGATAGATAGATAGATAGATAGATAATGGACGGATGGAAGGATGGATGGATGAGAGAAAGAGAGGGAGGGAGGGAGGGAGAGAGAGAGAGAGAGAGAGATGTAGATGTAGATGTAGATATTGCCAATAGCCAATATCTGGTATAACCATAATTTCTCAAAAATGGTCAGATTTCAATGTCTTGGAGCATAATTTAACATTACATTAAGATAATCAACATTTTAAAAATTTCCCATAAATCTTTATATGAAATTATATATGTTAAAACTTTATTGATATCATTGACTAACAGGACCAAGACATATTTGTTGATGACATCTCAAATTTTTAATATCATTTAGTATCTGTTCAAATATAAGCCCAGTATATTTAAAATATAATATTTTCATAAATTCATTTTAATCTTAAATCCAGTTAAACTAATTTGACATTTTTAAAGACCTGGAGCTATTAAATGTTCCATTATTGGATGTTCCAATTCTTTATTCCATAACCTGTAAATGTCATTAATATCAAGCTTGAAATTGGTTCTTAGTTCTTTATATATATATATGATGTGGGTTTAGTTTCAAATGTTGACTCCATCAGAGATGAAAGTCCTTCAGGATTTTTGGAAGCAGCCAGATTAAACCATCAAAATGTGCTTACACTAATTATATTGATGTTGCTGTGAATTAGCGAGGCAAAATTCTATTTGAAGTTGAGAAAAATCCTTAAAATAATCATTACAGGGTAATTGATTTAAATAACCATTCCAGATTATGTACACAGTTTCCAATACAAGATTTTGCCTTTATTTTTGAATTAGAGTGCTTCCATAAAATTAAGCATATATGGACCTCAGGGTCAGATTAAGGTGAACTGAAGCTCCAAATGTAGCAGACAAATATATATGTTTAACTGACAAGCTATTAAGATTCAATAAATGCTGAAAATTAAATTTAAGTGTAACAATGGAAGAGTTAAGGTCATGATAGCTAGGAGGGAAAACTCTGTGTCCCTACTTCTCTTCATGTCCTGATCACATTATTATTTTGCTTAATGATTAATTCAGGACTGTTGGATCTTAGCATCAAAATCCAATCTGTCACAGGGATCAGTCATTGTCTTGTTGCTTGCAGGCTCAAAGAAAATACCCTTTCTCTTGCATGTTGATCCAAGGAGTTTGCAGGACATTAATAGAAGTAAACAAACAAACAACAAAACTTTCCAGCAAAGCCCACAAAAGTGGGTAACCCGGTAAATTTTCATTCCATATACATGTACCTGAAAAAATACAAGCCCAATTATATTTTTGAGAAATTGATAACTTAAAGCCACCATCCTCAAAAGATTTGAAAAATCTTAACTGATTTACACAACCTTAATTAATATTGACAGTTGGGAATAAATGTGTGATCCTGGCAAAACAAGGAAAATGACTTCCTATCAGTTTTCTGCTGATATCTTCCATTTGAGATGCCTGTGGAGATTTTCAGTCATCCAGGTCATAGTTGTCTCAAAGGTGCTTTTTCAGAAAGTAACTGGATTGTTTTTTTTACTCAGAAAGATGTTTTGCTTCTCATCCAAGAAGCTTCACCAGAACCAATGAACGAGAACCTCAAGGAAAAAAACAGTCCACCTTTGAGATTCCACATGGGATCTACTGAAAATTTGTATTGTTGTTATCATTATTGAAGGTTTTATCTAAATACTTCAATACTCTTGAAGGTATATGAGCATTTGTCATAAATTTATCCCTTTGTGAAGGAAGGTTGGTGGTGCTTTCATATAAAAACAAATTAAAAACTTGTTTTAATAGCATAAATTCTTGCTAATACAAGGCAGGTATTCTGTGAATACTCATGTGCTCATCAATCTAAGGAAAAGGTTTAAGATATAGCACATGTGATGAGCTACAGCATGCAACTTGCTCACTGCATTCCTTTGGTGGTCTTCAAAATTAAACTGGGCTGAAAAGATCTTGATCACATCAAAAAGCTAGCATTTTCAGTAATCATTTGCTAGTAATAACAGAATGACGAAGTTGGAAAGGATATGGAAGTCTTCTAATCCATCCGCCTGCTCAGGCTATACCATTTCAGACAAATGGTTGTCCAATCTCTTCTTAGAAACCTCTGGTGTTGGTACATCCACATTTTTGGAGGCAAGTCATTCCATTGATTAATTGTTCTAACTGTTAGGAAATTTCTCCTGTTAGTTTCCACCCATTGCTTCTTGTCCTGCCTTCAGGTGCTTTGGAGAATCTTTATGGCAGCCCCTTAGATATTGGAACATTGCTATTGCCTAGTGGTCATCCAGACTTTGACATCACAGGTAGGATTCCCTCCTTCCTGGCTTCAAGAGGATACATGATTCAAGCTGTATTTGCAAGGACTTCATTGTTTTTGCAACTTCAATAGTTTTTTTGCAGGACAAGTATAGCACCACTTTACAACTTATAAAAGCAGCCCTTTTTTTCAGACTTCTGGGAGAGCCTTCAACCCCCACCCACCCCACAAAAGCTACTTTAACCATCATACAGATAATCTTGTTTAAATACCTTTCAACCCTAAATTGGGAATCTTCAATGACTAGCAAAAAGGTGCTGTGCTCATACCAAGCATTTTCAAAATGTGCACAGCTCTAAAAATATAGAGCCATATCATCATTCCTCTCTCAGTTTTTCTCTTATTGAATAGATTGAATCAGAAAAGAGGTTTTTTTTCCCTTATAGAACTTCATATAATCTAAATTCTTCAGACCCAAGTTTTATAATTCCCCAGGGTAAAGATCACAAAGTCTGGCCTGCTGTCTGTTTTTGCCCATAACCTAAGAATGGATGGGCAAGCAGATGAGAGGTCACCAGGCTGAAGCTTCAGCTGATCTGGGACAGGGCTGAGGGAGGTGTCCTGAGGAGTGATAGCAGCCTATCAGGAGCCTCATTGCTAATAGGTTGGTGCCATCCAATGGCTGCCATACTCCTTGGAGTGCTGAACAAATCCTTGGATGCAAAGGAGGGGAAGGATCTGGCCCCCTACAAATAAAGTTTTTCAAGCCCTTCCCTAATTCTTTTCAAGCCCTGCCCTTTCAAGTAAAGTTTTATTTATTGGAAATAAAGAATGGGGAAGGATGCAGGGTTGATTTCATTTCATCAGTAATGGAAACATTTGGGATGCCAATGGAACTTGCAGCTTCACAAAGCCTAATTTAACTGATGAGTTCCCTGCTAGTACTAATCTAAATACATAAATTCATTGTGGTAGCACAGTGATTGCAAGCTTATTGTATTCTCCATCATGTGGGAAGGCTAATTTTTGACTTTTTGGAGTTTGCTTGTGGATCTCTGACTCCTGATTAGGATGTGCTAATTAGTCTAAATCATCTTAGATTGTAGGTTGCATGCATTTTTCTGTTTTTGGGGCTGTTATAATTATTATCATTTTTAAAGCCAGAAATTGAAGGGGTGCATTTGTTCGTAGGAAAAATCTAGGCAGTTTTCCATTGAATAAAAGAAATATATTCTTTCTCTCCCTCTCAGAACCTCTCAACACACACACTACATCTACAAGGTTTGATTGGCAGTGTTCAGCACTGTTTTCTGCCAACATATTTTGTCATCTATCCAGCTTTGCCAACAGCCTTGGCATTCTTACCTAACCTCCCTTCCAAGTACTCTTTGCAAACATTTTTTAAGAGGAATCGAATCAATCAGAATAGATCTGGAAGTAACATATAACAGATAATCAGAGTTGGAAGGACCTTATAGGTTATATAAGTCCAACCCTCCGCCCAAACGGGAGACCCTGCACCATCTCTGACAAATGGCAGTCCAATCTCTCGTTGAAAGTCTCAAGTGATGGTGCTCCTACAACTTCTGAGGGCAAGCTGTTCCATTGGTTGATTGTTCTCACTGTCAGAAAATTTCTCCTTATTTCCAGGTTAAATCTCTCCTTGTTCAGTTTCTATTATTCCTTTTCTGGCCTACAGGTGCTTTAGAAAATAGCTGGACCCCTTCCTCTCTGTGGCAGCCCCTCAAATATTGGAAGACTGCTGTCCTGTCTCCCCTGGTCCTTCTCTTCACTAGACTAGCCATGCCCAGTTCCTGTAACTGTTCTTCAAATGTTTTAGTCTCCAGTCCCCTAATCATCCTGATTGCTCTTCTCTATACTCTTTCTAGAGTCTCAACATCTTCTTTATAATATGGTGAACAAAACTAGATGCAGTACTCTAGATGTAGTCTTACTGAGGCTTTATATAGTGGTATTAGTACCTCACTTGATCTTGATTGTATCCCTCTGGTAATTCAATTTAGGATTGCATTAGCTTTTTTGGCTGCTGTTGCACATTAGGCCAAGGGACCTTGGAGGTCTTCTAGTTCAACCCCCTGCTCAAGCAGGAGACCCTATACCATTTCAGATAGCTGTCTGTCTAGTCTTTTCTTAAAAACCTCCAGTGATTAAGCACCCACCACTTCCGAAGGCAAGCTGTTCCACTGGTTAATTATCCTCAATGTTAGGTTCTTCTTAATTCCAAGTTGCTTCTATTCTTGATTAGTTTCCATCCATTAGTTTCTGGTTCTGAAATAATAAAAACTAGACAATCCTTCCTGCTTTATTATTCTTTCCTACTCAGTAGGAAAGTTGGAAATTATTTGATAATGAACAAAGGGTCTTGGCCTTCATCAGGATAATGGGACCAAATTTGATATGGAATAAACTCCTCCGCTGCAAATAATCAGATTTAAAAGTTGCCCAGATTCAACAGGATAACTATGGAGAAGGGGAATTCTAAGGAGGCCTCCCTCCTCTTTCCCAATCATATGACCTGGAGCAGGAGTCTCCAAAGTTGTCAGCTTTAAGATTTGTGGACTTCAACCCCAAGCATGGCTGGCTGAGGAAGTCTGTGAGTTGAAGTCCACATGTCTTAAAGTTGCAACGTTTAAAGTTCCCTGACTTAGAGTTCTGTGTATACCCAACACAAAACAACTTGAGGGGAGAGCAGAAGTACATGCCCAAAGACATCAGATATTTCTTGTGAAAAAATAGATCTGCACAGATGGTTTATGAGATGAGGTATTCCAGTTCATATTTTCTGTTGATGCAAGACACTACATCCTAATTCCATCTCCATCAACACTCTAAATACCACCATATATTCGGGTCGATACATCTATAGAGTAATGGTTTCAGTCTTTTTATGTTTCCTTTCTGGAATTCAAAATGTTTCTGTGCAGTCTGCAGAGCCATCACTTACTTATTTATTTTAACCATGTTTTTCTCTTGTAAACTGTTTCTTGTTTTTCATTTCAAGAAATAAACAATACATAAGTTTGTATTTATGACAGTATGAAAGAAGGACTATATTTTTATAAGATAGCAAAACAGCTTCAGCTTCTCATAAATGAATAGTTCTCAAATGCGTTAAGGAGAAGAAATTTGAGTGGGGAAGAGAATAGTTTCTCACCGAATAGAGCTTTGTAATATCATTTTTATTCCAGAATATTTACAGAAGTGTACTTCTTTACCAGTCATTTATAAAGGCATAATTAAAATGAACAGCAAAAAAAGGATTTTTTCACCTATTTAGTGAATTTCTACAGTAAATGTCTATTTCTTTCTCTATTTATATGTTCTAATCTAAAAGGCTAAGTTTGCATTTTTTTTTGCTAAGTTTCTGACCACATCAGGGTATTATGTTCTATATATTAAAATGATACAAGAACCCAAGGTCGAAATTATCTGGAGATGTGTCAGTTGAAATAAAAATAGTTTCACTCCCTATTGTCTGCAATGAATAGTAGGTAAGCACTTTGATCTGCATTTGAAGATGAAAAACATACCTAAACATACAAAACAGGGCATGTGGTACTTGATCACACTCAAAAGTTTTCCTAAAGGAGATAGTTACAATAATTGAAGAGGCAAGAGAGAGAGTCTTGAGCACAAGTTCAGTTTTTTTTCATTATATTCACTGCATTTATCTTTTCTGGCTTTTCCACTCCAGAAAAAATGCTGGAGGTATGAAAACTGCCAACAAAGGGTACAGACTTATCTTCCTTTCATGCAAGAGAAAATAAAGTCCTTTGATTGCTCCTTAGTTCATTGCTTGTTAATGTAAAGTTCACTGTCTGCTAATGTTATTTATACATGAGTGTTGAAAACTGATCAGATAATTGCTCCAACAAATTCTGTTTACACAGGACTTACAGGGATCTGAGTGATGTACAACTTCCCTTTATGAAATTGGGATTAAAAACTATATAAATCACATTTTAATACTAATTATTATGATTCTGAAAGAATCTTAAATATGAGATTTAATAATATTGTAAAAATGTATTATTAATCAGAGAAAATAATAAAATGCCAACCTGCATATAGAAGTAGAATGACTATGGCAAAAAGCAAAGAAAAAAGCAAAGATAATACCAATAATAATAGGCAACTTGGATACAATCCCAAAACATCTGGAGCACTTGAACGGCAACGGCATTGACAAAATCACCATCAGTCAATTGCAGAAGGCAGTTTTACTTGGAGATAATGTCAGCCAGAATGTTTTCCCAGACATTTGGACCAATTTAATATTTCAAAGCACATTGCTTATTCGAACAAGATCAGTGCTCACCTATTCCTTGCCGAACTGGGGATAGATTGCATGATCCTTCCAGAAGTTTGAATGACAAATTCCCATGATTGTTAGGCTAGATGAGAACTGAGGCACAAAATGTTTAATATATTGCCTTCCCATTGATCAGGGAAAATAACAAAATGCCAACCTGCATATAGGAGTAGAATGACTATGGCAAAAAGCAAAGAAAAAAAACAAAGATAATACCAATAATAATAGGCAACCTAGTGTTTAGATTGTTTTTATATTATAGTCTACTACTTGACCATAGCAAATTAAAGTAGAGAGAATTTGATGTTTCCCATCATTCCAACCACAGACAAATGGCATTTACTCCTTCATTTTATTTCAAGAACTGTCTTCAGCAGCCATTGCTCCATCTCCATGCAAAATTGGTCATGAATTTGCAACCAGGGTCAACTGCAACTAGATGCTATCGTTCATTATTTCTCCCTCTCAATAATAATTCCATCAACATTAAAGTTTACCTACAACATTCTTTGAAACATTATCAGCTAGTCTAGATCAGTCTCATAGGGCAATATTATTGATCCATAAATGTCATTATTATTCAGGACCACTTATACTTATACCCCAAAAAGCAGCATAAAAGATTGGGGAGAGTGTAAACTAAGATGGACTAAGATGCCATATGAGGAAGTCAAAATTCTTTCTCAATCCTTCATCTGGAAAATGTCCAGACATATGTCTCTTACACAGCAGTTGTTCCAGTGATGCGCTGCAGTCTTTACAGCTGAATAGCCAATTTCACTCAGAACTTACATGAATTGTGGCCACATCATCCAGCATGATGTATTGCTGATCTCACTAACACTACAGATAACTCCCAGGGGCACTAGATTAAATCATAAGGTGAGCCATTATCTAAGAGCCCTATGTCAAGGCAATATTTTCATATGTTAGATACTATCAGATAAGTGGGATACACTTTTGCAGAAGGTGCAGTGAAATCAAGAGAAACGGAAAGGGCCAGGCCAAATTCCTAAAGTCCTAGCAAACTGTTTGAGATAGAATAGACTGTGGATTCCTATCATTACTTTACAGTATCAACCAAGGCAATATTTTTGGTTCAAAACAGCTGTCAATCACTTGCAGATGCCTTATGTGAAAGATGCTTGCATTTACAAGATTTCCTGCTTGCATTTACAAGATTTCCTCCCAGGTCTACATAAGGGTAGAAACTTTCTGAGGACTTGGAGACTGCTTTCAGACCATCAGTGTAAAACTCTCCTGATTAATCTCAATGAGGATGGGGGTTAGGGAAGGAGGAGAACGGAAGGTTTAGACAGGGATGTCAAACTGGCAGCCTGCAGGCCAGATGCATCATGAACAGGCCATGCCCACTCCAGCTCCACAAATGGGGAAAACATCACAAAATGTCACATGATGGCAACATGATGCCATGAGTTTGACAACTGTGTTTTAAAGGGTGGACTATTCGATCATTCCAGTTAACAGTTGAGACCAATCCTACAGAGCCAAGAAGGGGCAGACAAACCAAAGATTTCTATTTGGGGGGAGGGGGACGACAATGTCAGGCTATTAAATTTTGTTTGGTGGGGGAAGGGGTGGACATAGCTGTAGAAGTAAACATTATGCATTGAGGCAACCCCCTTTATTAAAGAAAATCTCCAGTCTTTCATTCCGTTAATTCACATTAATAGTTAATGCATGGGACTAATTGAATTGTAAAGAGCAATGCCTTTTTGTGGGATTTTTTTGTTTGCCTGTCAAAACCCCACATATATTTAGTTGAAATTTTCAGCTCTACTTAAGCCAAAGAAATATTCTTTACTCTTAGCAATCTCTTTTGATGATTCTGTGCTTATAAATATAACCTGGGTGGTTATAGCAGAGTCAAGAAATAATTGAGGAAAAAACAGTTTGATGCAAACTGGTAGGATTTTGCGAGGCAGGCATGTAAGAGAATAAAATCTGGTTGCAAAGCGTGTAACAGGAGGAAGTTAGGCTCAAGGAGGAATAAGAATCTCTGGAGAGAGCAAGACTCTGGAGATTAAAGGAGAGGGAAAGTGGCTGCTGTTAGACAGCTTGAAGTCAATAAGGAAAACAGAATTAGGGACCTCCGGAAAGAGAGGGATTTGACTGACGATGTTGAGAGGCAAAATGCAAAAGTCTGGGATTAAACTCCACATCTAAAACTGTGCATAAGTGAGCACAAACTTTCCAACAGGTCCAACTAGACTCAGGGTAATAAAAGGCAAAGGCAAAGGCAAGATAAATGAGATAGATGGATGGAGGGAGAGAGAGAGAGAGAGACAGAGACAGAGACAGAGACAGAGAGAAGCAGCGAGATAGAGAAGATATAATGACATGACAAAAAATAAGAAAGACCACACCCACTCATACACACAGGCAAAACACCAGAATATAAACTGACAGCAAACAGCACTCCTTACTGACACTTCTGTCTGCCTCTCTCTCCCACCCTCCCTCCCTCCCTCCCTCCATCCATCCATCCATCTATCTCATTTATCTTGCCTTTGCATTTGCCTTTTATTACCCTGAGTCTAGTTGGACCTGTTGGAAAGTTTGTGCTCACTTATGCACAGTTTTAGATGTGGAGTTTAATCCCAGACTTTTTCATTTTGCCTCTCAACATCGTCAGTCAAATCCCTCTCTTTCCGGAGGTCCCTAATTCTGTTTTCCTTATTGACTTCAAGCTGTCTAATAGCAGCCACTTTCCCTCTCCTTTAATCTCCAGAGTCTTGCTCTCTCCAGAGATTCTTATCCCTCCTTGAGCCCAACTTCCTCCTGTTACACGCTTTGCAACCAGATTTTATTCTCTTACATGCCTGCCTCACAAAATCCTACCAGTTTGCATCAAACTGTTTTTTCTCAATTATTTCTGGACTCTGCTATAACCACCCAGGTTATATTTATAAGCACAGAATCATCAAAAGAGATTGCTAAGTGTAAAGAATATTTCTTTGGCTAAATGCAGTTAAGTAGAGCTGAAAATTTCAACTAAATATATGTGGGGTTTTGACAGGCAAACAACAAAAAAATCCAAAAAAAACAACAAAAAACAAAAAGGCATTGCTCTTTACAATTCAATTAGTCCCATGCATTAACTATTAATGTGAATTAATGGATTGAAAGACTGGAGATTTTCTTTAATAAAGGGGGTTGCCTCAATGCATAATGTTTACTTCTACAGCTATGTCCACCCCTTCCCCTGCCAAACAAAATTTAATAGCCTGACATTGTCTCCCCCAAATAGAAATCTTTGGTTTGTCTGCCCCTTCTTGGCTGTGTAGGATTGGTCCCAACTGTAAACTGGAATGATCTAATAGTCCACCCTTTAAAACACAGGTGTCAAACTCACGGCATCATGTTGCCAGCATGTGACATTTTGTGATGTTTTTCCCATTTGTGGAGCTGGAGTGGGCATATATATTTAAATCCTGGATACCATGGGAGAGGGAGAAGACAATAATCTTTCCATGCTTCTAATGGTTGAAAACTTTGCAACAGACTTGTTTCAAAGTGAATTTAAAGGACCTGGAGTGATTTCAAGCTTGGAGTACCTTGTTGTAGCCGGAACAGTGGTTGTGTTAAAGTATCATTAAGCCCTATTCATAGGTTCTTAGACTTATATGATCTGAAGAGAATAGGGTTAGCAGGCAGCCAAACTACTATTCTGCATTAGCATTGTAATATCTTGGCTAACGTAACATCATCATACATTAAATAAATAAATAAAAATGGTTTCTGAACAATGTATAAGGACTCAAACTGGGGAAGGAGATGGGGATGCCCTGTAGGCATTCAGTAGATTTCATCCTTTGGAGTCAATATTTAGTCCATTGTGTTCTCTATTTTAATCCAGACAGAAGAAGAAATTTGGACATCATTAAGTGAAGTTGGACTTAAAGAACTGAAGGACACATCCTCCATTTGTGAATATTTCATGGAAATGTGTTAAATTTATATTTCACCAACAAAGAAATAAAGGGGGACTGGTATAGATCTATTTCAAGCTATTTAGCTCTCGTTAGCTAGCCATACCCTTCTGGCATTCGAACCCAGGCTACCTGCATATTAGGTAGATGTATTAAGCTCTAAGTCTAAGCCATGGACTCTCCTGCCTTTGTCAGCTATACCAGAGATTAAGTGGGTTTTTTTTTTTTAATCAGGGCAATCTGGTCTACCCAAATACTGCTTCCATTTTTGCCTTTCAACCTTCTCTAAACCTTGAAATAGATCTATACAAGTCTCCCTTTATTCTTTGTTGGTAAAATATAAATTTAACACAAAAATAGTTTGTCGTGAAAGCGACTGCCTGCGATGGCTCCTGAATTGGGCCTGAAAAGAGGAAGCGGAAGCAGCATGCTCTGTCCCATAATTGGGTAGACCAGGTTGTCCTGATTTAAAAACAAACAAACACTTATTTCATGGAATTTGTTTTCATGAAGTAGAAGGAAATCTGGTAGAAAAGTGGGAGAATTTTTCTTCAGCAGGCTAGTTTTAGACTTTTCTATACTGATTATCAAGAACTGGAAGGTACTTCTTTATTTCAGTAAACAGGTTTTCAGTGACTTTGATTACAATAATAAGGCTTGTGGTCCCATTCAATTGAACATGAATAGGAACATTTTTCAGAGTTTCATCTACCACTGGGGTGCAAAGGAAGAAGAACAAATTGGATAAACCATAAGGACCATAAATGTAGTTGTGATTTGGGGAATTCGTGTATCGCAAGGAAATGTATCAAGACATCCTCAAAAGATTTTCAGACTAGATCAAATCAGTTTAGAAGGAAAGGCTACTGGTTCAAAGAATCAGAGGCAAATTGATGAAAAGAATAAATGGGAAGATAACATGGCGTCTTTGAGGCCCTCCTGTTGAGCAAACAGCTCACAGTAGCTCTGGCAATTGTCCAGAGGCATTTAGAGATAGCAAGAAAGGGAAGCAAATGCTGAAAATACACAATGATGTGATGCAAAATCTTTCCCTTTTGTATACATGTCATCTTATGCCACCTTGAGAGGCAAAATGCAGAACAATGGCATGGCAATTGTGCATTGCCACAACACTGCACCCAACATTTTCTGGGAAGCATCAAATACCATAGACACCTCTACTGTTGTCCCTTCAACTCTTTCCATTCAAAATATGACCCCTGCTAAAAATTTACCACCAGGTTGGGAACTAAGAATTATTGCCTCATTAATGAGTTATAGATGCATAGGTAAAATTTCAACGTTCAAGAATTCAAACTGGCTATCTGTTATGATCTGTCACCATGAAAATTACAATTCTGGCTAACGATTCAAAGTGCAAGGGAACGTGGCTAGGTTTTCACCAAGATGGTTCAAACTAGAGCAATGAAATGCAGCCATATGTAAAACTACACACTCATTAGTACTGCGCTGTACATGTGGAGCCAAATTAACATCCATTCATTGTCATTACTTAGGTGAAGGCAGCTGGTTCTTCACTGTAAACAAATGAAGCCAAGTTTTAGATTTACAGTCTGTTCTTTCTGTGAATCTCAAGGATTATTTATTAGATCTGCATTATACGAATTTCTTCATTACCCTGGGAGAAAAGAGTAATCAATTCTTCCAGGATCAGCATATTTCACTTCTCACCATACAGAGTCCATTAGTGCTCATCTCCTCCTACTCAGAGAAATTCAAAAATCTAGCTGCAACATCTTTGATGCTTTGAAGTGTAGCAATAATAATAAGAAAAATCAGATCCTTCCCTCCTGCAAATAATAATTTCCATCACCAATATGTTATAAAGATGAAGGAAGATGAAATATTAGACTCCCAAGTGCATTAAAAAAAAAGTTACAAACACACAGTATAAGGGATGTAATTTTCATCAGGAAAATGGTAGAGTACCAAGGACACAAGATGGAACGTAAGTTTTTATAAATATGCAACGAAGTAAGAATGGTTATCCAAGGACTGAATTCTCAATGTATTTATGTAGTTTTTAGGATTCTCTCTTGGTTATATTAAAAAGTTTTTATCCACATTTCTTTTAGACTAATTATTAATATGAAAATCTTAACAAGCTCTTTTAGTAAATTAGTTTTGTGGAAACTTAGAGACTCTTCATTTGATCTATGGAAAATTAAATGTAGATACTTTTTGATATGAGCACCATGTAACATTGAAGAGACCTATTTGGGTTCATTATGTACTTGATTGGCCTGTTTGTTGTTAAAAAGAATATAATTGGAAGGGACCCTAGGGGTCTTCTAGTCCAGCCCTGGACTCAAGCAGGAAACTCTATACCATTCCAGACAATGGCTGTGCAGTCTCTTCTTAAAAGTTTCCAGTGATAAGAGTACTCACAGCTGCTGAAGCTATTCCCCTGGTTAATTCTTCTCACTGTCGGGAAATTTCTGCTTAGTTCTAGGTTGGTTCTCTCCTTGATTAGTTTGCATTCATTGATTCTTGTCCTATCTTCAGATCCTTTGGAGAATAGGTTGATCTCCCCTCTTCTTTGTGGAAGCTCCTTAGATATTGGAACACTGCTATTATGTCATCCCTAGCCCTTCAACTAGACATACACAATTCCTGAAACTATTCTCCGTATGTTTTAGCTTCCAGTTCCTTAATTATTTTTCTTGCTTTTCTCTGCACTCTTTCCAGAATCTCAGCATCTTTTTTATATCGTATTGATCATACACTGGATACAATATTCCAGGTGTGATGTTACCAAGGCATTCTAAAGTAACACCTACACTTTGGAGGTCTTGGAGATCAGAGGACCAGAAGTCTTTCTTTCTCTGCCAGAATGGGACAGCCTCTTGGATCAGGATGCCTGGCAGGGTCCCAAAGACTCATTTCTGGTGGAGTTTGGGGGAGAAAAAGAAAGACTTTTGCTGCTTTCCTTGCATGCAGCCAAAAGCAGAAGAAGAAAGAAGCAGAAAGAAGCAGCCCAGTGGCCAGGTGAGGTGATTGGGGCCCTTTCCCCCTCCCCTCACTGCCTCATGTTGTTCACAATGCAAGCGATGCAAGCCTTGTGTTCCCGCAGGCCATGTGCACGGCACAGCCTTGTGTTCCTATGCAGCCTGGATTAATTGCTTTGGGGGCTGTGGTAGGGGTGACATTTCTCTGTGGATCACCAAAATTTTCTCACGGACCACCAGTGGTCCCCAGCCCACTGGTCGGCAATCACTGCTCTAGCCCAGCCCATTGCTCAAGCAGGGGACCCTATATCATTTCAGGCAAATGATTGTCCAGTCTCTTCATCTCCAGTGATGAAACCCCCACAACTTCTGAAGGTAAGCTATTCCACTGATTCATTGTCCTCACTATTAGGAAGTTTATCCTTAGTTTCAGGTTGCTTCTCTCCTTGGTTAGTTTCCAGCCAAAGTGTCCTACAGATGCTTTAGTAAATAAGTTGATCTCCTCCTCTTTGTGGCAACCTCTGAAATATTGGAATACTGCTATCAAGTCTCTCCTAATTCTTCTTTTCTCTAAACTAGCCAAACCCAAATCCTGCAGCTGTTCTTCATATGTTTTAGTCTCCAGGTCTTTGTTAGGAATAACATAGGTTACCTAACGTAGTTTGGGTAAAATAATATATATAAACTATGATTGTAAGTTTAAGTGTGTGTCACTTTAAAACTGCAAAGCATGTAATTTTGGGTGCGGTGTGAAACCACCATAAGAGGGAGCAAGAGAACCTGATTGATTGCTGACAATTACTGGATTGCATGGATTGATGGTTTGTTAACTGCGTATTTCCCCTACTGCTGAGTTGCTGAAGGAAGAGAGGAGTTTTTGACTTCTTCATATCTCTACTGCGAGGAGATATATTACTGGACTGATATTTGTAAGTTTACTGACCTCTCTTTTTCGACACTGGAATTTGCAACTGAATAATCCCGGATGGACTGAACTAGTGAATGATATATGGACTGCTTGACTATGATATAACTCTTATTGGAATAAAACTATTTAATTAGCACTGTGTATCTGTTTTACTGAGTGTAAGCTACAAAAATGTTTATCTCACATATTTTGCCTGCCTGCCTGCCTGCCCTGCAGATCCTGCTAGGGTGTATCCCTAACAGTCTTTAATCATCTTAGTTGCTCTTCTCTGCACTTTTTCCAAAGTTTTAACAGCTAGGTGTGGTTGTCTAGAGGTAGAGCTCTCACCCCACAATTAGAAGGCTGTAGTTTGATCCCAGGTAGAGGCTAATATTTGCTCCTGCTTAAGCAAGGAGTTGGATCAGATGACCTCCAAGGTCCGTTCCAACTCTGTTATTCTATGTTCTAAGAATCTAAGCAAAATAAATGTCTGAATCTTTTTTTTTTTTTTGTAACATGATGAGCAAAACTGGATACAATATTGCAAGTGTGGCCTAACAAGGCTTTAGAAAGTGGTACTAATACTTCACGTGATTTGATTCTATGTCTCTGTTTATACAACCAAGGATTGTATTAGCTTTTATTGACTGCTGCTTTACACTCCTGGCTCATATTTAAGTAATATATTAATATAAACATATACTTGTATATGTTTGTATTTCTATGATTCAATTTGTGCTGAATTATTTTAAATTTCTATATATTAGTACTTTAAAAGCTGCTTTGACTTTCTTGTATAGTGCTTCAGGATCTATTTCATATGGGAAGCGGTTTATAAATGACTTAACTGAATGAATAAGAACTTAATATAATTGTTCACCAGAGTGCAGTAATTTTCTGCAGTACAAGAAAGTAATATACGCCTTTTAAGCTCTATAAAAAACACACAATTTGCTGACTTTGGTTTCCTAACAGAGATATTTTGCCTTGTTAAATGCAGACTTAAAAGTAGCAATTAATGAATAACCCTCTAATTCCCCCACAACACAGACAAACTGACCCTAAGGTGCAGTTTTTAATGAAGAAGTTTAATTGCAATATACTTGCCATTGTAATAAACTAAAACATTGCTTTAAAGTGTAATTGTTGAAAGAACATTTCTTTGTATCTGTTGTTGAAACATCATCTAGTTAATTAGCTATCCCCATCCTGTTTTTGCTAATGCACTTCTTTCAGTCTGCCTTGTAAATGCATATTAATGTCATTCAGAATGTAAACTGTTTTAAAATTCCCTTTATTTGCAGCAGAAATATTTCCAGTGGAAATTATTTTTCACAGAAATATTAGTAAGAAAATAAGGAATGTATTTATTGGTTGGTTTTATTTGTTTATAAGCTAATTTGCTAGTGATACAAATTTAAGGATGGTAGAACAAAATCAGTCTAGGGTAAGGCTCTGTATTTTCAGTGGTAAAACAGTATGAGTGCCTTCCATCCACAATGGGAGCTAAAATCATCCGTGTTAGGAGATGATGTAAACCAAAATAAATAATGTGTTTACCCACATTAAGGCTAAACTACTTTTATTAATATTGATTATAGAATCACAACGTTGCAAGTTTGTGCTTTACTCTCTCCTCATCCCCTGTTATTTTGTTGTTGTTGTTGTTGTTAGTTGCGAAGTCGTGTCTGACCCATCGCAACCCCATGGACAACATTCCTCCAGGCCTTCCTGTCCTCTACCATCTTCTGGAGTCCATTTAAGCTCACGCTGACTGCTTCAGTGACTCCATCCAGCCACTTCATTTTCTGTCGTCCGATTCTTCTTTTGCCCTCAATTGTTCCCAGCCATGGGGTCTTCTCCAGTGAGTCCTTCCTTCTCATTAGTTGGCCAAACTATTTGAGTTTCATCTTCAGGATCTGGCCTTCTAAAGAGCAGTCAGGGTTTATCTCCTGTAGGGCTGACCGGTTTGATCGCTTTGCAGTCCAAGGAACTCGCAGGAGTCTTCTCCAGCACCATAATTCAAAGGCCTCAATTCTTTGGCACTCAGCCTTTCTTATGGTCCAGCTTTCACAGCCATACATTGCAACTGGGAAAACCATAGCCTTGATCAGTGATGGGAATCACATTTTTTATTACCGGTTCTGTGGGTGTGGCTTGGTGGGCATGCCAGGGGAAGGATACTGTAAAATCTCCAGTCAGAGGTGGTATTTGCTAGTTCTCTGAACTACTCAAAATTTTCGCTACCAGTTCTCCAGAACTGGTCAGAACCTGCTGAATTACCACTTCTGGCCTTGACTATATGCACTTTTGTTTGCAGGGTGATGTCTCTGCTTTTTAGTATGCTGTCTAGATTTGCCATAGCTTTCCTCTCCAGGAATACTCATTATACCTCACTGTTATACTCATCGGAATTAGGGAGGTTTCTGCCTGAGTCTTCCGTGCATGAATTCTTCTTGTTTTTGAGTTAACCATGCTTCTCCCTTGCTGTTTTGGGTCTGGCCTATCTTTGGCAAGCTCTTCTTTCTCTACAGTCTGCTGATGTGATGTTATGTGGGGATAACTTTGGAGACAGGAGAGAAACAAGGTAGGCAATGGTCAGAGAAGAGGCAGTTAATATTTCAGAAGAAATGGGGGCATGGCAAACATCTCAGAAAGGACCTTCCTAATTATTTTGACTGCAAAAGCAAAGGAGGAAAATATGTACTTTAAACTTGCAGTATTTTGTTAATGTAACTTTAAAGATAGAGCTAGTACTTGTGCATCTGTATTAGTTCACAAGATTGACATCTACCTTCTATGGTACGACGTCTACTCACTATCATAGTGGAGATAACCATGAGCTGTACTAGGAAGAGACATGTAGAGATAACCACAAACATGCTCCTTCAATTGGATTCTACCCAATATCATTGCTTTTGGGTGCTGCATAGTATATCATTAAGGTTATATTCACTACCTGACTCCGTTGTTTACAGTCTCAAACCCTCACAGCTTCAACCTCAAACTGTCTACCGTGGACCTTACCCCATTCATAAGAGGCCCTTAAAGGGGCCTGCATAAGTGCATCAGTGTGCCTACTGTCCCTATCTTACTGTCCCCATTTATCTGTATTTACTTCCTTTGTTCATGTTTATGTTCATGTACATGTTTGACAAAATAAATAAATAAATAATAAATGTAATGTTAGATCCAAAGTTCATTGATATTGAAGTAATGAGGAAGAAAAAATGGTTACTTCAAATGGTTCATGCAATTTTAGTAAAGGTGTATAGTATAGAGATATGATAGCCAGGAGAAAGATCAAAGCAGCTATGGAAAAAGCATATGGCACGTTGTTTATGTGTGCAGCATCTGCAGTGTGTGGGAAATATCCATGGCAATGGTAAAGAAGCATTAGAATAGCAATTAGCAATAGCATTTAGACTTATATACCATTTCATAGTACTTTACACTCCTCTGTAAGCGGTGTACAGAGTCATTATATTGCTCCCAGCCATCCTCATTTTACCGACCTCAGAAGAATGGAAGACTTAATCAATCTTAAGCTGATCAGAATTGAACTCCTGGCAGTGGAATGCAGAGTTAGCCTGCAATACTGCATTCTAACTACTGTGCCACCATGTCTTATAGAAGTGGGTTACTAAATTTTAAAATCTCTGCATAGGCCTGTTTAATGTGGTTGAAATAGTTGACCGGTAACATAAGGTTATTCCTGTTGCTTGTACATAAAAGACATCAAGCAAGCAGGCCATTAGTGCTATTGAGTTACAACTACACCTCAGCTAGTAACAGATTCAAACTATTATGTGCTCATATAATAGACAAAGCCATCATGGACTTATGGAAGCTGTTACTTGGAAGGGAGGTAAGAAAAAATTCATGGGGATAAATATTATACTTAATTTTTGATGTTTGGTATAGCATGTATGACTAGAAAGTTTGGAGCATCATTATATTCCCTTCAATAAATATACCCTTGCTGATTTGAATTGCTCCATGACAGGGCTTAATAAAACACTTAGAAAAGAAATATGTTTGTCATCTATAATCAACAAATCCAGATTATTTAATTATAGCTAATGTCAACTGCCAAAGGAATAGTAAGTGTTTTGTAGTTTACAGGTAATACTTGTTTTGCATGCTGTAGTCGTGCCTTTGCTCATCTGAATTGCCACATGCTTTTCCTGAGCTGTCCTTCACTAATTTCTAGTGACATTACTGAATCCTTTTCCTCGACTTCAGTGCCCTCCCTTTGACTTGTGCTTTCGTCACTGGAGTAATGCAGCTGACAAGTGTATATATGGAAGCTGACACAACTCATTGATATATATTGTTCTCTCAGAGAGCAATTTGCCCAAAGATCATAGCCTACTTAGCTATTTGTCTTACACCTAGCTGGACAGGCATAACTGCATAGCTCATCCATCAGCCTTCAGAGGGATAGCTTGGTGGGAATTTTGAAATGCACAATGAGAAAACAAGTGATGTATAATCAAGATGAGATAAAAGGTGACATGTCTTGGAAACAAAGGGTCATGGCTAGCTGTAGACTGTTGAGTCCCAGAAGACTTTATGAGGCAATGGAAGATCTAAAATTTCATCAGCAGTTTTGACACATTGTGGTAGTCCTTCAAATATTAACCAAGAAAGGGAGAGGTAGAGTGTATAAAGCCCTCAATCCTAATTATGGGGAAGGGCAATATTATTCCTGTTATAAGAGTGGTCTAACCTGGCTTTTGTAGAAATGTGGGACCTGCAAAGAATTCTTACTAGACAACTATCCCACATTGCTTGTGTCCTAAGCAACAAATGGAGGTTATGGCCTTACTATGGTTCATTTTCTTAGCACCCGTGTCCATATGCATCAGTTAGGTATAGACCAGAGGTGATATTCAGCAGGTTCTGACCAGTTCTCGGTAGTGGAAATTTTGAGTAGTTCTGAGAACTGGCAAATACCACCTCTGACTGGTCCCACCCCCATGTATTCTCTGCCTCCTGAGTCCCAGCTGATTGGCTGGGTTTTCTTTTGCTGCCCTACACAGGAGAACAGAGCTGGAAAGCAGGTTAGTGGGGTAGAGAAGGAATGGGGATTTTGCAGTAACCTCCCCCCAGGACTGAGGAGGGAATGAAGATTTTGCAGTATCCTTGCCCTGCCACGCCCACCAAACCACACCCACCAAGCCACACCATCAGTGATGGGATTCAGCCAGTTCACACCACTTCGGGAGAACCAGTTGTTAACTTTCTGAGCAGTTTGATGAACTGGTTGTTGGAAGAAATCATTACGTCAGAGAACTGGTTGTTAAATTATTTGAATCCACCACTGCACACCACACCCACCAAGCCATGCCCACAGAACCGGTAGTAAAAAAATTTGAATCCCACCTCTAGTATAGACACAGGTTTTGTAAACTGCCAGTTCACAAATGAAAAGCAGTATTTCATTCATAAGTGGCTTTTGCAATGTGATGATAGCTCTTCCTATAGTACTGTGGTTAACACTGTTTTGTGGTATATCACAGTTGCACTTCCCAAGCATTATGTCAGGTCCATAGCAAAGGAAAAAGTAGTAATCTCACGGTTTATTGTGATTATGATAATTACTGAGGCGTCAACTATAATTCCTAATCCATCTTGGAGACAGATAATTGTGCCATATATCCCAGTTTAAGAAACCTGCAGTCCATGTGGACACTCCACAAATCATGGACCTCCCAGGACTCTACTTGAAATCCCCTGAGATCTGCTAAATTGGACAGCAAGATCACACAACATGAAGCAATTCAATTTATCTTGCAAATGGTGAAATACAATCAGAATGTAAAAATTGAATTAGAGTTGTATTTCATAGAACTTGCAGAGAATCTGCAGAATTGTTATTTAGATACATAAGAATATTAAAACATTATGAGCTGTAAGAAAACTTGATTTGGAATGGATTTTTTTAAAGGAATTCTAAAAATTAAATGGAAAAAGACAGATTCCGGTGGTCTTTTTGTTTTAAATGTCAAACAATCCCATAGATGAGCTTAGGATTCACCAACTCCATCATAATATTGGTAATTTATGTTTCCAAATCTTTTTTTTAAATAATGGTTGCTCAACATTATATTTGTTGACATCGTTTCTTTGGCTTCATTTCAAAATACTTTTGCAATAATCAGCTCAGTTCTCTAGGAAATGTCCTTCTGCCAAATTCATATGTATGAAAGCGAACAGACTAAAAAAGATGGTTAGAGAACTTCCACAGTGGCAGCAAAAAGGATTAAGGAAAGCAGATGTTCTCATCCATGTTTAATTCAGGTTTCATGCAAAACTATTTACTCATGCTTTGGCCAGCTGTACATAATGCTTATTCTCAGACATGTGGTGTTTGTCAGCAAAAAAAAAAAAAAATCCTTCACATTGGATTGGGAAGATACATAACATGAATGGAATGGAATGGAATGGAATGGAATAGAATAGAATAGAATAGAATAGAATAGAATAGAATAGAATAGAATAGAATAGAATAGAATAGAATAGAATAGAATTTCTTTATTGATCAAGTATGAGTGGACTCACAAGGAATTTGTCTCTGGTACATAAGTTCTCAGTGTGTGTGTGTGTGTGTGTGTGTGTATGTGTACAACTGATAAATCATAAATCATAAGATACAGTCATAAACCATAAGATACAACCACAAAGTGATGGTCATAAGATACTAATACAAGTAGGTAATAGGAAAGATGGGAAGGATAATAGTAATATAGTCTGACTTTATCATTAGATATCCTTAGGCATAAGACAGTGCTGGAATTATGTGTGTAACAGAGTGATGGCGTGAGGGGGAAAAACTGTCTTTGTGTCTAGTTTTAGCATGCAATGTCCTATAGCGCTGTTTTGAGAGGAGGAGTTGAAACAGTTTAAGTCCAGGGTGTGAGGAGTCTGTAGATTTTCTTAGCCCTCTTTCTGGCTCGTGCAGTATACAGGTCCTCAATGGAAGGCAGGCTGGTTGAAATTGTTTTTCTACAACTATCTGTTGTAGCCTGTGCCTGTCCTGTTTGGTTGCTGCACTAACCAGACAGTTATAGAAGTACAAATGACACTGAACAATTCCTCTGTAGAACCGTATCAGCAGCTCCTTGGGCAGTCTGAGCTTTCTGAGTGATTTACTATCTGAAGAACCTCCATGCAACCCCCAAATATATGAACCTGTCCCATTCTGCCACCACCCAGAACAAAGTGTCACATATTGCATGAAAATACGTGACAGAAATTCTGGTTCAAGTAGTTGTCTTATGGACTCATATTTCAATACCCTCTTGTGGTGTTTGTGTTATGAAAATATAATCTGACACTTCAGCATGAAACAAATTAGTTCACTTCTGCTGGATAATTATTGTGCCTTCCACCGCCATGTCACCCTATGGGGCATGACTTGTCATTGGAAACAGCAAGGATCAAGATTGGGAGAAGGACCATTGAACAAAGCTTTTCAATAGCGTACCACACGTTTAAGGTTAAGGGAGTGCTCTGAAGCCAAGAGAAAGCTCTCTGTTTTTAATAAGCACAGAGCGCTGCCATAAATCTCCAGAGGTTTTATGAGATTTTATTTGCCACATTATTTTGTGCAATGATAGCTTGATGAACACTGTAATAATTCCTCCTTTATGACTTTGGCCTTATGTCATTTAAGGATGTCGGAATAACTCACCAAAAATACAGAGGACAATAATATTTAAGATGCTTATATATCGAGAGGTTCCATTCCTTTAATGGTAATGTCACATTTCTGCTTCTATTGTTATTATTTCTTTTCCCATGGACCTCATGGCGATTACTAAAAGCTGCTTAAAGATGGCAGGAAAATGGACCTTCTACAATTTGCCAGGAAAATATCAAATATAGCAAATATCCCAAGATGGCCAATGTTTCAAGGATTTTTCAGGAATAAATTCAACTGCTCTCAGATTCTATTTTCCCTGCCCAAATTCTCATCAATCTCTTTTCCTAGTCTTTTACAGTTCCTCCATGTTTATAAATTCTAAAAAAAAAAAAGAGTTGGAGTTATAGAAACTTCTGCTGATCATGTAGGCTTTATTCCAGAATTCAGATTCAATTTTAGATGGCCCAAAAAAGTTTTAGAATAGAATAGAATAATAATAGGGTTGGAAGGGACCTTGGAGGTCTTCTCGTCCAACCCCCTGTTCAAGCAAGATATCCTATACCATTCTTGGCAAATGGGTGTCCAGTCTCTTTTAAAAGCCTCCAGTGATGGAGCAGCCACAACTTCTGTAGGCAAGTTGATTATTTTTTTTAACTGTCAGGAAATTTCTCCATAGTTCTAGGTTGCTTCTCTCTTTGGTTAGTTTCCATCCATTGTTTCTTGTCTTGCTTTTTGGTGCTTTGGAAAATAGTTTGACTCCCCCCTTGTTTTCGTTGGAGTCCCTCAAATATTGGAATGCTGCTATCATGTCTCCCCTAGTCCTTCTTTTCATTAGGCTAGACATAACCAATTCCTGTAGCCATTCTTCATAGGTTTTCATCAATGGAATTGAAGAATTTTAACTTTATGAGATGGAATAATTTTGTGAGTATGGAATATGAGTCATCTAAGACTCTTTATAGCAATTTTGTTATCAGACAAGGATGGACAAATGCTGCTATTTCTTGTGACTCAGGGATTCAACGATTCAACTTTTCCTTCCTTTCTTTACATATATACATACAAAGTTACTGCTGACCACATAAGGATTTTGAATACAGATAAAGGTACCAATGTGATATTATAACTATGTCCTTGCAGAAATATGTTCATTATTAAATTATCTTGTTTGAAATTATCCTGCTGTAGGGACAATGTCTTCTTTTTGAGGAGTTACAGTAGATGCAATATATATACTTCCCAGAATCAATTGAAGTTAGAGTTGCTGATGCCTAAATTAATTTAATTAAATATAACATACAGTACTTGGCTAGAAATAGCCTTTGGCTTGGCCAGTAGGAACTTCATTTTTATCCCTATATTCCCAAAATGTTTTAGTAATGTAGCAGCACAATTGAACTCCACAATTTTTTTGCTAAGCAAGAAAGTTGTGAAGTGAGTTTTCCCTCATTTTGCAACCTTTCTTGCCACAGTTGTTCAGTGAATCATTGCAGTTGTAATATGGTTGTTCAGAGAATCTATTTTCTCCATTGACTTTGTTTGTCAGAAGGTTGCCAAGGGTGATCACATGACCTGGGGACACTGCAAGCATCATAAATACATGCCAGTTGCCATGCGCTCGAATTTTGATCATGTGACCATGGAGATGCTGCAACAGTTGTAAATGTGGAAAATGGTCATAAGTTACTTTTTCCAACACTGTTGTTAACTTTGGACATTCACTAAACAAATGGTTGTAAGGTGAGGACTACCTGTACACCTTGTTTACTAGGTATTTTCATAAGAATAGAAGATACTGTGATTCAAGGAAAAAAGTAAAACTTTATGCCCAAATTTATTTAGGGGAAACAAAAGAGGGGGAAAAGAACATTCTATTAGGTCTCACAGAATGGTACTGTCTTATTTTCTTAAAAATGTGGGAGAGAAACCGAGCTTTTCTGTAGAAAATACTATGTTACATAATTTTCCTTCAATTCAGTGGGACCAACAAAATTGTAAATATGGCTTGGGTCACAGACTTCTAATTAATTATACCAAAATACAGAATACTAATATTATTTAATGGAATCAAGAAGTAGTTGTTGTTTTTGAGAAAAATATGCTGGAGAAAACAAAGGAAAAAAGAAATTGCATATGCTTTTAAAAGACCTCATTACTGAAGTTTAAAAGGCTAGTGATGATGAGCATTTGGTGATCAGATTTTAGAGTTAAAATATGAGTTTCTGATACTTACAATAATGGGACAGTGACAACATAAATCAGCCTTCCATCCTACCGAGGTGAGTAAAATGAGGACCCAGATTGTTGGGGGCAATATGCTAACTCTGAAAACCACTTTGAAAGGGCTGTAAAGCACTATAAAGCAGTATATAAGTATAAGTGCTAATGCTATTGCTATAAAGCTATGCTTGCACTTTTACACATGCCCATTATGTAGTGCAAAGTTAACAGGACAGAGAGTCACTTAAATTTGGTTACTGTGCTTTGTAGAAATGGATGTAAATGTGGCAACAATTTAAACAAAAATAAAATATGACTATGTTGTACAATATTTCACAAAACATAGGGGCCTCTTTCATAAGTAATACTAAACTGGAGCAAGCAACTTGTTCAGAAATTGCCACTGTCTGCTTCTCAGCTGCCCTTTCAGATCACTGTTTATAAAATCAGTGTGAAAACTATACAGGTTGTCTTTAACATACAACCACAATTGACCCCCAAAATTATGTTGCTTAGCAAGACATTTCAGTGAATTTTGCTCCATTTGAGAACTTTCTTCCCATAGCTGTTCAGTGAATCATTTATTATTTATTTTATTTATTTATTTTGTCAAAAGCTTACAATACAATAGATATAAGAATAAACATAAGTTCAAATGTAAGAAATAGGAACTAATATTTGGGGACAATAGGACAGGGATGGCAGGCACGATTGTACACTTATGCATGCCCCTTACAGACCTCTTAGAAATGGGGTGAAGTCAATAGAGGTTAGTTTGAGGGTAAAGGAGTGGGGGTTTGATCATGTGACAACAGATTGAGGTAGTGAGTTCCAGACATTGACATCATGGCAGTTGTTAAGTTAATAGCATGCTTATGAAGTGAATCTGGCTTCCCCATTAACTTTGCTGATCAGATGGACTCAAAAGTTGATAACCAGAACCTGGGACCATCATAAATATGAAGCCATTGCCAAGTGTCTGGATTTTGATCACATGACTATGGGGCTGCTCCAATGGTCAGGTATGAAAAATGGTCAGGGAACACTTTTCTGTAATTTTGAATGGTTTCTAAATGAATGGCTGTAAGTCAAGGACTACCTGTAGTGCAAAGAATAAAATAAAGATTTTTTAAAAAGAAAATTAAAATTGGCTCAAAAATTAGGGGAAAAATATCCTCATTCCAATGGTATGCATGGTGCTTCCTCTTACCAACACTCACTTGATATTCTTCCTTTCTTGCCTGCCACTTTTTTTTTTTACTTATTGTGCACATTCCCACTGAAATCTGCCCATGGCTGCTAACTGATAAATCAAACATCGAGGATAAAATTATACCAAACGCTAAGAAACATTAAAAACATCAAGCTAATTTAAATCATTTACAAACAGCAACAGTTGACAAGCAATAAAACTCACAGTTACAATCGTAAAGTCCTGCGTGGCAATCTTAAACACACACACAAACACACACACACTCACTTTCTTCTTAAACCAAGCTTCAAGGAGTGGGAAGGGAAACAGAACTTCAAAGGGATCCATAGACCTTGTGATATTATTGATGGAGACCTGACCTTGATTGATTCTCTGCTTGCTCCTCTCCAGGTTGGTCCTTCAAGCTAATTCTTCATCGAAAATTCAAAGAACAGTGCTTATGTCAATACATTTTACATTCAGTGCAGATTCTACACTAAATAAACATGGAGATCCGATTAAAACATCACATGTTGAACTCCAGGTTGTATTTTCTTAACTCCCTGACATGCTTCTTCTTCTCAAATCTTTAAGTCTAGTTATAATCTTGCTAGGAACAATCTTCTTGAGAAGTTTTCTGTGAAAACTCTCTTGAAATATATCTATGATCCTGAACCAATCCAGTTCAGTCCAGACCAGCTTTTGAGGTTTTAATGGACTGGATTGGTTCAGTGTAATAGATATATTTCAAAAAAAAATTTCATAAGAAAACTTCTCAGGAAGATGAGCTTTCGAGGCCTTAGTGTGATTTTGATAAATCTTGGGCATTTTGATCATCTTTTGATTTTTTTAAAATGGCCCCTCTCACCTGATTTTAAAAACTGCTAATTTCTTGTGTAGGAAGCTGCTTGCAGGATGTGTTAAGAAATTCCCATTAGAAGGATGGAAAACTACATGCACAGTGAACATTTTTCTATCGTGAATAATTCTGGAACAAGCCATCTTGGGTATTCTTACACAGAATACCCCATTAAAATGTTTTCTTTATGAAATTGCATCAAAATCCAAACAGACAAATATGGAAAATAAGAAACACACAGTTGAAAGAAACTAGTTATTATTTTCCTCTTAGAGACACATTACTTGTCATTTTAAACCCTGCATGAAATAGCTGCATATTCATTTGACCAGTTGATAGCAGATGACCTTTTCCTTCTGGCGAATGTAGCATTCATTGCATCCTGACCTTAAGTGGCTGATACCCATCTCTTTTTAATTAATTGAATGATTAAAAACATTGTTGCTGTGATTAAACACCTTACCTCTCAGGCAACATGCACAAACTAATGTTATGTATTATTAAGATTGTGAGATCTATGCAGATACTACATAAGCATATTTAAGACATGATTCCAAATGTCTAGTAGAACAGCCTCCTTAGCAAAAGCTATACACATGATGCTTCTACATTTTTGGAAAGGAATATGAATCGGAATTGAAAAACTCACTTTCTCTGTCTGACTCTGAAATGAAAAAAAAACCATTCATGCAAGAAGTGGGTAAATTGATTATATTTTTTATAATGCCAAGCCTAAGTTGATTCCATCCCATTTTATCAACCTTAACTGTTTCTTAAAGCATTGCATGAAGGTTTATATACATTTTCATAGCAATTTTTATTTTGCACATTATGGTATTCTGCCGTGTTTACCACTTAAATCACAGACCTTTTCTTGTTACATTCCTTTTTTGCACTAATTTCCCATCTTATATAAGTATTTGCGTGCAGACTTTTCAAATAAAATAATTTGGGTGGCTGATTTTCCTTAATGCATTCTTAACATATGTCTTGATTAGAGGGTGACATTTCACAATGCCACACTGAAAGGCTATTTCTTCCATCAAAATGAAGCAGCCTCTCTGGGTTTAAATATTTAAGGAACACATTTTTGCACAAAGTTGTTTCTAAGGGTTGCTAATTGATTTAAAAGCCATTCTCCCTCTTTCTTTACCCCTTTGCCCTCTTTTTGTACTACCCATGGGTGTCAAGAGAAGGAGGTAAGAGAAGGGAAAAAACAGGTCTTTTTTCTAACTAAGCACCAGAAAGAGACCCCACCATAGAAGGTTAATTTTACTTCGTGGGACTAAGGGCCAAAGCTATGGTAGTGATCAGTTGTACTGCAGGAGAAAACAGCAACTTTTTGGTGAATCTAGAATGAAGCTGCAGGAAGACGCACAATCATTGAACTTTAAAAAAAAAAAAACCACCATTGAACATCTACATGTTCAATATTCCCCAGAACAACTGGCAGTTCTTGGAAGCTTTCATCAGTGGCAAAGAAAAATGTGGAAAGAAAGATGGAATAAGCCTTTTTCTTCCTCTATATTTCTTGCTATAGGTGTCACAACAAGCGGGTAAAGAAAGTAGGAGAGAAATTGTATGGAATGGGTCCTTTGATTATTTCATGGGATCAAAAAATTGGAAAAGGACCTGGAAATCTCCTGTGACAAGTATTGACACCAAACATGCTGTTCACCACCTGCCTCTTTCCTCCTTCCATTTTTGGTGCTTAAAAAGCAGTATTGCAGACAAACTCTGCCCACAGACTGGAGTTTGATCCTGACTGGCTCAAAGTGCCTTTCAGCCTGCCGAGATTGGTAAAATATTGCCTCAGATTGTTGTGGGCAATATGCTGATATTGTAAACTACTCAGAGAGTGCTGTAAGGTATCCTGGAGCGGTAGATAAGTCTAGTCGCTATTATTATTGCTATTTGTTGTGGACAGGATCTCTGCTTTTCTTCATTGATGGAGCAGAAGAAAGACTGGAGGTGTGCTCAACAATTATTTTGGACAGCACAGTTTTCGTGGGTAGAAGCATTTTAGTGGTTCCATGCAGAAAAACATTCTGATGGGAATCCTGCCTTTGTGGCTTTTAACAGCTGCATGATTGTATTATAGAAATATTATTTAAGGTACTGTATAGAAACTGCTACACTAGCTCTTTTCAACTCCAAAGATTTACATCTTTGTTAATTAATATAAGCGAACATAATTATTTCCATGATTTCATCTGAAAGAAAACTCTTCTTTTGAGATCAAAGAAATCTTCTTTACATTAACAGTTTCCCAATGAGGAAAAAAGAAGTGCATGAATAGAAGGGAAGAAAAAATGTATCTGTGAAATGTCTTTAATGGTGGTAAGACTGACAATTAAAAGACTTAATGTTCATTGTATGGCACCTACCTTAGAATATTACCATTATTTCAAGGAAAATATTTTGCATTATTGATAGCTGAACTGTCTGTAGATTCATTCAGTGTCAGAGAGACATCTGTGATGTTATATGACCTGATCACAAAGTCTTTTACGGTTTGTTTTTTGTATTACTTCTTTCAAAGATTTATAAGCCAACTGTCTACATAAAGCTTCTGAAGATGGCTTATAACAAAATTCAAACTATAAGGCTACAATAAAATCAAGACAGCAACAAAAGGAGATGAAATCTGCAACTGAAACTATTTTAGTGATATATAGACCAGTGTAAACCTTGTTCATTTTACTAATCATATTAGCAAAGCAGAATTCTAATACATAAAAAAAGAAGTTGAAGAAAAAAGTCTGATCTTTATTCAAATTTTTCCTAATGTGGGATGCAAGTAGAGATATGAAATTTCTTTTAATTTACATGGCCTTTTACATAAATGTCCTAAAATAATATTTCAAGTTGTATGTTTTCTGCATAACAACATCCATGTTACTTTCTTATCAAGAGTACTCCAGTCAATCACCATTGCATTATTCTAGAACTGTATTTCTCAACCTTGGTAGCTTGAAAATGTATGAACTTACAAGTTCCTGAATATGTTCTACAACATGGGTGTCAAATTCGTGGTGTCATGTTGCCATCACATGATGTTTTGTGATGTTTTTCCCTTCACGGAGCTGGGGTGGGCATGGCCAGTGTGTGATGCATCCGGCCCATGGGCTGCCAGTTTGACACTCCTGTTCTAGAATATTTTTCCATTTTTAAAATCTGATCCATACCCTTAAGATTTTCTCATGGTTTCCCATCCAAATACTAATGACTTTTGGGGAAACTTATCAATATCAGCTTGGATAGTTTCCCTGTGATGACTGTATCTACATATTAAGTTCAATGTATATTTTGATTGTGAATGATTTTGATATATACAGGTCTATATTTTACATTACTGGGTTTGGAAGAATAATGCATGGAAATACAATCTGATTTTCTCTCCTAGAAGTTCTTATCAAAAGGCAAGGCAATTTTATATTATTCAGTCTTCTGAGCAATCATCTTAGATATGTTTTACATATTGCATGACCTAGATGTACAGCTACAGTATTTCAAAAGGAGTAAATAGCAGATGCAATTTTCAATGTATAAACAATACAGTACTGATATAAACAAGATTTCAATTGTAGATGTACAAAGCATGTCAATTTTACCTATTTTTAAGCATGAGTCTGTTCTAGTTTCTTCCTCATTCTGTAGATTAAAAAACCTGCACAAATATATAAACTCTATTCATATTTGTGGTCTCAATTTCCCCTATTGAATGCATTTAGCACTCAACATTATCAATATTTGAGTAACCCTTTGATCAGGAAATGCAGATAACTATATCATTTGGAAACAAAAATTGATCTAAAATCTTAATCTGGGAATGCTTATTGAACTGCACTTAAAATGCAGACCAAACTAAATTCTTTCCATCTGGCCTTTAAAAATTTCAAATATTATAAGTTGAGACTAAACTTCTCATGTTAAATCTTTGGCTTCATTTGGTGCTGCCAAAAAGACTCCATATAGCACAGCCTTGGTGGGGGAAAAAAACTGTTCCTACCTCAAAAGTGGTTCAGAATAAAACATTACTGAAAATTATAGCCAGCTTCTTTTTGACATTTGCTTCTTTGGTTGAGGTGAAATGCAATCCCTTTATTCCTTTAAATAAGTATGGACAAATACATTTCTCCATTGTCTTAGAAATAATGTTACTTTCCTAAACTGTACAAGGAGGTCAAGACATTTTCAGTTGCTTCTCTGTAGAGAATTAATGCTTCTTGGTTCTGATTATTATTTGAATATGGCTCATCTTCCAATAAAATGTTTGCATCAGAGGTGATATTCAGCAGGTTCTGACCAGTTCTGGAGAATTGGTAGCAGAAATTTTGAGTAGTTTGGAGTACTGCAAATACCACCTCTGACTGGCCCTGCCCTATCTATTCTCTGCCTCCCAAGTTCCAACTGAGTGTCTGGGTCTTCTTTTGTTGCCCTGCACAGGAGCAACATGGTCACATGAGCATGGTCACATAATCAAAAGTCAGATACTTGATCTCTAGCTCGTATTTATGATGGTTGCACTGTCCTGGGTTGTGTGATCACCTTTTGTGACTTTCTGACAAGCAAGGTCAGTGATGAAGCCAGATTCACTTTACAACCATGTTACTAACTTGATTCACTTAACCATGACAAGAAATGTGGTAAAATGGGGCAAACTCAATTTTCTCACCTAGCAACAAAAATTTTGGGCTCAACTCTGGTTGTAAATTGAGGATTGTCTTTATAGAAGAGGTAAAAGGTAAAGCTTTGTCTGTCAGTCATGCCCAACTTTAGGGCACAGTGGTCATCTCCATTTCTTGGCCAAGGGAGCCAATATTGTCCAAAAACAATTTCCATCGTCACGTGGCTAGCATGGTTATATGCCAAAGGTGCATGGAACACTATTATCTTCCCATCGAACTGGTATCTATTTACCTACTTGCATTTGCATGCTTTCTAAAAACTAGGTGGACAGTGTTGTGGTTCGCCGGCAGCCTATGCAGACGGCAGCGGAATTGGACATTGGGAAGAAAAGGGATCAGTCCAGGAGTCTGGAGAGCACTTGAATGAGGGTCCTATGTCCAAAGTAAAGATGGGACCAGGACCATCTGGGAGTGGGGTGCTGCCTTCTGAGCCTTTGGAGTCTGGCAGAAGCAAGGCAGAGGACCCAGGGGAGTCTGTTCCCAGTGTGCATGTGCATAGAACTGCTAGAAGGGAAGAGCAGCTGAAAGAAAAGGGGCGACTTGGGAGTAAGGCTGGGAGGTGATTGCCTCTCCCATAAGGTATAAAGGACAGGCAAAGATGATGAAACCTTTGCAGGAAGCAAAGTCATTTGTTTGGTTCAGACTCATTCTTGAAGCTCTTTGTACTTTGATTGGTTTTTGTTCTAGTTTATTTGACACTTCTGTTATTGGCAGCACTTCACAGGAAAGAAAGGTGGGTGCTTATCTCGAGGGACTGTGAGATTTATTACCGGTTGGGAATGAAAATAATTTCCAGCATTGCAATAAAACAAGACTTGTTTTTAAAATAAGTGTGAGTAATTATGGTCTCAGAAGCCTTGGTCAGAATAGGCAGGAGCTGGGGCAAGTAACAGGAGCTCACCCCATTGTGCAGAGCTTGGGTATCGAACATGGGCTGACAAGCTCAGCATCATTAACCACTGAGCCATCATGTCTGCTCTATATAGAAGAAGAGCAATTGAGTTTTCCCCAAAAACTGCAATGTCAACTTAACAGACTACCTGAATTCAGAACACTTCCAATGTTTCAGGTGCAAATGGCCTTTGACTTCAACTATTTACATATATCACTGACCATTGTTGACACAGAATAACTATTGGGAGGAAACATTAGTCGCACGAATTAAGACATTTTGTCAGTCATTATATACTGAACCAAGAATTAGCTTGAATCTTCTCTGTGATAGGAGGGTATCAATCTGGTTCAGTGGAGAAGTTTGAAGGGGAGAAAATGTCTCCAAATGATAGAGTTTTTTCACTCTGATGTAGTGCTATATTTTTTTTCTACTATCAAGGCTCTTAATGATTATCATTAACTGTGAACTCCTGTGGCATTTAAGTAAGTTTAAAGCATTAGCTACACAGGGACATCTGCAGAGGAATAAAAGATTATGGTGGCAGCCATCGTTGTGCAATGAAAGACCCACCTTGTTTTTATACGTGGCATATGTAAACAGTGGGCAAAGGCTTTGATGGCACAGTTGCAGCTGCCATTGTGTAACCATGCATTCCATCTGTAGAAACCTTTTGAGTTATAAATCACCTTTAGAATAAACTCTAAAGTCTAGTCAAAGCTAAAGAAGCTACTTGGATGAGAAGCAAAACATTTTCAAAGAAAAACCAGAAAGTCCAGGAAGTTGTGGGAGCACCATCACTTGAGACCTTCAAGAAGAGATCAGACTGCCATTTGGCAGAAATGGTGTAGGGTCTCCTGCTTGGGCGGGGGGTTGGACTAGATGAACTATAAGGTCCCTTCCAACTCTGATTATATGTTATCTGTATAGTTGCCTCTTGAAAAAGCCCCTTTGGGACAACCATGACCTGGATGATTGAGAGTCTCCATTGACTTTAGCTATGTACTTTGGGATGAACATCTTTTGAATGCTGTGAGAGTATGAATGGATTTCCAGAAAAAATGCAGACTGGAGGAACCATTTGCTCTTTAGTTTAAGATGCAAACAACACAGTCTCATCCCCAACAGTGTGTGCTTGTGTTCAACAGTGAAGAAACACAGGGCAGAAAACATCCTGCAGCCAAATAGTCTCCACATCCATTTGCACTACTCAGGTGACCCTGGGGCACAGGTAAACCTCTGAATGGCCTCAACAACTGTCTAAAAGAATGTAAATGACCAGCTGTATGCAAGGAGTATAACCTTTTCCATTTCCCACCATCCAGTCACAGCTGAAGAAGCTTCTTGGATGAAAAGCAAACGTGTTCAAAGAAAAACAAAAAAGTCCAGTTCCCTTATAAAAAAGCACCTTTGGGTCCTGGATGGCTGAGAATCTCCATAAACTTTTAGCAGTGTACTTTCGGGTGAACATCCTTCAAATGGTGTAGGAGTATGAATGGATTTCCAGAAACTATAGGAATCATTTGTGCTTCAGTTTGAGATGAAGACAACATGGACTCCTCTCCAACAGCCTGTGCCTGTCTTCAACAGTGAAGAAAAACAGGACAGAAAACATCCTGCATCTAGGAACATCCATTTGGACTACTCAGGTGACCCTGGATACACAGATGAATCTCCAAGTGGCCTCAACAACTCTCTAAAAAGAACACAAATGACCAGCTATCTGCAATGAGTATAAATTCCCTACCATCCAGTCAGAGCTGAAGAAGCTTCTTGGATGAGAAGTGAAATGTCTTCAAAGAAAAATAAGAAAACCCAGTTGCCTCTTAAAAAAAGCACCTTTGGGATAACCATGACTTGGATGACTGAGAATCTCCATAGACAAATAAACTCTAAAAGAAATGATGGGCTCTAGAATGTTAGTTCCAGCTACTTTGCCATCATTTTTGTTAACTCTCATAAAGTTCATCCGCTAATTATACCATGAAAATCGTTTTCAGAGGACATTTCCACATGGCACAATGAGCATGAATTATTAGATCATATTCAGGTATTATATATCTGGCTATAATCTTCCATGCCTCTGGCAATATGGTGATATACAGGTAATTGATGACTTACAGCCATTTTAGTAACCATTTGAAATGACAATGCATTGAAAAAAATTGATTTATTACTGGTCCTTGCATATATGACCATCACAGCATCCTCACAGTCATGGGATCAAAATTTTGTTGCTTGGCAACTGCCATGTATTTTTAATGTTTGCAGCATTCAAGAGTAATGTGGCCACAATTCGCAATCTTGCCTTCAACAAGCTTTCAACAAGCAATGTCAATAAGGAAGTTGGATTTGCTTCACAACACCAGGATTCACTTAAAAACTGCAGCAATTCCCTTAACAACTGTGGAAAAAGAAGTGTTGTAAAATTGGGTACATTTAATAACTGCCTTGGCTTAGTAACAAAAATTCTTGTCCCAATCATGCATCAAAGACTACCAATACTCAAATTATGCATTACAGAAATGCTTTTAAGTAAACTCTGCTTTTTTACCGCTCAAAAAAGGTTCAGTAGCATTTCAATTATTTTTAAAGCAGCTCGAATGCATCTTCTTGAGGAACATATTCTAACCGTGGGTGTCTCAGATATGGTTCTGCATCAAGGAGTAGACATAATTGCGGTGGAAAATGAAATGAGGATTAACATTTTAAATCATTGGTCGAAATAATATTCTTTTTGCTGATTTGGTTTCTGGGTTTTACTAGATAATTTGATTCCTAAATAGAGAGGTTCTATTATGCAATGCCTGAACCAATACAAATATTCACAAGAAACATTATTAACTTTGGGCTATGATTAGGCCAAGGCAGAGCTAAGGCAGAGAGCCTTAGATATATTGAAGGGCAAGAATGACATACTTGCCTGCCAAGATGGATTTATCTTGGTAGTCCGCCTATTAATTCCATTGCAGCTACATATTTAAGTGAAATTTCACAAGTCAAGAGAACTATGCCAGCATGCTTTAATGCATTATCAATAGCTGTATTAGAATATAGATGAAGGGAAATCTCATATAAAGATCACCTTTGTCCAAGGCTCATCCCTTCTTACACAGTGGTTTAATAAAGATATCTGATATCTTTGATAGATCACAATATATATCTCCATTAATAATTACATTTCCAGGCATTCAAATTCTTTTTCTAATATCTGTTGCCTGATAATGTTGAAGTAATTTCATTAAATATCTTTAAATATAGTTATTCACAATGTTATCGAATCTAAACTTAGTATTAGTATTGTTTTATTGTGGCATTTAGTTTTTAGCAATTTTATCAACTGTGTGTTTAACCGTAGTAATAAAAAATCTGAAAGCCTCATGAAAACAACCTTCATCTCGATCCCAGATACAGTATAATAGAAGCAGATTACACTTGACTTCAATTTTTCTTATCATAAAGCCTTTTCCCTTTATTTTTTCTGATGTCTGTTTTGCTCTCCAAGAATTCTGTGAAGTCTCACTAACGATGTTGAAAATGACATAGTTAGAGCTCAGTTCTATCTACTCCTGTTGGTCATTTTTGAATTCTTTGGGCACATCCCCCCTCCCCTCTAAATGTTGGAAACCTCCTGTAATTATGATTTTGGTCTGAGATGCAGGAAAAATTGGCTTTCTGGCTTTCACAGAAGCATTCATTTTTATAATACCTGACAAGGGATTTGCAAAATGGCATGCAATGTGGCAATTTGGAATGCTTACATATAGAAACCTTGTGTACTTCTTAAAACACATTAAACTTTTTAAAAAGCCTAATGTGTTTTTTTTAAAGAATTGTAGATCTATGTTGTTTGTTTGTTTTTAAAAAAACAGGATTGCAATGTTATTAAAGGGAAAACTGACTTCAACCAAGAAAGACAGCCAGATTTTCCTAGCTGTGTTTGAAATAAGAGCATTGCCAATTTTCTCCTATTTTTGCCAGCTTTTTCGATGCTGGGGTGTGGGATGGGAGCTCTTAATGATTTCCATTGTTATTACTATTTTATATTCTCGATGGGATACTTTTGGGTGCTTTTAGCTGTAGCCACTGTAGCTTGCAATGCTGGGTTTTTTTCCCCCAGGACTTGCACTTTAAGATGTTTAGTGGATAGAGTGAAAAAATTGATCAAAGTTCAGCCAGATTCTTCTCCCAGGCTGAGTGGTAAGTCAGAGACAAAAGGGGCATGGATGAAGTAAAAGAGAAAGTGCCCCTTCCCCCATGTCCCTCCAAATGCTCCTGAAAACCTGCCATTTTGTCTTACAACTATGACTCAGGTTATAGAGCTTAAAAAAGGTCTGCTGGTTTTCTGAAACCTATACTCCAAATAGCCATCTTAATGAGGCAGAGGAAAATCATCTAGGAAGGAACTGTTTTGACCTGTTCTGACAGCTCTTTCCCACCTCACACTATATCTTAGTTTCACATTTGGCCAATTTGTCATGTCCCTCATCTATCATTTTTTAAATGTATGGTTTACTTATAGATACTTTAAGGGATCTGACATTTCATTCCCCCCACCAACCCATTTTATTGTTTATTTCTCCATAACTCATTTTTGGATCATGAAGAAAGCAAGAATTCAAAATTCCACATCCATTGCTGTGATGGCACCCTGATTGATAGGAAGGATAATATGCATAATTTCTAGGGTTTAAAAATATTATACTATAGCTGTCACTCCAGAATCTGTTCATGGTAATCAAGGCAACATGACTCTAAAATTGGATGGATGGACAAAGTATGGGAAGAGATTCTACTCCAAAAAAAAAAAAAACACCTTATAAGGCATAACATAATTAAGTGCATCTCTTAAAGAGGCCAAAGGAATAGGTTTCTTCAGATCCTGGATTTCAGATTACTTCTAAGAATGTTTCCAGAATGTCCAGCTAATATATATTTGTTTCTGTTCTTGCCATTAGCTTAGTTCTCACCTCTAATTTCCACATATTTGGCAGATGGTTTAAATCTGTCTCTCTGTGATCATGTAGAATGTAGAATATAGAATACTTTATTGGCCAAGTGTGATTGAATAAACAAGGAATTTGTCTTGGTGTAAATACTCTCAGTATACATAAAGAAAAGGTACATTCGTTAAGAATCAAGAATCATAACGTACAACACTTAATGATAGTGATAGGGTACAATCAACAATCAAATCATACTAGGAAACAGTCAATATAAATCATAAGAATACAAGCAACAAAGTTACAGTCCTACAATTACAAGTGAGAGGGGATGGATGATAAGGAGTGATGAGAAGATTAACAGTAATAGTAGTGTACACTTTGTACATAGTTGAACAGTGTTGAGGGAATTATTTGTTTAGCAGAGTCATGGCTTTCGGGAAAAAACTGTTCTTGTGTCTAGTTGTTCTGGTGTGCAGTGCTTTATAGCATCATTTTGAGGAAAGGAATTGAAACAGTTTATGTCCTGGATGTGAAGGGCCTGTAAATATTTTCACAGCCCTCTTTTTGACTCGTGCAGTATACAGGTCCTCAATTGAAGGCAGGTGGGTAGTAATTGTTTTTTCTGCAGTCCTAATTCTCCTCTGAAGTCTGTGTCTGCCCTGTTGGGTTGCAGAACCAAACCAGTTATAGAGGTGCAGATGATAGACTCAATAATTCCTCTGTAGAACTGTATCAGCAGCTCCTTGGGCAGTTTGAGCTTTCTGAGTTGGCACAGAAAGAACATTCTTTGTTGTGCTTTTTTGATGTGTTTTTGATGTTAGGTGTTCATTTTAGGTCATGTGATATAGTAGAACCTAGAAATTTGAAGGTCTCTACTGTTGATACTGTGTTGTCTAGTATTGCAAGAGGTGTAGTATGGAAGGGTTTCTTCTAAAGTCTACCACCATTTCTACGGTTTTGAGTGTATTCAGTTCCAGATTGTTCCGGTTATACCACAAGGCAAGTTGTATAACCTCCTGTCGAATGAAACCAATCACTGTTGTGTCATAAGCAAACTTCAGTATTTTAACAGATATTCAGTATTTTAACAGATAGGGAGAAGAAAAGTGGAGATTGCACACAACTGGGGAGGGGGGGCTGTGCTGATTGTACAGGTATCGGATGTGATTCCACCTAGCTTCACCTGCTGCTTCCTGTATGTTAGGAAACTTATGATCCACTTACAAGTGTGTTCAGATACTGCTAGTTGGTTTACTTAGAAGAGCGTGTGGAATGATGGTATTGAATGCTGAACTGAAGTCTACAAAGAGGAACCTTGTATAGGTATTTGGAGATTCAAGGTCTTGTAGGATGTAATGCAGAGCCATGTTAATAGCATCATCTGTCGATCTATTTGTTTGGTATGCAAACTGCATGTGATCCATGATGGCTTTCAGGTGGGACAGCACAAACCTTTCAAAGATTATCATAACTACAGATGTTAGAGCAACTGGTCTGTTCCTTGATGGAGGGCTTCTTTGGCACTGGGATGATGGTAGAATGTTTGAAGCAGGAAGGAACATAGCACATCTCTAGTGATCTATTGAAGATTTGGGTGAAGATGGGGGCCAATTAGTCAGCACAGACTTTTAAGCAAGAAGGAGTTATCTTGTCTGGCCCTGGTGCTTTTCCTGGCTTTCATCTGTGTAATAGATCTTGCACTTCTTTTTCTGTGATCACAAGAGGTTGTGAGGCCAATGGATTGGGGCCAGTTGTAGGAGGCTTGGCTGTTGTTGGTGTGTTTGAGATGTGGGTTGTGGAGATAGGTGGCTGTAGTTTCTTTTCAAACTTGCAGTAAAACACATTCAAGTCATCTGCTAGTTGTTGATTTCCTTCTGCCTAGGAAGGAGGTTTGCTGAAGCCAGTGATGTTTCTAAGAGTTTTCCACAAGTTTGCTGGTTCATTTATTGAGAATTGATTCTTTAGCTTTTCAGAGTAGCTTCTTTTTGCTGCTCTGATCTCTCTTGTTAATATGTTTCTGGCCTGGTTGTATAGCATTCTGTCCCCTTTTCTATAGGCTTCCTCTTTGGAATGGCGTAGCTGCTTAAGTTTAGCTGTGAACCAATGTTTATTGTTATTATATATTTTTATATATATTCTGCCATCTAGCAATCAATAAATTCATTTGGACATTCTTGGAAATAAAGCATTCAAATTTAACAGTTCTACTTACCAGCAAGCTAGCAAAATGTTGTTTAATCCATAATTTTAATATTAAACCATCTCAAAGCAGCTGACACTGCTACAGTTGACATTATCACAACATTTTCAAATTCTTCTTGTTGCGCATACCATTATCTTGTGAGTGTTGACCTTTTTCAAGTGTCTTGAACTCCACCTGCTCTATTCCCAAATGTTTCATTGTTGAAGATGTGAAGATGGCTTGCAAAAACACTTGGCTAGATTTCTACCAAAGCCTTCCCAGGGGCCTTGTTGTGTCCTGCTAAAGAATACCCTACACTACCTTCTTGATCAACATGAAAGGGTTAGAAATGCTCTTGACTTTGTACCTCCTATTTAAATTAAAATTCCTTCTGGAGGATATCTAATTTCTGAACAAAGCTAAATAGGTAGATCTTCCCTCTTTCTGTTATGTATGACCTTATCTTCAAACTATCTTAGCTAAGTTATCATCCCATGTATTCCTGAAGGCTGTCACATGATAACATTCAAAAGCCTCTGAAGTAGGTTTATGATTTTAGGAGCAACCTAAAAACTTAATTTTTTGAACAGTTCTTATTGTGGGGTGCTTCTTACAATTCATGCATAGAGAAGTTTGTCAATTAATATTTTAATTTCCTGGTCAATAATTCCTCAATCATGAATTAAATAAAGGAAAGGTTTTCCTATTAGGAAAAGAACTGCTATTATATACCAGTATAAATTAAAATGATCAATCCCAATTTTCTTAGAAAGGTCTTTCTTTACTGGATTACTATGTTTCACATTATCTACTACAGCAGAATAGCTTTTGAATTATTCTTGTCTTTTATCAGAGAGCCCTCTACTGACCCAAAATGTGTTCTGTGAGAGGCAATGTTTTATTAAATTGTCTGTTAAAACATATAAATATATCCTGATCAGCTAAGCTAGCTTTGCAAATCAAAAGTAATAATCATATATTTTTTTAAAAAAATAATGCTATTTAATCATACTGTTTTTTTAAAAAAACAATTGAAATCAAAGGACTGTACAATGTTATAAATAGATTGTCAGAAATGCATTTTCTTCAGTGCTAACTAAAAGTCCCTCCACATTTTTTTTTCTGTTATTGATTTAGCTATATATTTTCCTTGTTTGTCCTTTACAATATAACCACATCTAATTAGTGTGCAGGTGTCCCATTAATCTTTTATTCTTGTCTTCTACTCACTTGGCTGGGTGTAATTCCATATGATTACTGAAAAACAAGAAAAATACAGCCTGGAGTTAGAATGATGACATAGCAGAGAATAACGAAATTTAAATAAATAAAAAAGAATAATCAACTGGCAATAGATTCTCTATCTGCAACATGCTTACCCTATGAACACATGAAGGAAATAAATGAGATAGTCACCTGTTCTAAAGGGAAAATGATTTTACTGATTCATTTATTATTTCTTATATTCAGCCATTCTTATATATAACCATTGTGAATGGGCATTTTATCATTCAGAAGATATGTCTAAACATATTTCAAAAGGCTAGCTTTGGAACCTATAAATGAGAAAACAGTGGTCTTTGCTACATTATGTAGATGTTATGTAAGTTGTTGCAGTTATTATTCACCTTACCCAAAATAAATGCTCTAAGTATATTTAATATGTGAGTGAAAAAAGGTCACTAATTTGAAGTATAAAGCCCGTCTTTGTCTAGCTTTTATTTCATTATTAAGCACATGCCTTGTCTTTCATTCAGGAAGTCAAGAAAGCTTATATAACACTCTTTCTTTCAGTTTTACCCATAACCATCTGTGGGAAAAGATAGATTGAATGAAATTGACTTATTCTGTTGAGTATGGATTAAACTTGGGTCTCTTTGATTCTGCTCCAAAACATAATCTACTAGACCATGATGACTTTTGTCCGGATTAGCCTAACCATAAACTGATATGTATCATGGTTTAAGATCATGGCCTTGTTAATTTATTATGTAAAAGCAATGGCTGGAATCTCAGGACAACCTTTAAGAAACTTTTCAACAACCTTGTAAATTATATTAAATGATGTATGAAAATTCAGTCAGATTATAGTATTCTACTCTGCAGTCTCTCTCCAAAACCCTTATCCTCAGAAATTCCTTCCCTTAGATGAGTCTCTAATGTTTTTTGCCTCTGTACTCTGCGGGTGTGTCTTGCCCTACATTTATTCTGTTTTTTTAAAGACTTCTTCAGATATTTTTAAATCTGTCCTTTCCAGACAACTTTGCTATCCCATATTGTTTCAGATGCATCTGTTCAGGTTATTAAAAAAAAATAGTCCTTTGTTAAGATCAGATAATGCCGAGTTATTTGCAAAAGTGAATCTTCTAAAGATAGTTCTTTATCAGTTTATGTAAAACAAAGGAATGTGAAACATCTCATGAGTTTTAGTTTATTTTCCCCTGGCAATGAGGTGAATATGTGAGAAAGTGTGTATGCATGAAATATATTTAATGTTACCTTAAGATAAAAAAGAATACATTCTACGCTTCACTCCCTGACTTTCTTCTCTTTTTTTATTTATTCTTTTATGGCTTTTAAAATAATGACAGAGAAATGCGGGGGAAAGCTAACAAAGATTAAAAAATACATTGTGGGGAAAAAAGAAAAGAAAAAAATAGCTCTGACTTTTTTAAAAAAGTAAAAAAATACACTAAAGGAAAAGGATATATCATTCTGGCTGCAAATAGTTACAATTCTATATATAGGTACAGATAAACCAGTATATTATACATTTTATTTTCATTTCTATCTTTTCTCCTCTCTGTATCTATAAGTAATAGTAAAAGGGAAAAACAACTCTGGAAGCATTAATGAAATATTAAGTCAATTGATAGAGCATACTACTTTTCCAAAATCAACTCTTAGTAAAATAATAAAAGTAAGCAATTTTCTCCAACAAAAAAATGTTTTAGCTTATGCCTAAATGCCAATGGAGATTCTCAGTCATCCAGGTCATGGTTGTCCCCAAAGTGTTTCTTCAAAAGGCAATTGGACTTTCTTCATTTTTCTTCGAAGATGTTTTGCTTGTCAACCAAAAGCTTCTTCAGAACTGAACTGAAGAAGGTTCTTGGATGAAAAGTAAAATGTCTTCCAGGAAAAAACATAGAAAGTCCAGTTGCCTTTTGAAAAAGTATCTTTGGGATACGTATCCCTAAATTTCATAAAGCCACTAGCATATGGATCAGGAAAACATGTTCCAAAAATAGAGTGCCATTGTTAAAAATACTTGATATTATGTCACTGCTTACCTATTTTCAATAGAATTTGCAAGAGGACATGTTCTCTTCTCTTCTCAATCTTTCCACATAAGCTGCATATTTTGAATCCTTGCTAATGAACAGTCAATGCGTCCCATTTCAAAAATCAAAATGACCTCATCTTTTACCTCCCATTCTCTCAATATCAAATGTTCCAAACCCAATCTTTCTACATATGGTCCAGCTAATAAGTAACAATCTCCACTGGTAACTTTAAAGTAGAGTTCTAGACTCTCTTAACCTGCTATCTATGCCAAGCTGTGTTGGTAGAAAATATCACTCAATAAATATCAACAACTGGAGAGAATTCAAACACTTGTTGAGTTTCCAAAGCAAGCTCACAATGAATCACTGACCTCCAGTAACTGGAACAAGTCAAGACCAAGTGCCTCAGTGTGACATACACTAGATCTTGTACAGAATGTTAATCAAAGACAGTTGAAACAAGCACACATATAGCAAGATTCCAAAAGAATTACAAACCATACAACTACAAGAGAGGAGGAATAGGTATCCTTTCAAATATGATGCAAACTATAGTTGTATCACATTTGAAATTCTCAAATACAGGAATTTTGATGTGTAGGAAATGCTGAGCATTTAATTGTTATCCTAACACAATAACCTTGAATTAGCTGAGGAAAGAGTAAAAGAGATAAGAAGGTAACCACCTTTTTGAGTCTGATATTTCTCCCAAAGGACACTCATTTTCTTTAAAAGAATGCAGAATAATTAACAAGATATCTATAAGCTAAGTATAGGGACATGGTGGCTCAGTGGCTAAGACGCTGAGCTTGTCGATCAGAAAGGTTGGAAGTTTGGCAGTTCAAATCCCTAGCACTGGATTCGGCCAACCTAGCAGTTCGAAAGCATGTAAAAATGCAAGTAGAAAAATAGGGACTACTTTGGAAGGAAGGTAACAGTGTTCCGTGCAGGGGTGGAATGCTACTGGTTCTGCCCGGCTCTATAGAACTGGTAGCTCTGAAGAGCAGCAGACACTGAATGTGTTTGCTGTTGTTTGGCCCACCCTCTCACCTGGGCTCTTACCTGTCCTTTATGTCCTGTTTTTTCAATCTCAGCTGCTTTGCATGGCACAGCTAAGGTTGAAAAAGCAGGAAAAAAGAGGCTTTTCAAATGCTATGCACGAGTGCGCAGCACTTTTCAGCTGTCTGGATGGCACAGCTTAATTGCTTTTTTACACATGCGTGCAGCAAAACATTACACTGAACTGGTAGTAACACCGGTTGAATCCCACCCCTGGTTCCATGTGCCTTCGTTGTTTAATCATGCCAGCCACACAACCACGGAAACATCTTCAGACAGTGCTGGATCTTCGGCTTTGTAAAGGAAATGAGCACCACCCCCTAGAGCCAGAAACAACTAGCACATATGAACGAGGGGAACCTTTACCTTATAAGCTAAGTAACCTACAGGGATTTAACAGCATTATAACACTGGTTGAAAAAAAAAATCTTGCACTATTGATCAACTGTTTCAGAATCTCATACAAACATATAATGCTTAAATAGTCCAGAAATTCTTTGTGCTGCTTGTTTGGGTGTCTGCATGGATGCAGGGACATTATGCTTCTCTCCCATTGAAATAAATGGTCCCTTTGTACTCTCAGCTGTTCCCTTCATTTGAAAAGTAAAGCTGTGCAGGCCATTTAATCTGATCTTCAAAACTACATTGCTATTCCAGGTGAGGCATCCATCATTAAAGCTGAAGTGCTTATCTGCTAGTCCAGATGCCTTAATGGGAACGTCGCTTATTTAAGGGCTCAGTGTTTGGTGGAAAGTACCCAGTGGATTATGTTAGAACGCACCTGAGTGTCTGATTTTTCTTTCTTTCTTTTCTTTTTCTTTCCAGTTGACAGGAGAAGCAATTTTGCAAATTGCTAGCAAGCCAGTTCTGCCTTTTAATGCCCTGGATATTGCATTGGAAGTTCAGAAGAACCTGCAAGGTAATTTCTGCCGTGGTCTAAGGAATTTCAGCAAATGTAATGATTTCCCTCTGCTTGAGATGACAAGTTCCTGCTTTTCTCTGCTGTAAACAAACAATGCATGCCTATTTTATTAATCCCAATATTTTTTTTTTTTTTTTAGCTGTGTGTCAGTGCTTGTGCCTTAGCGGTAAATTAAGTATCATTTTTAGCAAACTTATTAGAAACGTAAATGGTTTATATAGACACAGTTAAGCAATAATTACTGTAAACATTTCAGAGAATGATAAATACAATTTTAAGGGCTGCAGGCAGGATTTTTTTGTTTTTTGTTTCCCCTCTGGTTCTATACAGGGAAGCCGGCAAATAGGAAGAAAAAGAAAATGAGGCATTGAACTCCATGGTTCTTGAAGGCTGTGTAATTTTCCCAGTTTGAAAACTGGCCATCTTGCTTATTTATTGCAGCAGGTCATATTGGTAGCGGATCATTCCAGCTTGCCTCTCTTCTCACAGCCACTAGGAAGCAGGATAATTTAATGCCAAATAATTTGCCCGACTTGATTTATCGTCTCCTTCTTGAAAGCTCTGTATTAGAAATGAATGACCTTGATCTGGGTATTAGGATGAGAGGGCGATAAAAATTGGAAGATCTTTTCCTCCTCAAGGAAACCAAACAGAGGCCCAAGGATAACACAACTGTTTTATTTATTTTATTTATTTATTTTTGTCAATTGCTTACAAGATAATAGGTATAAGTAAAAACTTAGTTATGAATACATGGATACATATAACAAAAATAAAAAAAATAAAAGAAACAATAGGACAGGGACGGTAGGCACATTGGTGCGCTTATGCACGCCCCCTACAGACCTCTTAGGAAAGGGGTGAAGTCAATAGTAGACAGTCTAAGGTTAAAGTTTTTGGGGTTTGGGGAAGAAATCACAGAGTCAGGTAGGGTATTCCAGACATTGACTACTCTGTTGCTGAAGTCGTATTTCCTACAATCAAGTTTGGTGCAGTTAACCTTGAGTTTGTATCTATTGTTTGCTCTTGTATTGTTATGGTTGAAGCTGAAGTATTCATTGACAGGTAGGACATTGCAATGTATGATTTTATATACCATACTTAAATCAGACCGAAGATGGCATAATTCAAGATTTTCTAGTTCTAGAATTTCAAGTCTGGTGGCATAAGGTATTCTACAACGAGTAGAGGAGTAGAGAACTCTTCTTGTGAAATATTTTTGGACTTTCTCAACTGTGTTAATATCAGATACGTAATGTGGGTTCCAGACTGATGAACTTGTGTGTGTGTGTGTGTGTGTGTGTGTGTGTGTGTGGTGTGTGTGCAGAGTGCTGGACTGGAGCTTTGGAAATAAATCCAAAATTCACACTGAGACCTACCAGTTCTGTGACAAAAATCCAGTTGGCTACTAGATGGAAGTCGTGAGAGTATTTTTGCCGCTGCCATCTAGCAATTGTTCAGAGTTGGGCAAAGCAGATATTGTAAGCCTAATTTAACAATGTTCTTTCTGTGCCAACTTAGAAAGCTCAAACTGCCAAAGGAGCTGCTAATACAGTTCTACAGAGGAATTATTGAGTCTATCATCTGCACCTCTATAACTGTCTGGTTTGGTTTTGCAACCCAACAGGACAGACACAGACTCCAGAGAGTAATTAGGACTGCAGAAAAAAACAATTACTACCAACCTACCTTCCATCGAGGACCTGTATACTGCATGAGTCAAAAAGAGGGCTGTGAAAATACTTACAGACCCCTCACATCCTGGACATAAACTGTTTCAACTCTACTCTCAAAATGATGCTATAGAGCACCGCACACCAGAACTACTAGACACAAGGACAGTTTTTTCCCAAATGCCATCACTCTGCTAAACAAATAATTCTGTCAACACTGTCCAGTATTTACAAAGTCTGCACGACTATTACTATTAATCTTCTCATCACTCCTTATCATCCATCCACTCCCTCTTGTGACTGTATGACTGTATGACTTTGTCGCTTTTAGTCTTATTATTTATGCTGACTGTTTCCTAGTAGCAGGGGTGGGATTCTACCAGTTCGCATCCATTCGCTAGAACCGGTTGTTAACATTCTAAGCAGTTCAGAGAACTGGTTGTTAGAAGAAATTCCTGGCCTAATCCTGTAAGGAAGGCAGGAAGGAAACATTCTGGTGTTGCCTACAGAAACTGCCTCTCCATTAACCCTTATTACATTCTTGGCAGGACTAGATTTCCTTTCTCAAGAACTTCTCTGGAGTTTTTTTCCCCCCTCCTTTACTGGTACTTTGCTTGTGTGAAGTGACCATTCAAAGTTACAATGGCACTGAAAAAAGTGACTTATGACCATTTTTCACACTTACGACTGTTGCAGCATCCCCACAGTCATGAGAGGCCAGGCGAGGAGATTCGTGCCTCGATGTGAGTGATATTGCGTTGGCCACACCCAGCCAATAATATGACCACCAAGTTATGTCCACCCAGTCACATGACCACCAAGCCACACCTACCACCTAAGCCATGCCCATAGAACTGGTTGTTAAAAATTTGAATCCCACCCCTGCCTAATATGATTTGATTGCTTATTGAACCCTATGACTATCATTAAGTGTTGTACCTTATGATTCTTGACTCTTGATGAATGTATCTTTTCTTTTATGTACATTGAGAGTATTTGCACCAAGACAAATTCCTTGTGTGTTCAATCACGCTTGTCCAATAAAGAATTCTATTCTATTCTATTCTATTCTATTCTATTCTATTCTATTCTAT
>NW_020769337.1:4256160-4267638 GCF_900518735.1 Pseudonaja textilis | reverse complement strand
AGAGAGAGAGAGAGAGAGAGAGAGAGAGAGAGAGAGAGAGAGAGAAACTTACACTCAATAGATAAACCTACACTGCATGTTTCTAGTTGACATATATTTAAGCTGCCCTATGCTTTCCAGAAATCTACAGATCAAAACTTATTTATCTGCCAATGGTTTGGCTTGTATATTTTAGTACGACTCTTAATTTAAAAAATAAAAATAAAAAATCAATTATTAAATTCCTGCATTCAGCAAAAGAAATAATTTTAAAGCAACACATTTCAATGTGTTGTTCTTTTTCCAAGCAGATTATTATGACATAGTTTAAAAGAGACTTTCAGGTAAACTCAGCTATAGCTATTGGAACCATGGCCCATGTTGCAGTCAAGAGAGAGAATGGCACCTCCCTTTAATACTCAGTTGGGAATCTTCTAAAGAATCTTCTAGATCAGCATTCTGGTTGTGGAATTCTGGGTGTTGAAGTCCTCACATCTTCCACCTACCAAGACTACAGTAGTGGGATTCAATTTTTTTTACTACCGGTTCTGTGGGCATGGCTTGGTGGGCGTGGCAGGGGAAGGATACTGTAAAATCTCCAGTAAGAGGTTGTATTTGCTGGTTCTCTGAACTACTCAAAATTTCTGCTACCGGTTCTCCAGAACTGGTCAGAACCTGCTGAATACTACATCTGGGCAAGAAACACTGGCCTCGATACTAGGCTTAGACTAATTTGAAATCAGTATCCCAGACAGACTTTATGTTTTAAGCAGTATATGCTACAGATGGCAACTGTGTACAACTGGACTACTTCTTGTATACCACTGGAAATGTAGACAACATCCCAGACTAGCAGTCAATCCCTGTTGAGTTGTGTAAAACTCCTGAGTTGTGTATCATAATAAAATGAATCAGTAACCCAGCATTTCAATAAAGCTAAATATTTTTGTATTATATTCCTTTCTTAACAGACGACCCTCATAATGTTGGCAATTTGCTGAAGGTGGCCTATGCTTTACGGGAGAGTGCAGAATTGTTTCAATCAGATGAGATGCGGCCAGCCAATGACCCAAAAGAAAGAGCTCCTGACCGTATCAGGATGTTGAATGACATATTGCAGAGTCTCGAGAAAAACTTCTTAGTTTCAGGTGTTCCACCAGGTTTTTACAGGTAAAAGCAGAACTTCACACCCTTATGTCAACTAGTATAGTCATTTTACTTGTCTTCTGTAGCTGCCTTGCTATGCATCTTGTTATATTATTGTACATATAGTAAAATACCACTGAAGGAAATGCATAACAAAGAAATCCAGCATGTAAATTTGTAACAGTTCAGTAGAACATCATCGTTATTGAGATGTATTGCTACCAAAAAAAAACAAGTGGAAGATTATTTTGGTCTTTTTTGTAGGGGACACACTTTTTAAAAGCAAGCTGTCTATTAGGTTATAGTTGTTAAACATTATTATTATAGACACTACAATGTGAAATCACAGCTATCAGTTCTTTAGCTGGTGTTGCCCTTCATAAGCATCAAGTTCTTCCCCAAAACTAGGACATTGTAATGTATCAGTGGACTATATGTGCAAATCTAACCAATGTAGACTTTTGCAATTGACAGATGGAGATTTTGTCAAAGTGCAGATTTTCTAAGGACTGTCCAAGCTTTTCTGGTATGGCATCCAGTGTGTTGATAACTGCTGGGGACACCACAGCCGGTTTATGCCATAATATTTTGGTTTCAATTTTCAGATCTTGAAACTTTGTGATCTTCAATTTCTTGTCTTTTATTGCCACATCTATTTATCCACATTTTCTTCTTTTTAATCACAGTTATATTTGATGTATGAGCCAAGCTTTTATCAGTTTGCATTCAGAAATCCATATTATTTTAACCCATTTGCAACTACTTTTTCAACCAAACATTCCTGCCTATTGTTCATTTCTAGGACGTTGCAATTTTTGTAGATGTTCCATGAAATCCAGTGTGTATCCAATTTATTATTTTGTTTTTAGTTATTTTCACTTTTACTATCATTGTTTCCTCTTATTATTATTATATTCTAAGAATGGCAGCTCAGATGATAGGGAGGTCTTGGAAGCATCATGAAAGATGATGGTAATGCACTATATTTAAAGAGGGAAAAGGAGACCCCAGAGCTGTTTATGTGGTATATGTCCTCAACCTTTTAAAGCAGCTGCATCTTTTCCAGAATGGTGTATCTGCAATGTCCAAATATATTTATTTGTATTAGAGCCCATAGATGGCCAATTTCTTTACTACAGCAAAGTCATCTACACCATTTAGCCTTCAATCACCTAACATTTTCAGCCAGCATTCATAAGTTCAACTGTGGTGGAATCACCAACTAAAAGACAGAGTAAAAAAATAATGTAGCACCTAAAGCTTCTATTAGGGAGGAAATGACATAGGCTGGATTTGTGAAGACCTTATCTGCCAGTTTATATGGGGATGCAATCAATCTGGCAAGCTTCTTGTAAACAGGTTATCAAAAATAAAGAAATGGCTTATTCATGGCTTATTCTAAGACTCAGTATCTTAGAGCTTTAGAAGTCCCATATCCACAGCAAAAAGCATCTGGCATCTTCTGTTAAAAACTCTGGAGAGAAAAATTCTATAATATCCTGACATGTGTGGATATTCATAAAAGTTGAAACAATGCATTAAACAATAGACTCCATTTGGTTTCTCTTCTTAAGGTGGAAGCATATTGAACCAGCCCCGATTCTTATTTCTGAAAAATATACATTCCATTGAATCCACTGAGAGTTGATTGTTCATCTTCAATATTTTAGATGGCTTCTACCAGTGGTGGGATTCAAACATTTTTACTATTGGTTCTGTGGGCATGGCTTGGTGAGTGTGGCATGGCGTGACTTGGTGGGCATGGCTTGGTGGGCGTGGCAGGGGAGGGATACTGTAAAATCTCCATTTCCATCCCATTCCAGGGGAAGGATACTGCAAAATCCCCATTCCCTCCGCACTCCTGGGGAAGCTTACTGCAAAATCTCATTCCCCACCCCACTAACTTGCTTTCCAGCTCCATTCTGCTGTGCAGGGCAACAAAAGAAGACCCAGCTGATCAGCTGGGACTTGGGAGGCAGAGAATAGATGGGAGCAGGGCCAGTCAGAGGTGGTATTTGCTAGTTCTCAAAACTACTCAAAATTTCTGCTACTGGTTCTCTAGAACTGATCTGAACCTGCTGAATACCACCTCTGGCTTCTACATTTTTAAAAAAATGAATTTCCATATAGAAAGTGAGAAAGAAATAGAAGGGGAGAAAAAAATACTCCCACACTGGAGTCCTTGTTTTGCACTGTGTTTCATTCTGGAGCAGAGATTTATGACTGAGTTATAAACCTCTGAAATAGTGGTTTATAATGGAAATGCTGGCAGACCTTTAACTATAACAGCAAAAATAGTGCTGTAATAAATACAAAGCTTCATTGGTAAACAAAAATTTAGGATGCTGTTTGCAGTCTTGACCTTCAGGCTCCAACTGCGCTTAGATCATTAAGATTCCATAAATACTATAATTTACCGCCTTGTGAAGATCAAATATATTTTCATAATAAAGCACATATTCTTCAAAGGGTGTGGAACTGGTACAATTATTATCTTCTATATAGTCATTGAGGCTTACATTATTCAGTTTAGTCATTGTACTTGACAAAAGTACAGGGATTACTCACAGATGCTATCAGCCATCAACATTGTGTATTCACAGTTTTAATTCTTGGAAGATATTTGAGGGATGCAAAGGAAGGGGGAAGGGAAAGGCAAGACAAGAAGCAATGGATGGAAACTAACCAAACAACCTACAACTAAGGAAAAATTAAAATAATCAGTGGAACAGCTTCAGAAGTTGTGGGTGCTCCATCGCTGGAGGCTTTTAAGAAGAGATTTGTCTGAAATGGTATTGGGTCTCCTATTCGAGCAGGGGGTTGGACTTGAGGTCCCTTCCAAGTCATGATGAAAAAGATGAAGAAGATGAAGAAGAAGAGGAGGAGGAGGAAGAAGAAGGGAGGAGAAAGAGGAGAAGGAGGAGAAGAAGGAAGAGGAGGAGAAAAGAAGAGGAGGAGGAGGAGGAGGAGGAAGAAGAAGAAGAAGAAGAAGAGGACCTAGAAGATGTACTCATATAACGTACTAAGTTGGGTTAATGTTAATGTTGGTTTGATTTTATACAGCTTAGTATGCTGTGAGAATCCACACTCTTCGATTGAAGAGTTTGGGTTCTCACAGTATATTAGAGCTATAAAAAGCCAAACCAACATTAATACTAACCCAACTTAGTACATTGTATAAGTACATCTGCTAGGTCTTACACTGACTTAGTTAAGAGAATTGTCCGAACCCAACCATTTCTTGTTTTGAATTTGTATGCCTTACTTTGTGGTCTCCCAAGCTGTCTTTTTCAACTGATCCAGTGAATGCCAGCTACCACTGAGCAAAACTATAATGAAAGCTTGAAATTCAAATTCAAAAACTACACATGGCATTATTCTTAGCAACAAACCAAGAAGTGATAACCATAACTGTATGTATTATTGCAACTCTTTATACTTCATTATGTCTTTGATATACGCATTCAGTAGCTCCAGAGTGTAAAATTACAACACTAATATCACATTTTTCATGAAATTCAGTACATTGTGTTCTGTGACTACAAGAATACTTGAAAAAGCTATTAATAAGAAATGGAATGGTGAAGGAGATCTTGTTTAAAATATTACTGGCTGTTCTCAAAAGTGTGTTTGAACTATAGCAAAATTATGAAGTGTAAATAGTAAACATCACTCTCTTGTCTGCAGCCAAGCAACAGAATAGAATAGAACAGAACAGAACAGATCAGATCAGAACAGAACAGAACAGAATGGAATAGAATAGAATACTTTATTGGCCAAGTGTGATTGGACACACAAGGAATTTGTCTTGGTGTAAATACTCTCAGTGTACATGAAAGAAAAGATACATTCATCAGGAGTCGAGAATCATAAGGTACATTCTGCTCATAATAATACTCAACTTTTAACTGAGAGAAAATTTTCACTAGCAGCTTGCCTGTCCTTTTGTGAGCAAATGCTACTTGTACAAGAAATTCTTCCATGATTCCTGGAATAGAATCTTGCTTTAATAGCAACCAAATGGGAACATTGTAAGTTAAACACCATTTTCTTCTATTTAGCTGGACTCTTTGGATTTTGGGAGATCAATATTGATTGGGGACAGGTAGTCCTGAATTTATGGACTGGAATTTTGGTCACTAAATGAAATGGTCATCACATGACTGGACCTGCTTTGATGACCATTTTTACTGCAGTTGCAAAGAGAATCAACTGGCTTCCCCAATTGACTTGGATTGTTGGAAGCCAGTTGAGAAGGTTATAAATCATGATTATGTGACTGCAAGACATTGCAACCATCATAAATGTGAGCAGATTGCTAAGCACTCAAATTGTGATCACATGACTGGTGGTGTGATAGGCATAACTTCAAGGACTAGTCATAAGTTTTCCAAGGCCATCATAACTTTGACCTGTCATTACATTAATGGCTATAAATTAAGGACTACTTCTATTTGGCAGAAGTTTTGCAAAACTTCCATGCTTGGTATAATCAAGCTTGCTGAACAGAGGAAAAAAGCAAAGTATTAAATAATACAAGATCAAAATCATCTTTGATTCGACAAAAATCACAATGTATAGTTGCTAACAAAGAAGGTCTCATTTAACCATGATCTTGCACCACAGAAGTAGAAGTGGCCTAACTTCTGAAGTCTTCTTCCAGAATTAAACACTGTGGGTGAGATGGTCATTGAGAATGGTTACACAAGGACCTATTACAGCGTTTCTCAGCAATGTTCAATTGTGTGGACTTCAACTTTCAAAATTCCCCAACCAGCAACACTTTACCTATTAGATTGAAATATGTGGGCATAGGAACAAGAAATCATTTGGTAGTATTTGCAGTAGTTGTGATGATTAAGTGCTACTTCTGTGAAGAACTATTAGGAAGAGGTAAAATGGGGGAAATGTGTCTGAACATGGGACCCCATTCCTGACTTAAAATATAATAATATTTGACACTCAATATCTTCAAGAGGAATTTTGGGATTGATCTCAGAAATAGAACTTCCTTCTGAATGTTGAAATTAAACCCATTTTCCAGCAGGTTCTCCCGGTGTGTTTACTGGACTGAAATGAATTGTCATTCCTATTTTGCCTTTAGGATCCATATAACAGATATATTCTGCATCCTCTAAACAAAATATAGTGGAATTTCCTAGATGTTTTATTATCCCCATACTCTTCAATCCTTTCTAACTCATTAATATCCTTCCTAGATTGTATGCTTACTGATTGGAATATGCTAAATGAGCGGTTAGACTCAATAATGTGCATCTACCCCCCCCCCCACCCCCGCTGCTTCTGTATCCATTACCAAAGTACTGTCAATAAAATCCTGCAAAAGATTGCCTAGGAAGTGGCTTCTTTGTCCATTCAAAAAGCTATCTCCAAATCCAACCAAGAAAAATACATTTCCCTAACAAACAAAATTACCATTTCTGAAAGCTACTTGCAAAAATAGGTCATTGCATTTTAAATCAGACTTTGCATAAGATAAATTACTTCTAAAAACCTATTTGAGGCAAATATCTGTAATAAGGAATGACATCTGAGTATTTTATGTTAACGATTTGTACCATTGGGAATTTATGCTAAAATTGTGTATAGTGGAAGTTTCTTGGAAAAGCAACCTATGCTGAAAGCTGCAGATAGAAACAGGTATAGATTTTTTAATGGATTGTATTTTTTAAGCAAGACATTAATTAAATTAATATGGAACACTAATCAAATCATGTTGAATATATATCTATAACTACATATCTACATGGGATATCTGCATTGATAAGCAAATAGTTCTTTCATTTATTTTTGAGATTTTTTCCCCCTGCTAATATGAATTATAAAAATCTTGTTACTAATATAAAATAGCAATGGTGCAAAACTAAATATAGGCATCCAGATGAAACAGTCTCACATAGATCTGTAGCAAAGCAGCTGATTCAGTAACAGCTAAGTATAGTAGAATCAATGAATTCTACATAGTATTAATGAGTATTCTATTGGTGCCATCGTTCAACCAATTGTGAGTTCGTCTAACAGTAAAATCATCTAGAAGTAAAATCATGTAGACCAGTGTTTCTCAGCAACTTTTAGAAGGTGAATTCAGTTCCCAGAATTCCCTAGAAAGATCAGAAATACTGATATAGACCATATTTCGTATATTTATTTATTTACTTTTATAATGCTTTTTCACATTTACATATCTCATTCTCATCTTTAACAACACTCATCATTGCTACACATACAGATGTCCATACATTTATATACATTTTTCTTATATCTACGATTCGTAATCCTACTATTCAACTATTCATACCAATTATCCCAGACTGCATCGTACTCTGACTCTGATTTCACTGTGTTGGCTTTTACTGAACATTTTGCTGAGATCTAGGTATACTACATATAGGGCATTTCCCTTCTTTAGTAGGCTAGTAACTTTCCCAAAGAGAGTTAATTTGATCTGATTTGTCTGCATTTAATTCACACTGGCTCCTTGAAGTATGTACGTAAATATCTTTTGCTCTCTTCTAAGGACATCATTACTTGTCCAGGAGTTCTCCAAAATAACTAAGAATGGTTCTGTTCTGTGGTTCTGTGACCATCTCTGCTAATTCTTACAGTACTCTAACAATTCATCTGGCCTTGGAGAGTTAAATTTGTTTAACTTAGCTAAGTTATCTGTTATTCTTTATCTATCTATCTTAAGCTTCAATTAAGAGGTGGTATTCAGTAAATTCTGACCAGTTCTGGAGAACCGGTAGCAGAAATTTTGAGTAGTTTGGAGAACTGGTAGTAGAAATTTTGAGTAGTTCAGAATATCACCTCTGACTGGCACTGCCCCCATCTATTTTCTGCCTCCCATGTCCCAGCTGATTGGCTGGGTCTTTTTTAGTTGCCCTGCACAGAACAATGGAGCTGGAAATCAGGTTAGTGGGGTGGGAAGAGAATGGAAATTTTACAGTATCCTTCCCCTGCCACGCCCACCAAGCCATGCCCACAGAACCGGTAGTTAAAAAAAATAATCCCACCAAATTTTTTTGAATCTGTTCCCTCCTGATTAGTAGAGTTCTACTAATAGCATATTCAATCTAGGAGATTAAAAATAGGGGTATTTGTCCTGTGAAACAGCTTCCATATAATGGAGACAAAACCTGGCTGGGAGAAAGAACATTAGGGTGATGTTAAATTTAGGATCTAGCCCAGCTAATTGATGCCAGGGTTAGATAATTTGTTGTGCTTGGTTGTATTTAACTCTGCTTTCTTCTAACATGTACTTGGGATCATTTGCAGCAGCGTAGCAAGTTTCAAGTATTCTATTATCAGGTCAACACTTTCTTCTTGTAATGGCTTGTACTCTGTTTGGCTTTCCTTTCGTTTCTAACATTCATTAAAATCCATTCCTCTAAAGCCCAGTATAAAGGCCTCATCACCTGAGTACCTCATCACCTGGTTATTATAAGTTCAAGGATAACATGATTGCTTTTCCCCAGCTTCTGGTCACTTTCATTTCTTCAGTGATTTTACTCTATTTGTGAAAACTGTATCCAGGTAGCAGAACCCTTGTTCTTTTCTTCTATTTTCTGACTAAGTCATTATTACTCTTGTTTCTTTTTCTTCTGATCCAAACATTTTCAGCAGGATTTCTGTTGAGGTAATTCCCCGTTAGAAGAATGAGAGCATACAGGGAGACGTATCTGAGAGTAGTGTTTGAATAATACACACACAGCACACAGATACACTGTACATTAAATGTAGGTTTTTACTTCCAGAAAGGTTTAAAGCAAAGTTAAAAACAAGCAGTCCAAAGTCATTCACAGGTAAAATCAGTCAGTTTCTATCCAGGATAATCCAATAACAAAGTCCAGTGTCAAAAACAGTTCAGTATCAGACTTACATCAAATCCATGAATTAGGAAAAATGGAGGAATGACAAAACTCTCCAACAGAAGGAAACAGAGACTCACTGAGACTTCTTCTCAGACTAAGACTAAACAACCCAGGTTTCTGGCTCCATCTTATGGCCGTTTGAGAAACCACATTCAATTACTTTTTACATTTTCTTAAAGATACAGTATTAAAATGTCTATCCTGGTTTATATATTTCCAACCCAAATAGCTGTTAGGTGACTTATATTCCGAACATTCTCCCCTTTTGGGTAGGACAATACATACAACCTTACATTCTAAGTCCATAATCTTCACAGCAACCCTCATGCTTTATAGAGCCTTGGGCCTTTGTAAAATGATCTGCTATATTGTTTTCTGACATGCAGTATTTTACTTAATCATCTTACTTTGCATACATTGTCTCACATTTAAATATCTTAAATCTGTGTATTTCATTCTTGTTTTAACAGCAATATTTGAAGCCATCTGTATTGCTGATTGGTATAAACAATAGAATCTGTTACATCAATTCCCATATCAATCAATAGTTGCTTATACAAAACTAAATCTGTACATAATAAAGACAAACATGAGAATTCAGCCTCCATTGTTGACAAAGTTAGACGTTTCTTTCTAATAGACCTCCATCCAATCAATGCTTTTCCCAATAATACTACAGTACCCGATGTAGATTTTCGTGTATTTAAGTTTGTAGCAAAACTTGCATCAGCATATGCAGTTAAATTCAGTTCATCCTTAGGCTCCAAATACAATGCATAATGCATTGTTTGTTTCAGATATCTTAACACACATTTAGCAGCTTGCCAGTGCCTTTCAGTTGGCTCAGCATTAAATCTTGCTAATTGATTAACACAGTATGCAATATCGCCTTGACCAATTACTGAGAAAGATAAACTACCAATCAAAGACTGGTAAATGTTCTTATCAAAAATAGGACTTTGAACATCACTATGGCTAAACTCCTGGCTCATTGGTATCTTAGCCGGCTTACAAAGTTCCATTTTAAAACCTTTTAGTAATTGGTTGATTTTATCCGCCTGTGAGATTGACTCAAAGTGTCCATGTAGTTCATTGGCCAACAGTAAAGAGATGTCTAATTACAGTGAGATTTTCCAGGATTTTTGTTGAAATCCTAATCTAGCCAACTGCTTTGGTATTGTTAGGTCATCTGGTAGTCTATCATCCCTAAATGCTGGTCTCCTTACCTTTTGGAGATCATCCAAAGTCATCTTAGCAATACACAGTACAGCTCCACCACCCTTTATGCTGGGCCTATTTCTTTGGAATCTTCTAAAGGAGACTCCATCATCACCATCCCATCCTATCCCATAAAGTTTTAGTTGTTTTTATCACATTATACTTATCATTCTGTGAGAAACATGGAGAACTAAAGATCCCATTTTCCATACTATGCATAAGTGTAGAAATATCTGAAATTTGGAGAGTAATTTCCAGGATAACTCTTTATCCAAGTGTCTTCTTTCTCCTTTTGTGTTGTGCTTACTTGGCTCTAGACCTTGGCTGCATATTCAGTTCTGAGCTATCCTTTATTCTGATGTAATACCTCCTGATAAATCTGGCAAGGTATGCACCAAACACTGACTTTCTAGCCTTCATTCATGATAGCCTTCCAGAGTCTGCAGCCTAAAACTACATGGGTGGCAATTTTAGATATTTTCTGAAGAAATATTGCAGGCATTTTGGTTGGTTTAATTTCTTCTGGCAAACGTTATGGAAACACTGAGGAATTTCAACTTGAGAATTTAATTGTTTAAGCATCAATTTGCTAGTTCAGATAGCTAACCCTTTCTGCCAGGATGTTGACTGCTTGAAAATCAATAGTTTAAAAATACTTATAACTTCAGGGTCTCCAAATAACTCATTTGACCTGAAAGACAATATTTCACTGCAAATATTTTAATTACAATAGCTTGATAGAAGTGGTGACATAGAGCTGGTGATATAGAGCTACATTTAAAAACAACCAATAACCAATATCTCAATGATAAGATCAGTAACTACAAACAAGCTTCTGTGAAAAGGTAATTTGTCCACTGTTGCTGATTTTTCCAGTAATATACTGTATATCTGCAGGAAAATACAATATGTGTTCTAGTTAGGACTGAGTCAAAACATCCTCCTGTTTCTCTGCTACTTTCACAGACTCCTACATGAAGATTGTTCTAAGTAATTTGAGTTGAAATGTTTGCCAGATCATCAAAACTTTGTAACTGTCACTTTTTAATTTTGTTTTAATCTGGTTTATAACGCCTGTTTCAATATGATTTTAACTTGTTTTTACCTATAACTTTTATATTTTACTGCTTTATCTGCAAACTACCCATAGGCTGGCAAGTGTGATATTTAATAGAGAAATTAGATGATAGATGGATAGATAGATAGATAGATAGATAGATAGATAGATAGATAGATAGATAGA
>NW_020769337.1:4238905-4250171 GCF_900518735.1 Pseudonaja textilis | reverse complement strand
TCTATCTATCTATCTATCTATCTATCTATCTATCTATCTATCTATCTATCTATCTATCTATCTATCTATCTATTCTCCCTCCATCCCTCTCTCCTTCTCTCTCTCTCTCCCTCTTTTTTATTGATCTATCAATCTATCTATGTATCGATTGATCTAGTAAAGGTTTTTCCCTATCTTCCATCATGTCTGACTCTTGAGGCTGGTATTCATCTCCATTTCTTAGCCGAGAGAGTCAGCATTGTCCACAGACATATCTGCAATCATGTGGCCAGCATGACCATGCCATAGCGCAGAGTATGTGGAGAAACATGGAACACTATTACCTTCCCAACAAAATGACATTTATTTATCTACCCCATTTTCATGCTTTCAAACTGCTAGGTATGCAGCTGGAGCAAGATATTAGGTTTCCAGCTGACAAGTTCAGCTTCTTAACTGCTGAGCCAATGCATCTCTGTACATACAGACCACCGCCCCCCCGAGACATATTGAAATACCTATTTCTTCTCTATGTTCTTAACATACAATATGTGATGCTTGAGATTCAGATGTGAAAATATTCTCCATTAAAGAAACTTTATCACTGCCCCAACTATCTGTAGGTAATATAGAAAGCATTGATTGTATAACATTCAATGATAATGATGTTCAAATAGCTTGTTGAATGCTAATAGAAACTTTAAGCAGTCCAATAATCGGAGGGAAAATTTGAAGTTCCAGTAGTGGGATTCCAGTAGTGAGATTCAATTTTTTTTACTACTGGTTCTGTGGGTGTGGCTTGGTAGGCATGGCTTGGTGGGCGTGGCTTGGTGCATGGCAGGGGAATGTGGGATTTGCCGGTTCTCCAAACTACTCAAAATTTCTGCCACTGGTTCTCCAGAACTGACCAGAACCTGCTGAATACCACCTCTGTTCCCTGCCCTGTTCACAGAGCAACTGAAATTGTTCATGCAAATAAGGGTAGAGGTTTGCAATCTCCTTGCTCTTTCTATTTAATAGTTTAATAATCTTTCCTTTCTCCCCAATGACATAAAATGCAAAGAATATGCTAAGAGCCATTAACATAGACATTTTATGCCTAAATACTGGGTTCGAGGTGTATTTATCTCTTAATCAAATCGTAATATTTATTTTTGGTTCCCAACCAACAAACACAAGTGCAAGATTAAAAATATAGATATATTGCTAAGAAAAAATCTTGTAGCTAAGATGCTATAGATGTTATCCATGTTAGGTCTTGAGTTCAATTTCATTTGAAATCGGGCAGGGAGAAGAGCACACCATCATGAATCCTTTAGCCTCATCTACAGGTCTTGGGACTCTTTTGGTCTTTCATATGAGGAGGGAAAAATGAGACAACTCATCACAGCCAACTCACCACAATCAACTCACCACAGTCAACTCACCACAGTCAACTCTCCATGGTCAGTTTGCCATGGCCAATTTGCCGTGGCCAACTCACCCCAGGACTACCTGCTATGGCCAACTCACTACCAGACAATTCACCACAGGACCATTCAACAATTCAATTTAATTATTTAAAATAATTACAAAAATATTTTAATTTTTGTTGTTCACATTTCATTTTGTCCCTCCTTTGGCATCCTTTCTTTAATTCTATTCCACTATTTCTTCAATATCAATGTAACTCTTCTCCTGTGATAAGTTGTCTGGCAGCGAGTTGGCCATGGTAATTTACTCTGTGGTGAGTTGGCCATGATGAGTTGTCATAGATCCTGTGGAGGTATAGTATGAGTGTTATTTTTTAAAGCCAAAAGATACCTTTCATTGTAAAGGTTAACCCAAAGGGTATAGTACTAAATGTGTATCCATGTAGACCAGGGGTATCAAACTGGTGGCCCACCAGCCAGATGTGTCACATGCAGGCCACACCCACCCCAGCTCCACGAAGGCAAAAAAAATTACAAAAGTCACATGATGGCAACATGACACCACAAGTTTGACACCCGTGATGTTGACCTTTGGTTTTGCTGGTTGTCATCAAGAAAATCTGGTGTCACTTTCACTGAGTTGCTGGATGGTCACTAATACCATTAATATTGCTCTCTAAGAGAAATCATGGTCAATGTTCAATCTTTGACCACCATGATCTTCATGACAATCAATATTGCTCATCCAGTTGACTTCTGTGCTATACTCCTAATGCCTGCTGTTTGTCCATCCCATTAGTGTTTGACTTCCTTAGGGCAAAGGATAATTATTTATAATGGGTTCTCCTGAAGTAAATTATAGTTGGGTGACAACGAAACTGTTGGTCTGGTCCAACGATTAGGAATATTCTTGGACCTTGAAGTGTGTTTGTTTTTACAGAAGCTCAGTGCATTTTCAGTATAATATCAATTTATATGAAGGTCAGCGCTAAGTTTGCCCTCTCCTGAAAAACTGCAATATTTGACAATGTGCTGATGCTTGAGTTCAATCTCCAAAATAGCTCAGTATTGTGACCAAAGTAAAATTATTTCTTAGTTTATGGAATATTGTACTTAGGACATTTTGAAAAACATATCATTGCCATTTTGAAGATTGTATTTAATTCAGACTAGCCAAATCTCAACCCCATTTCAGCTCATGAAGGACATTTTGAGAAGTCTTATTTTGATCATCCATAATATTTTTCGGTTTACATAATTACTTTTCTTTTAATAAAACTCCTTTTGCTTTCCCTTCATATTTTTTCAGCCTGAGTTGTCAGTCCTGAAAAAAGGTTTTATCATCTTCAGAATTGCTGTCTGGAGATATTAATTAATTTCCTGGTTTGATGCTGTACTTTCCATGGTGTCACTAAAATGGGCCCATTAAGAATGAATGATAGATATAGTAATTTCATTAGCAACATAAATAATGCATTGCACTTACCTTTTAAGAATCTTTCTGAATAGATTACAGTGACTGGGAATTATATTTACGTGATCAAAATAGTTAAGGTTGAAGAGAAATATTATGAAGCGATTAGTCAACTGGAACTGGATTGATGTCCTTTTAATAACATAATGAAAAAAATTATGGTGTTTGCAATAGTCCATGTATCATTTGGAGAGCCTAATATAAACTTGCCACATAATATTTTCTACACAAATCACAATCCCATCCTACACATACGATCTTATTCTTGCATACAAAGATATACATGGTATGTATGTATGTATGTATGTATGTATGTATGTATGTATGTAGGATAACTTTGCACCCTTATTTTGAAGACATGAATCATCCCATTGATACTGAGATCAATATCTTGGATTATATGGTGCTCCATCTTCCCTACTAATTTTTTTTTTCATCTTTGCTATAATAAAATTCTGCATCTGACTATTCTTGAAGGTGGAAATGTAAACCTATCTGAGGACTTCCAGGGGAGGTATGTCAAATTAAAGAAGGCTCTATGAAAGTGGAGCCAACAACCAGGGCAAAGATCAAGGAAATGATGAGTAGATGGTTTCTTTAAAGCTGTCAAGATAGAGTGGATAAGATATTGTCCACATGTGGGCATTCTGGATGGCTGCTTCTCAGGAGACAATTAGGTTTTCTGCAGGTCTAAGCACTGGGAAACAAAAGGATTAGCCCTCTTTGCTCATAGCAGTGGCAGAGACTTTTAAAAGATGCTCAGTTTGCAAACCTCATTTTGTAATCACTTTTGGAAATTGCTCATTAACTACTACTAAGCTATTAGAGACCTTTGGATTTACAAGTTTGAAAATGCTGGGCAAGTTACCTTCAATTCTGAATAAAAAACAATTTTAATTATAGCCTTACAAATTAAACCACCTGAAATAAACAGCCAAAAAGTAACTAAGATTTTGATCTCAGAAAATTATAGACATTCTAAGCATCCAGATAAAGTTGAAATATTGAACCTTTTCCAACAAGATTTGGCTATTGAGTATTAATTATAAAGTACAAACTCTATTTCTTATGGGAAATAGATCCTATTTTGATTTTACAAAATGTAACAAAGATAACCAAGTTTATTTAAAAGCAGGACACTAGAGGGGACTAAAGATTTTAGGTAAGTTAAAGATATACAGGCCAGTAAGATGATGCAAAGCAATATTAAAGGAGACTTTTGAAGAGCATAATAACTACGGTATCAACAATGAAAATAATTATGTCTTTTTCCATGGATAGACTATGTGCGAGATATATAATAAAGAGATGTCAGATATTGAACAAATATTGTATGAAAAGATGTAGTGTTGGAAGAGAATTTACAGCTGATTGTAACAGAATGATTTAGAAAAGTATGCTTAATTGTATCTACAAAAGAAATTGGCTGAGATTTAAAAATATAAAAGAGAAATACTAACAAGTCAAGAGAGTGATTATTGTAGATAGATTTATTTCCTACTAGATTTGCAAAAGAAACTTGTTAAATCCTTGAAAAACTCTTTGTGATGGTAGAAGACATAAAGAGAAATTAAATCCTAAGACAATATTTGAATGAATTAAAGATTGAGACTCTATAATCAGATTAGAAATAAACGAACTCTAGAAGTAAATTGGATGTTAAAGGAAGAAATATAAGGGTGGTTTATTTGATCAAAGTTAAAATATGTTGTTACTACTGAGTATTGACTTTCTGCTAAGAGAAAATCTGGCATTTTATGGATTGGTTTACTGATAAGAGGTGGGTTATGGGATAAAGAAATAAATATTTGTAACTCTAGAGAAGGTTGGAGCATCCTAGGGTCATGTGATCACCATTTGCAAGCTTCCTAGCCAGTTTCCACTAAGCTAAGCTAAGGGGAAAGCCACTTTTGTTTAGCCACCACATAATTCACTTGAAAACTACAGTGATTTGCTTAACAATCATGGCAAAAAGGATTGTAAATCAGGCATGACTCACTTAGCAACCCACCTTTATTAGCAATAGAAATTTTAGATAGAATCTTGAGCCAGGAGGAGGATCGAACTGCCAAATTGCAGGCAGCCTGCAGTCGGCAGAAGTAGCCAGTAGCCCGCATTCTAACCACTGTGCCACCATGACTCTTAATCAAGGTTTCAGCTTTTTTTGATGTACATTGCATATCTAGACTTTTGCAGGAGCTACACTCCAAGAATACCCCATCTTTGACAATGAAAATGTAGGACTAGAGAAGACTGGACACACTGCAGACTTCTGGAGAGAGAACTGCACAATGAAAGACAGGAGATTTTTCACATACTCTGTGGAAATAGGACAACCACAATTTCCTTAGGATAACATATTTGAAAATCTGTTTTTTGTTGAAAGAATTATAAGAGAAATTTCTGTTTCGATGAAATTGATTAAAAATGAGTAGGCAAAAGAATGCTAGAGAAATTCTCTTCCTGGGCACAATTTTGAACTGAAAATCTGAAAAGGATCACATGAGGTTACATTCATTCCTTCAATGGTGGACAAAGTCTTGGAAAGAAAGAAAAAGTTTGCTTTCTGAGAATTAGGAAATTTTCCACTGATCTTTTCCACTGATCTTCCAGCAAATAGAAAAGAATAGAATACTTTATTGGTCAAGTGTGATTGGACACGTAAGGAATTTGTCTTGGTGCAAATGCTCTCAGTGTATATAAAAGAAAAGATACATTCATCAAGAATCATAAGGTACAACCTTAATGATAATCACAGGGTACAATAAGCAATCAAATCATACTAGGAAACAGTCAATATAAATTTTACAATATAAATTTTACAGTTGGGATTGTAAATTAAGGTCTACCTTTGCCGAGTACTTAGAACGGCTGTGTTATATTTACTAAGGTTTCACTTTTTCAATGGCTGCAGAAAAGCATCTTTCTGAAGCAAAACCAAGTGTATACTTATATGATTGTATATCCTGAAGCCGAGCAGGAATCTCATGTCAAAATGAAATGCCTCATTGACCTGTCCTGACCACACAACAGATGGCCACACAACCACATCAAAACAGTTCATCACACTCAACATGAGGCAAAGGATGAGTTACGCAAGCTTAATGCTTTAGGGGGGTTCAGCATGTGTCCCCTTTGACCCCATTGATTTGTGCACCATTCTAAGAGATGACAATTATGACAGATTTATGATTCATACATCTACTCATTCCAAGTATCCAAACTGAACTGCCTGTACCTCATTTATCATGTGGTGCCGAAGATCCATCACTTACTTTTTGCATCTTCACTTAAAAGAACCCTAAAGAACAATTCTAAAAATGACCACTTTGAAAAGTCTTGAGAGGTCATTGATATTTAAAGAAGACTAGGTTGCCGTTATGCTTGTCTTTCATGCGCAAACTTATCAACTCTGCCACTAGAAAGTTCAGTGTCAAGCTTGTGCCAGCTTGGGCATTTAGGAAAGAAAGTCCCTAGACTCCATTTGTAGTGAAAGGTATACATTTACTAAAGCCAAATGGTTACAGAATAAGCAAAGCTGGATCTCAATATTCCCACTCAAACCCTGCCCTTTTTCCATTTCCTAAAGCCTTCCCCCTTGACCAATTCATGAGTGTCCAATGGTATTCAAATTTGCTGTTTTGGTAACAGCTTTAAGGATTGGCGCCTCTTTGGTGTAGTTTTATATTCCATTCTAGTGCTTATGTACTTAGACGCACTGTTCTCTTCTGAATTGGCACCTCTGGTTCCTGTCATCCTATCATTCCCTCCCCTACATTCCCATTTTCCCTGTCCCACATTTTATTGCAGGAGGTAAAACAGGCTGAAGCATTTATGATGGTAGACCTGAAATACAGATTTATCAGATTTTCATATCATTCTGGCAAATATTGCCTTTTCCCTTACAGGATTTTATTTTAGAGTATAACTTTCTTTGTGAATATTTTAGAAAACATGTCCCATAACTAGAAATTATAGCTGAAGCCAAATTAGCCAGTTTTCTATGAATTCTCTTTTTCAGCACAGGGTTAGCACTGCATGCAAAAAAAAAAAAAATGTTTACAATGACCATGTTCAGAAGTCCTCATAAAGATAGCCAAGTAGCAACCATTCAGTTACCACGTATCTACCAAAAGGAACTTACAACCACGATTTGAAGTTCTGAGACTGTCCCCTCTGTGTTATATAATTGCGTTTTGGGTGCTTAACATCTGAACTACATTTACAGCCATTTGCAGTGTCCCTTACTCACATGTCCACAATTCATGATTTTTTTTTCAACCATAAACCAGCATTTACTTCTGGTTTCCAGCAAAAATTAAAAAGCCCATTTTAGTCAATGGGTTCACTTAACAGCCATAGGTCAACTTGTAAAACATTCCTATACCTATTTTCAAGTTGCCATAAACAAGGGGGAGGGAAAATGTGAAGGAGCAGTATGGCAGTTTAAAACTAGAAGTACATTCCACCCTTATCTTAAAAAGATTGTAGCTAGGTTACCAGATCTTCTGCCCACAAAAATCTGTGAATGTGTGCCAGAATTGGCTTCATTTAGGTTAATGCCGGCATGTTGCTCCTAATAAATCTTTTGATTTTTTTTGAAGTATGGCTTGAGGCTCATGATTTAATTAGAGCAATCGGCGTAACCCTGACACCACAGTTATCTAACAACTGCCGCAAAAAATGTTGTAAAATCAGATCAGTCATGTGGTAAGATTTACAACCATCATGACATATAACAGAAGTTCCAAGATCCATTATGGAAGTAAGTCAAGGATTACCTTTATGTCTAACATTGTGACATTTAAAAAGAACAAGACAAATAGCCACCCTCTGTGTATTAAATAAAACATATTTGAAGAACCAAGGATAGACAGAAAATGAAATGGCAAATCCTGAGGAATGGGGAGCAAAGTTGAGACATCGGTGGGGGCGGGGGGGAGAGTTCTCCCTGCTGCAGAATTGTTCCAATGTGTCCCAAGGTGGTTTGTTTTCCGTAGTAGGGATGGAGTGTTTTGCCAATCCATTTGGCTTATGTACAGGAATTTACTTTCCGCATGGACAGTTGGTTTTATGGGATTGCTTTTTTCCAGTCTTAAGTTTGCACATAAATATGCAATTTGTTTTAAAAGTGAACATGCACATTAAAATATATGCTTTTTTACATGGGTTTTTTTTTCTTAAGGTTTATGATTTCTTTTAAGCTCCACTGTAAAATTCTCTTGATATGTACAAGTTTGCCTTTTGTGCTCTCTGCTGTAATACGTTTTGTAAACCACTTGTAAACAATTTGGTAGACAGTTTTGCAATGTGTACATACCTTTGGGCAAATATTCTTACTAGATAACTCAATTCTAGCATTTGGATATTCCCATTAAACAATTGACATGTTTCAGTTCTGGCTATGTATCCGGAACTGCAAATGGGAAAAGTGTGCATTCAAATTCATCCAGTACAAATTTCTTCCAGTCCATAAAATAATCTTTAAAAAAAAGTAAAGCCCCTTATGGCATGGATCCAACCTGAAGAGCATCTCACCCTGATGAGACTAACTTATCTCAATTCTTCCACTGGAAGAGGCCTAATGCAGATCCCATTAGCCAAGGAATTCTGTCTGAGGGATCAAGGAAAAGAGCCTTTTATGCTGTGGGCCTGGTCCTGTGGAACATTCTACCACTGGAAGTGAGAACTGTTCCCATTCTTCTGGCCTTCTGAAAGGGGATCAGATTGCAGATTATCAGCTAGAGGGGACCTTGTAGGTCATTTAGACCAATCCCCCACCCAAGCAGCAGGTCCTACAACATTTCTGACAAATAGCAGTCCAATCTCTTCTTGAAAACTTCCAGTGATGAAGCTCCCACAACTCCTGAAGGCAACTTCTGTTCCATTGGTTGATTGTTCTCACTGTCAGAAAATTTCTCCATATTTCCAGGTTGAATCTCTCCTTGTTCAGTTTCTATTATTCCTTTTCTGGCCTACAGGTGCTTTAGAAAATAGCTGGACCCCTTCCTCTCTATGGCAGCCCCTCAAATATTGGAAGACTGCTACCATATCTCTCCTGGTCCTTCTCTTCACTAGACTAGCCAGGCACAGTTCCTGTAACCGTTCTTCATGTTTTTGTCTCCAGTCCACTAATCATCCTGGTTGCTCTTCTCTGCTCTCTTTGTAGAGTCTTTTTTATAGTGTGGTCACCAAAATGTTATCAAAAAGGTATCAAAACCTTTGGTGCTTGGGGCCCCAAGGGGCTTCACCTTTGGAAGTGGTTAACAGTGTAACCTCGGAAGAATTTGAAAGCAGGGTGGATCTATGGAAAGCTACCAAAAACCATAGTGGATGGAACCAACAGAGAAGCTGGCACCTAGATCTGATGAAAGCTGGGAAGTATAGAAATCATTGAATACACTGCCACATGGGTACAACAAAATCCAGAGACACTCTGAACAAATGGGGCTATCTGGTTGCTCCTGCTACGTGTGATTGTGGTGACATGCAAACGGTGTATGTATACCTTCCTTCCCTTTGTGCTCCAATCAATGTATACTTGAGGAGAGAACACAATGCACAGAACACAATGATGTTACTTTCTGGGCAAGATCTGTTTAAGTTGTACCTATTTTAATCTTGTATTTTATATTCTATATTTATGTCATATAGTGTGCCTTATTTTAATTGTTTTAATTTTAATTGTGATGTTTCTGACACAAATAAACAAACAATAGTGTTGTCATTGTTTCTATATTTATCTTTTTTATTATTTGTAAGCTGCCCGGAGTTACCTTATCGATGAGAGGGGCAGTATATAAATAAATAGAAATCTATTGGGTTGGCCGTAGATCAGAACTTCTTTTCTCATTCTGGAGTTCTTCTCTCACCTTACTACAAAGTTGCATTGAGATGCAAGAGGAATTTCCAAGCAGCAGCATCTTTAAATCTTTCAGTGCTATAGTAAGTTATGAAAGTTCCCAAGCCTTTAAGGGACGGGTCCATTTCTTGTTTTCGCAGCTACAAAAGAACCATTTCAAAGTGCACTTATCAAGTTGCCATTTATCCTGCATTTTCTGTTGATGTAGTTAGCCAACCCCTCTCTCTTTAAATGGTAATTAGACGGCTCTGATAGTGATCTGCAGAAAATACTCTCTGGTAGTCTTCTGGGTGACTATCACTGGCAGTTTTATTACTAATTTGCAGTTGCTACTGGGCTTGTCTATAATTAAGTTACTAATGGACTGTCTTGGCTGAGCTACTTTGTTTTTTTTTCCCCTCTCCTTCCCTTGCCATTCTTCTTATGAAACCTCTTTTCATACGTTTGAAGATAAAGCTCTACCTGTGATCGCTCATCAACCTTTTAGGGTGCTTTTTAATTGTTTTCCAACTTCACACTCTTTGGTTCACAACCAAAAATGCTTCTGGGTAGAGATTTATATGATATTTACATACTGCTTTAATTAGAGTAATGATTACACCTGTTTTAAGATAATATGTATTACTCGCTGCCAACCAGAAACACAATAACTGGAGCCAGCCTGCATAGAGGTTGCCTTTGAAAAGATGTTTAATTTTTCAGTAACATTTTAAATAATGTTGCTTAAAGTATTAAAGAATTCTATTGTATTCTAAGTATTAATTATGGAAGTGCTCGGCTGGGACATTTTATAATACAAAAATAACTTGGCAGAATACCATGAAAGAGTTGCTTCATGAAAATAACTTTTATATCTCCAAACAGCTGTCCCAATATCAAAACCAGTTCATTAGGGTCAGTCAAAATTTGCTCAAGCAATTTGATTATTACTGAGAATTCTAAAAACTGAATTCCATCCAGTTGAAGCTCATCCAAGTTAGCTTGATTCTCAAAATGGCTCACAAATAGTTTGAATAAATAATAAATAACATTGACACACAAAGTAGTCCTTGACTTACATAATGGAGCCTATCCATTATGTTCGTAAGATGTGATCATAATAACATAGGTTACCCATGTCACTGACCCATTTTTTAATTTATTCTATTTATATGCCACCCATCTAGCTGTCCAAAAGATTTTAGAATATTTTTTTGCAGTGATCATGAAGCAAACCCATTGTTCGTATGGGCCAATTTTGCCCGTGCTGGTGTTCAGCCAAAGTTTTCAGCAAAAGTATAATCACATTTTGGGTTTAATGGGAAAAATACTTAGGAGAAAACAAATGGAACTTTGATGTTATATATGTTGATGGCAGTAAGACTACTTTACCCACAGAAATGGAAGGATGTTGCAATCACCAAATGGATGAATAGCTTCAAAAATTGATGGAATTAGCAGATATGGCTAAATTGACTGCTTTTTCAAAGAAAAAAAATATGAATACTTTTATTGTGGTAATATATCCATCATATTCTGCAAGTTCTTGTACAGCTTTGT
>NW_020769337.1:4228791-4238895 GCF_900518735.1 Pseudonaja textilis | reverse complement strand
ATAAATACTGCTACCCGAGGGCTCTCGGGGCTGGCAGTTGCTCAGACGTCTTCCCTGCGTCTCCCATCATTTTTCAATTGCCAGTCCATCACATTTATTTCTACTTGGAATCCATTTCTGGACTTTGTGCTTGAGGTGGGAAAAAATGAACCATTGACTTTTGGTTTTACCAGTTAGATAGATTTGTTGTGATAGAAATGGCTGGTTTATACTATTATGTAAAAGTAAAAGTTGAGCTTTGATGTTAATGCCTTATTCTACTGCACCAAAGGGAGTTGGTACAATGCCTTTTCTTTCTTTTTCCTCTTCTTTTCTGCACTCTTCCCTTCACTGTTTTTCCCATTATTTACTTTTGTATTTTCTGTGTATGCTACATTGTAAACTCATAAACAAATTTTGGGGGGGGGGGAGGAAATGTAATCATGTGACTGCAACATGCTACAAACCGCTGTAAATGCAGGCTGGTTGTTGAGTGCTCAAAATGGGGTCTTGTGACCATGGGCGACCGGCAACCATTGGAACTTCAGAACTGGATTGTAAGTAACCCCAGGGAGGTCTGTCCTGATTTCAAATAGTCGCTAAGCAATTGGTTGTAAGCAGGGGTGAGCTGCTGGGGGTTTGCAGGGGTTCAGAAGAGCCCCTAGCTAAGATTCTGTGCAGTTTGGAGAACCCCCAAATCCCACACCTGGCTGGTCCTGCCTACCCTGACTCTCCCAGGAATCCCCACGCAGCCCATTTTGGATGCAGGTAAGTGCAGGGTATGCGTGGAGGCTCAGGGGAGGGCGAAAAATAGGCCTCCTGGAAGTTCAGGAAGTCTGAAAATGGGCTTGTTTCTGGCTTCCAGAATGCAGAGAGGCCATTTTCATCCTCCTGGAGGCTTGAGAAAATTCTCTGGAGCCCTGGAAGGGCAAAAATGCCCCCCCAGGAGGGATGGTGGCTGACTAGGCCATGCACACCATGGCCACACTCACCCAGCAACTGGGCAGAGAACCTGTTGCTAAAAATTTTGAGGCCCACCCCTGGTTGTAAGTTGAGAACTACCTATAAGTAGCCAAACTACAATGCTCTGTTTGTTGAGCAAAACAAAGGATGAGACACATCAGTTTATGTTGTATGAAAGTTTGCAGTTTGCATGGATCATTGGAATATTTATGTCTTATTGTGTGAAATTACTGATTACAGATTTCTCCTCTGCATGAATTAAAAAATCTGAAAAGCAAAATATGTCAATAGTTATGAAACAAACAACTATAGGTAAAATGTTAAAACACATGCAAAAATTTTAGATGACCCCATTATGGAAAATATAGGTGTTGTACTGTCCTAGTCATGTGTTTCTTCTTGAAGGGGGCAATATTTTTTTAAAAAAAATTGCTGAATTACTCTGAAACAGTGTAGTAAAATTGTACAAAGGGCAAAAAGACATCCTAGTGAAGAGTAGACTCTTCGGAAGACTCTTCTGAAGGACAAAACAAAAGGAATGTCATAAACTTATGTTGTGATTTATAGGCCATCCTTCTGGATGATGCTTGTAAAATTAGACTCTCAGAATCACAGATGAGCAAATTTCTGGGAAATCAGAAAAAAAATGTACCCATTCCATTTCTGAGCTTGCCAAGGCTTAGTATTACTACATGCCAGGCTCAGTAGACAATGTTTGTAATTTGGAAACAATGGCTACCACCTGACAGCATCACTGATGAATTCAGGTGAATCTTTATATATCTGTTTTCATCCGCTTAAGGCAATCATTTACTCTTTTTCTTGGTTGTTTTTTTCCCCCTAGAAACATCCTTTATCGACTTGATGACAGGACACACCAATTTTCAGTACTCCTGGAGGCAGCGGAGCACTGGAAGTTACATCAGTCAAATGAGACTCTACAAGCTATCTTGTCAGAAGTGTTCAACAGTTTCAAATCAGCTCAGGTTTGTTTCAAAGCAGGACTTGAGGTCTTTGAGGTGACCTCAATGGGAAACCAATGATGAACTTGGCTTTTTGGCATCTGCACACACGCCACTAAGAACCTTGTTTACATTTTCCAGAAGAAGACTTGGGATCACACTTGAAATTATATAGGGTTGAAATCTTTCTTTGGTTTCTCAATTTTTTTAAAAAAAGGAATCCTTATTTCAAGATAGTCCCAAAGGTGTTTTTTTTTTAAGAGGCAAGTCCAGGTGCTTCTTGAAAAAGCACCTTTGGGACAACCATGACTTGGATGACCAAGAATCTCCATAGACATTTGTTTCAAGGTATTTTATTGTATCCCTAGATAATGCTAAAGCAGCCTTTTGCACTGTTGAGAGTTTATTGCGTATTTCTATTTTTGGAATATGTGCATATGGATAGCTGTATATGTGTTGATAGATCAAGAACTAAATGAGGAAGATTTGAAATTGGATAACTAGAAAATAATTCCACAGTTGATCAAAGCTTCAAGAAGAAATTAATGCGCTTTTATCTTTCCTTCCTACTGCATTTCTAATTGCACACAGAAAACACATTGAAATAATCCTTCCCATTTCCATTCATGTCCTATATGGAATACCTGAGCTTCCATCTGTTCCCTTATTTGCAATCATTGGTCACATGTGGCTGCTTTTTGTAAATACTATTTATATTTTTAAATATAAGGCCAATATGCAAGTGCATTGACTAGCATTTGCCTAACGTTGCCATTCCTCAGCAAAAACCATTTGTGAAACATTCATTCAAAAATATCTTATCTATATGTGGCACTGGCTATTTCTATTCAACAGGAGCCATTTGTGAACAGCAGCCATGAAATCTGATAATATGTGGTTGATCATGGATGTTTTAAGAATTCATAGAACACCTGATTCACCAACACCTGATGGTTGATTCACAAGTGAACTTTAATTGAACTGGACCTGCTGCAGAAGACTCATGACTGAATAGAATGAAAAATGAAATGTCAGTGGTGTTATCCTATAGTAGGAATGTCAAACTTGATATCATTGAGGCCGCATCAGGGTTGTGTTTGACCTTGGGGGGCTGGGGTGGGCATGGCCAACATGACATCACTCGTGTTGGGGGCACCTGTGGTGGCCCGAGCTCTCTGCCAGCAAAAACAGGCTTCCAAGTTCTGTTTTTGCTGGCAGAGTCACCGTGGGCCAGTCCTTTGTTGTTTCCAGGGTGGCCCCATGGGTGAGATCTAAGCAACCCCCGGGCCTTGAGTTTGACACCCTTGTCCTACAGGAAACAAAAGAAGTTAATCTTTCTTATTATTTATGCACAATGTTCATAATATCATATACAGGTCTGAAAGAAAATTAGAGACCAACCATTGTGAAAGAGGCAATAATCCCTAACTACACCCAGATAGAACTGTGCCTGGTTCTTAACTTTTCCTTCACTATATACTCCCTTTAAATACCTTTTGTGGCCATGGACCATGGTCAGGGACCATCAAGATTTAACTCAAGATTTAAAGCACTAGATTGTATCAAATATTCATGGACCTCTGGTGATAACGTTGCGGCCTCCCAGGGTTTTGCGGACCACAGGTTGAGAACCATGTCCCCATGAGATATCCTAGACAACTATAGATGAAAAATAAGTCGCATAGATCAGGAAACTGGAATAAAAAATGTGTCTTGACAGCTTTTTGCTGAAACTCTCCAAGAAAAAATTAAGGAATGGGTAAAAAGAATCAAGGTATTCAAATACTGAAAATATTGTAGCTCTTCCCATGCTGTTTCTGAAACCAGAGTCACATAGACATCAAGACATATGCTTTCCCATCAAAGCCATAGCCTTAACTATGCATATCCTGAAAGCAGAAGAAAACTCTCTTTATTGTGTGACAAGTAATATTGCATTCCAATGCCTTTATTAATTCAGAGTGAAGCATTAGGTTTATGCGGCTGCCTGGATTTGAAAGGAAAATATTCCGTTTTTTCTCCTTCAGATCCAGAGCAAATGAGATTAAGTTGCATTAAGTTTAATGAAAAATTGCATGAACCCATAGCATGGTCACATGTAGGCTATCCCCAGAAAGCATCCCTTAACTTGCCATGAACTACACCTGTGATTTATTTTGATGGGGAAACAAGTTTTCTAGAGACTTCTGTTCAATCATCCTGGAAAAGTAGCAAAAGAGATAAATGTGACAACGTGTGTGCAAGAGAGAAGGGGAAGGAAGGACCGGGGGTGGGGGTGGGGGCAGAAAATCACTCAGAAACGCCTCATTCTTTGTAATATAATTTAAAGGAAATTGTCTTCTGATTCATTTTTGGTGAGATAGGATCCTCCAGAATTCTGACTAGGAAGCTCAATTTAAATATAAATGAAATGAAGTTAACTTATTTTTTTGTCCTGCTCTTCCCCATGCTACATACGGTATACATCAAATGGTGCACTTAATTCAGAAAAGAATTGCGTAGCTTTCCCTTTGCTTTTGAGCACAATTCATAACCATGGGTATTGAAAAATTTCCATTGATTTCAATGATATTTTCAGCTAAGTAAGCATCCTCCAGCTTGCATGCTTTGAATGAAATCTCTTCTGAGGCTATTGGGGTGACATCAATATAGCAGGATTCAACTAAATCATATTAGGCAACGTCATTTGATTTCATGTTGGTATTGACTCAAATATAGATTCAAATTTCTCTTAAAATAATACTTCAGCAGTTCATCCAGATTCCTGAGGCATTCTTTATTGCTTTGTCATAGGTCATATGCCAGTATCTAGTAAAATGAACGCAGTAGTGAATAGTTCTAACAACGAGGAAACTTAATAGCTTATATATTTGTGTGTTTAAAGTGTATGAAAATGAAATTATAATAAATAAGCTAACATGATTTATAGTGCCTATTTCAGAGGGAATCATAAAAAAACATATACTACAATCAAATCAGACAAGTAATAAGTATACCAGAGAATTGTCATTTGGCCACTAAATTCATGATAGATTGTAAATTGTTTTGAATAATTTAAGGGAAAAACTTAAAATCTAATGTTTAGAGTCATAAACTGTTTAACCTGAAAATTTTTTATGGAAATAAGGAGAAACTTTCTGACAGTGAGAACAATCAACCACTGGAACAGCTTGCCTTCAGAAGTTTTGGGAGCTTCATCTCTTGAGACTTTCAAGACGAGATTGGACTGCCATTTGTCAGAAATGGTGTAGGGTCTCCTGCTCGGGCGGGGGTTGGACTAAATTGCCTTCCAACTCTGTTAATTTGTAATAAAAACAACTATAAGATCTTTTTTCCTCTCTCTTCATTCTAAAACATAAGAAAAAGGCATATCTGTCCACCTACCTATTTAATCACCCATCATAGGTGACTCTGTTTAAGCAAGGGACGAGCAAACCTTCACTGAAGCATAAATTGCTTTATTGATCCATGCAGGAAGCAAACACAGACCTCAAGAAAGGAGGCATTACAGTTCCCTTTTTATAAATGTTTGCAAATTAATTACAATTAATTTGGCTTTAATTCACTGATTGTGTTTCACCATTATGCATTAATAGGTGAGAGAATAAGTCAGGATAGGTATGTAATGGACTTTTATGCAAGATACTTTTTAAAAACAATAGGCCAAAGAAATTACATCTGAAATTGGTCTGTTCCTCTAGCCATGACCTACAAACCTCAAATTATATCTTAATCCTTTCTTGGCCTAGTTTGCATTCTTGCAGTTAGCACTTTGATTAACTTAACCAAATGTAAGATTCTGAGTATTTCCAGTGCCTAATTATTTATTGCTGAGCTATGTTTTACTGCACATAAAAAAAACAACAGGCACACTGTTTTATTAAATCACGTTGTTGCAATGACCAAAGCTGACTTTTTTTATAACTATAACCCTGGCCTTGACCAATACATTTTGTTTTGGTTTGGGGTTTTGTGGTTGTTTTTTTAATCAGTACTGATGTCCAAGTGGCTGGATTTGGTCTGTGGGATCAGTGCTGATCTTTCCGTTATGATTCAGGACAAAGCATAAGTAACATATTTCATATCTGCCTGTGAAAACAGGATTTATGGAGCTACTGGCTATCACTCATGGTCACCCCCAGGAAGGTGAAAATCTGCAAGATGGTTAATATGGTGATTTTGACCTAGCAATGGTAGACCAGTTGTCTCTGTATGCAGGTGGTTCATTGTTTGGGGTTGTGGAGTCATTGTTTGCATGGATAAAGTGGTATAGATCTTGAAGTCCAATGTGTCCATCTGTGAAATAGGATCTTCCCTACAATGATCCCATATTTGTAGAACTTTGCTTTTAAGAGGGATTTTCATTAAGTTTATGTACATATCCTTGTCACGGGGAATTTGTATGGAGTAGACATATGTAAGGTTGTACTATAAAAATATTTCTATTCTGGACAAAGCTTACACCTTAGATGTTGAACTTATTACTCTTCCTAATTGTCTTTTAATTTCTTCTGATTTCTTGATTTCCTGAGATGTTGATTATGCATTTAAATGAGTCTGAATGATATATTTTCCTCTAAAAAATCCAGTTCAACTTGACTTCTATTGATATGAGGGTTTGATGATTAGGTGACCTCAGGGGCCTTTAACTTTGGACTCTATGGATTAAGTCTCTAGCTGACTTAGATCTCAAAAAAAGCTGATTGGGCTCTTGCAAAGTAGTTGAATGGGAAACTATCAAAGAATCTAGAACTAGAATGGGAGCTTAGAGAGAGAAAAAGAGAGAAATCCTGGAAAAGCTATTTAGGTATTTTAAAAATGATTGGCTGCATCCATGTAATCAGAAGAGTTTGACTAAACAGAGATATTTTTTACTTATAAGTATCATACACAGGGCAAAGGAAAATATGAAAACTAGAAATAATAACAAGGAGAAGGATTAATGACTACTTACCTGCATAAATTTTGTAGAGGTTTTAGATGACTTAGTGTGCTTTAACATGCATAGTCCAAACTTGGCAGTGTGGCCATCATGCTTACCAGCAAATTTGTTGTGCAATTCTGTATATATTTACTGAGGGATGAGTATCTTCAATTTCAGCTTGAGTTACTTCTAAGGGCACACCTTCATTGGTGAGCCTAAGTAAAAACAACATTGGGGTGGAAGCAAGTAGCAGTGGCCATACTTTGGATAGTTGAGTGTAGTTGCCATTTACATTTCTTATACTCTCCAGGAAAGATTGTTAAATTTTGGTGCAATTGTATAGGATTACCCAAATACCCCAGGGGAGTGGGGGTGAGTGATACAAAGGGGCATCCAAAAATGCATGCCCCACATTCTCTTCTGCATGAGGAATGAGTTCAATATATTGCAATACAGTGCTACATGTTATGCATAGTGTGTGGCTCGGCACTACACAATATACAAAATATGCAAGGAAATGGGTGATGCAGTTTCAGCTTAAAAGCTTAGTGTATTCTCATCTAGGCCTCCCAGCCAACATCACAAAGGCTATGGCAGGTAGCAATAACACTTAGACTTATACTCAGCTTCACAATGCTTTACAGCCCTCTCTAAGCAGTTTACAAAGTCAGTTTATTGCCCTCAATAATACAGGTCCTCATTTTACCAACCTCAGAAGGATGGAAGGCTGAGTCAACTTCAAGCCAGTCAGAATTGAACTCCTGGCAGTCAGCAGACTCACTCTGCAATACTGTGCTCTAATCACTGTACCACCAAGGCTGCTTCACTAGGATTATTTTATATGATAATCCTAAAGTAGAGTGGAAGAGTGGAAGGTTCGCCACTTTAAATTGTATATTATCTTCAAATCTTACTGGGATGAGGCTATCTTGTAGGGTCTATAATGTGATCCTCTCCTGATTAGCAAAAATGAAAGATGATAGTATTTCCTATTTCTTTTTTTTTTTTTTCTGACTTTAAAGTACACGCCATATAATGCAATGGAATTATTTCCTTTATTGTCTCTTTATTATATAGTTACTGTAGAGAATTCAAGACACTAAGTGGAAGGAGTAGAATGAAATTTTTGTAAAAGTATTCCAAAGGTGCAATAAATGTCCTATCAGAATCACCAATTGATTTAAAGTAGTTCGCTCTACTTCTTTGAAAACACAAAAGGTTTTACAAAGCTAGGTCTCTGAAAGGGATAGAAAGGAGTAGCTTTTGACATGTTTTTTGTGTTAAACTTTGCTGCTTCAGTATTATGTAAAGAAGTAGATTGGATGTCACAACTTCCATGGATATAGAAACTATTGTTAGAGCCTTAGAGTTTACTTCTCTATTCAAAACCTTCAAGTCAAGTACAAATCAGGATTTAAGGGAAACTGCTTAAACTACATTAGGAGCTGGTTGGCATAGTCCTTCCACTTTCTGTCTCCTTTCCCCCAAAAAAAGGATTTGTATGAGGAGAAAATGTTGCAAATCAAAACCCAGAGAAAGGGAATGAATCTTTTCCCCTCCTTTTATTTCTTGGCTAAAATGTTTCTCACATGTTCTTTCCCCTCAAAGACAGCTTTTTGCAGTAAACAGCCATTTTAGGGACAATGGGAGTTACCAGGAGGGTGTTTAGGAGGTAGCAGGAAAACAGCGTGGCAAAGAAAATTATCCTTTGTCATATCCAAAAGGTCTCTGTGTCATTTCTACAAACTTAGTTGAAGTGTACTTTTAAATATGAGCACTTGCAATCGCTTGTAGCTTGGCCTTAACTGTGCCACAAAGAATTGGCATATCCTACAGAAGCAAGATGTGTGCTATATGTTTACAGCCTTCCGAGACTAAAAAATGAGTATCAATGTTTGAATTTACCTTGGCATTGCTCTCCAAGATATCTTGTTGAAAAGTGAGAAAATGATGATGACCTTGTACAGTCCATAGCACTGCGAGTTGACAGTGTGCACAATCAGATAACCCCATTTTCCCTCTCTTGGGCTTGGGACAAATATTATAGGTTGTTTCTGCAGGTCATCAACTCTTAGTTGGTTTCATCTCATTTGACTGCTCCTTTTTTCATTGGGAGGGGGATTAAGCAAGTTTTGCCACTTTTGTATATGTTACTGGCAATATGTGGAAAGCTGGCATTGTATAGAATGCCCAGGAAATCTATAGAATGTGTGATGTTTTTAGGTAAAGTATGATATGTCTAGGTTATTTTAATATTCACTTGCCCTAGGCATTGTATTAACAGATTAACAGAGTTGGAAGGATTCTTGTAAATCATTCCAACCCACCCACCCAAACAGGAGACCCTACATCATTTCTGACAGATGGCAGTCCAGTCTCTTCTTGAAAGACATTATAAAATGAAATACCTAGACATTGTGCATAATGACAAGAACTATTTAGGCAAAGTATGAAAACAAAGTCATGAAAAGGTCTGGAGCAGGGGGTCATCAAACTTGACAGCTTTAAGATTTGTGGACCTCAACTCCTAGAATTCCTCCTCCAGTCATATTAGCTCAGGAATTTTGGAAGTTGAAGTCCACAAGTCTTAAACTTTCCAAATCTGAAGACCCTTGGACTAGGATGACCCTCCCTTTGTTAGGGTCAGATCCTTTTTCTTTATTGAAAATACATTAATAAAAATGAAAGAATAAATGCAAGGAAGCTGACATACAGGACTTACTGGAAAAAAAAAACCAAGAGAAAAAGACCAGTATTGACTTACTTATTACAACAAGGAAGGCTAGAACAGCATTTCAGCAGGAGTATTTTATACTTTATCAGTTTGCCTTTTGGCTTTCCATAGAATATCTAGGAAATGTGTGAAATATTAAGCGTTTTGACTTAATGGAATGTTTTGACATTCCATTTTTGGCACTCTATAGATTTCCTAGGCATTCTGTAAAATGCCTAATTTCACACATTGATGGTAACATATATATTTTATGACTTGCATACATGTAGGAACAGTAAAATTGGCACTGTGACATTGCAACTGCTTTCATAATTTTGATGGAAGTTTTATATGCCTTTGTCCATGTTGCAAACTGAGGCTTTGAGTAGTCTGACATCTCTTGTTCCCTGCCTTTGTGTTTTCAGAGCATTACTGGAGTACTTTTATTTATTTAATAAAACAGAAAACAAACCAAAAAAAACTAGTGGGAAGAAAGGAAGGAAGGAAGGAAGGAAGGAAGGAAGGAAGGAAGGAAGGAAGGAAGGAAGGAAGGAAGGAAGGAA
>NW_020769337.1:4187171-4223682 GCF_900518735.1 Pseudonaja textilis | reverse complement strand
AGATAGATAGATAGATAGATAGATAGATAGATAGATAGATAGATAGATAGACAGACAGACAGACAGACAGTCAAATATGACTATTTCTAAAAAAGCTTGTGTTCCTGGTGAAGTTTCATCAATCTTGCATTGGCCATGGAGGTTTAAATGCAACTCAGATGGGGAGATTTATACCATACAGATAGTCCAGTGATGATATGCTACCAGTTCAGACTGGTTCAGCCAAACTGGTAGTAAAAAAAAAAAGCCTCCAATGATCAGCTGAGAGGAGGAAAAAAGAACAGTCAGCTGAGAGGATAAAGAAGAGAAAAGGGCATGATTGGCCCTCCCACCTGCTCCTACACTTTTCTCTTCTTTATCCTCTCAGCTGATTGGCGTTGCAGGCCTCAGTGGGGAAAGCATGTGAGGTTCGCGTGGTAGTGGAACAGGTAGGATCTGACTGCTAAGATAACCCTTGACTTACAACCATTCACTTAGTGATCATTCAAAGATACAACGGCACTGAAAGGAGTGACTTATGACTATTTTTCATACAGCCATTGAATCATCCGCATGGTCATGTGATTAAAATGTGGACGCTTGGCAACTGGCATGTACTTATGACGGTTGCAGTGTCCCAGGGTCATAGGAATACCTTTTGTGACCTTTTGACAAGGAAGAAGCCAGATTCACTCAATAATCATGTTGCTAATTTAACAACTGCAGTGATTCCCTTAACAATGGTGGCAAGAAAGGTTGTAACACAGGACAAAGCTCATTTAACAACTGTCTTGCTTAGCCAGGACAAAAATTATGATTCTAAGTCAAAGACAACTGGTAATTCAAAACTGTATGACTGTATTTTAAGCATGCCCATTTGACTTGTGTTAAATTTAAGGCTACAGTAACTCTACCTGAGGCCTGAACCGCATTGAATAACTCCTTCCATTCTTTGCTTGGGAGTAAACTGTATTGATTTCTATATAAACACAGACAGGACTGCTGTATGTGTGTCCTCTCTGACAAATGCAAGACAAATTTATACAATGAATACCACTGCACAACAATATGATCTAGCAACCTTCATTTTTTATCAGTAAAAGAAAATAAATCAGTAAAAGAAAATAAATCCGACTTCAAGAAGAGGAACGATATAAATTCTACTATTGTAAAACAAGGTCACTTTTCAAGCAGTAGAATACAGAATGGAATTTGCTCTTGACGACAAGAATGTACCTGAATACCAGTAGCTAGGAAACATAATTCTGAGTACAGGTCCTGCAGAATGCACTTCTGAATAGCTTGTATACCTCCTTGTGAATAATATCAGTTGCTATGGAATAAAGACTTGGAGAATGCTATTATACTTAGGCTATGATTTCACTCAAGGCTTAAAAGTTCTTTGATCTGATTGGCATGGATTAGGGGCTGCCTACTTAGTACCAGGTACTTAAGCACATAGGTACAGTAGAGGCACTAAGAGAGAATAGCAGGCATTTGCATCCATCAGACAGAAGATGGAAAAAGTGGCCAATCAGAATATAAATTGTGCGAGTGAGACATGGCGAAGTGCAAAAGGGCAGAGTTTATATTGTGGATAACATTTCCTAGATAACATTTTTATTTTATTTTATTTTTTATTTTAGGAAATTTATATTGCTGCCTATTTGCAAATAGTTACTCAAGGTGGCTTACAAGCATATAAAAACCTCAATTAAAAAACAATAAAATTAGTAAAAGAGAGAATCATATAATAAAATAATAGAATAAAATAACCCCCATCTCGGTGACAACACATCACATGAGCCATTTGATGGGCTCCATCCCACTCTGCGTTCCGCAGGCCTGCTGGCAGAATCAGGTCTTCAGTGCCTTCTGGAAGAGTGTCAGAGTAGGGGCCATTCTAATCTCTTGGGGAATGATGTTCGAGAGAGAGGGAGCCACCATGGAGAAGGCCCTTCTTCTGGGTTCCATTAAGTGTATCTTCCTAGGGCAGTAATGGCTAAACTTTTCAGTACCTAGTGCCCAAAATGCAATGCGTGCAGGTCCCCCATGCATGTTCCCTGCTTCCTGTGCATGCGCCTCACTCCCTGTGCATGCACGCATGTCCCCCAGACATGTGTACATGACTCCCGTGCATGCATAAGCGTCTCCTGCACATGCACTTTAGCTAATTAAAGGCACCTATTTGCCCAAATTTTTCTATGTTTGCTCCATCTTCTCAACCAGATACAACTCTCTTGGCCTTTGTTATATTGATTTTTTTTAATTGACTCTCCTTGTTGCACCTTACATTCATTGTAAATAATTTAGTTTTTCTTGTGTTGACCCAATAACACAACTTTGTCCATGTGTAAAAGTGCACGGACATCCATGTTCCATTAAAGAAATCCATAATATCACCTAAACATCTGTATGCGTTAGGGACCACTGAGGCTCAAGTGGTTAAGATGCTGAGTTGGAGGACCATCAAAATCAATAGCTCGAGACCTGAGAGTGTGAGCCACATGACAGAGTGAGTGAGTTCCCATCAATTATCCCAGCTCTTGCCCACCGAGCAGGTCGAAAGCATGAAAATACAAGTAGATAAATGGGTACCACCTTGGTGGGAAAATCAGGGACAAGAAAGTAACCTTCTGAAGATTGAATTCTTAGCAATCGGGCACCTCCTGGGTAATGGTGATGTCACTGGCTAATCCTTTCAATCCAGAAGTGCCTCAGTGCTTTTGAGACATGTAAAAAAAAAAATGTATGCATTTACTATATGTGTAAATAAATTAAACACATTTATGTGTTGAACCATTTGTTGAGCTGTTTGTTTATTATTTATTTTACAGTTTTGTAGTTTGCTGCAATATGCAAGATCCAAGAAGTATTCAACAATGTAAGAGAAATAAAAAAAAAAACATGAAAGTATTTTCAGGCGTGTTTACTTGTAGAGTACAATACATTGCTCCTGTTATATTCAGCAACCAACCTTAAGTTTTTTATTCATGCCAAACAATCCATAATTCAAGCCTATTCATTTTATCATACACTTTATATTTTTCACTGGCTAACTAAAGAATGTGCATCTTCCATACACATCCAATCTAGCATGAAGCTACACTACACTTTTCACATTTTCCTCATTGTCACCTCTCCTTTATTTTGGGTTCATTCCTCTTTGCTTTCCCTTTCTGTAGGAGAACAATGGCATTCTTACAATATCAAGTACAGATGACATCTTCACAGAGAAATTACACAAGTCACGCAAACGTTTCATAAGCAAACCATGCTTATATTTCTAAAATTTCTTCAGTTAGCCAATCTATACATGTTTTCAACATTCTCATTTCCTTTTTCTTTTGACACTAATATTTAGCATTTGTTTCAGTTCCACCTTTCATTATCTTTCCTTCCTTGAACATTCCCTTCTTAAAATAATTTCATCATTTAAAAAAAAATTCCATTCACGCTGCTGAAGGTTCTTTATTTAATCCTCTTCGTCTATTTTTATTTCTGTCCAAATCACTCTGCAACAGTTGTTCTCACTCATTTTTTAGTTCTCAAATGGCCAATTGCTTTTTCTTATTCTCGCATCTCATCTCCATTCATCTATTCATGTCACCTAGCAGGATCATTTCCCCACTAATCTTGGATCAAATTCATTCAGAACATTGCATATTCTTTTACTCATCTCTGGGTCTTTCACTACAGCATACCCATGATCTTCTACTCTCCCATATGCTTTTTAACCTTTTCATTCAAAATTGAAATCTTTATCTTTCATTTTCTTACTTTTATCCATCAACTCCACTTACAAGATCAATACTCATTCATCTATATTACAATATTTACTTTTCTCTTAATTTCATATATATATATACATTTCACTTGTTTATGCATGCTCTTTACAATTTATGATGTCTCTCATAACTACAAGTCACAATCTTCCCTATGTTACAGTGATAACCAAGTGGATCTTAAATATTGTTCTCTATTGCTTACCATCACTTTGGTCAATTGATTTTTTTCCCCCTATCATATCATTTTCCTAAGAGAAGATATAGAATGCATTATTGGCCTGAGTTGCATCCTTTCTACAAGATGCTAATTTGCCTGCATGACTCAAAGTTTCACTTCTCATCCAAGAAGTGTCAGCGAAATGTCTTGTTGTTCTTCCTCTGGGAGAAAAAACAGTTCAGATGCCTTTTGAAAAAACACCTTTGAGACAACTATGACCTGGATAACTGAGAATCTCCACAGCATTTGTCCTCATGGCATTACCTTCCTCTCACTCATTCCTATCCCATGACTGACATATTATTATGTTTTTCTTAGCCATTCACATTTTAAAGCAATATTGTCCCTTAAACAATTAATAGCCCAAACTGATTTCCTTTAGCTGCAGCCTTCATTCACATAATTGATAATTCATGTGGGGACAGAATCAGATAACTTGTAGTAGTAGGATCTGCCATTTATTAGCAGTTTTAGTCTATTGCAGACTTATACTTTTCCAACTAGATGGACAGTGGTAGACTCTAACATACAATACTCAATCCCTAATTTTGAAAGGTGTCCTGCTTCTGGTTTCAGTTACACACTCACATACACAGTTGCTATGAAAATTAGCAGTTTACTGAAGGTCAAGGAGATAATAGCAGACAAGGAATGCAAATCAAAATATAGGCTCTGAAAGAAGATTGCCTGAAGATTATACTTCTAATTGGAGCAAATGAAAGAATAATCCAAATCCAGGTCAGGTTGTCAGCCAAGACAAAGATCCATATTTCAAGAGCAGAATCTAAACAACTTCACACAACATCCAAAGATCATTCCACTGATTCCAATGATCACCTCTTCCATCATGCAGAACCATCAGCCTGGTATGAGTGTGAGTATTATTCAGTGGGGCAGAAGTCTTGCCACATATGCAACTAAAAAATACTTCTTTGGTCTTTTTAGTTGCCACAATCTCCCCTCTGAGTGTAACTTGTATATCATACCCTTTTAATCATAATGCCCTTTCAGAAGGGTATTAAACTCATGCTGAAAAAAATATAATTTAACAGATGACAGGTTGTTAGGAGTTACGGTATTTATATTCTGGTATTTTTAAAGTCAATCTCATGTCCTGTGGCTTTGAGGTGTTGGACCAGGGAAGAGGTCGGTTCTTCTTTTTTGATTGAGTTCTTGTGTTCTTCAATGTGTGCACTTATTCTTCTGTCAGTTTGTCCGAAGTATGTGGTGGGACAGGCGGTGCATGGGATTTCATATACTCCTTGGTTTTCTAACTCGATTCTGTCTTTAGGGTTTCTTAGGATGGTGGATATTTTTCTGTTTGTGCAGAATGCTGTCTTAATGTTGTGTTTTTGGAGGATCTTGCTGATTTTGTCTGTAGTGCCTTTTATATATGGGAGGAGGGCTTTGCCGTTCTCGTGTTCTCTGTCTTGGATTTTAGATTCCAAAGAAAGAAGATTACCCACCTAATCCAAAAAGAAACCCCAACCAAAATCCAAGACAGAGAACAAGACAACGGCAAAGCCCTCCTCCCATATGTAAAAGGCACTACAGACAAAATCAGCGAGATCCTCCAAAAACACAACATGAAGACAGCATTCTGCACAAACAGAAAAAGCTTGATACTAGGTAGTGGCAGATATTTCTGTTTCTGAGCACAATGAGTAATTATCTGCTGTGAACTCTGTGTAGGTATCAGAAAAGCAATGCGCCCAGTAAATAATTGAGTTACGAGTCAGTCACTGTGATTGCACTTTGATACCAGGGATTAAAATAAGGGGAAAATATCTGCTGAGAGTCACCATATCAGTGACGGGATAGGATTCAAATTTAATAAATAAATAAAAATAAAATAAAATGTCCCTTGGTACCTCAGGTTATGCCTGCATGAAGTTCAGTTTATCCAGATTGCTATGGGAATAAAATTTGAATATCTCCTTGAATCTAAAATAAATATTAGAATTCTGTAGTGGAGATGTGAATTAAGGACAGCAATGGAGTTGCTCTCACTATGCTATCCGTCATGGTGTGCTCAATGCTGCTTCTCTTTTATTTCACATTAGCCAAGTGAGTAATTATCTTCTCTTTGACCAAGCAAAGATATTATGCCACATACAAATGAGAAATTATTACAATGTGCTATTACAATGTGCATTTCAGGGAAAGAAACTGCTGAAATAAAATAGTCAATTTTGTTCTTAAGTTAGAGTGAGAAGTATATCAATCTATAAAGTTAAGTTTCTTTCAAGCTGAGATAAAGTCTTGATGATTTTATGGATGCATTTTAGTGGGAACAAATATGGTCTAATGGTTAAAGCAGGCTAGAAAAAGGGAGATTGTTGGGTTCAAGTCCAGCCTTAGCCATGAAACCAAGTTGGGTGGCTTTTAAGCCAGTCAATCTTTCTCAGCCCAGCTCACCTCATAGGGTTGTTGTTGTGGGGAAGATAGGAGGTAGAAGCAGTATGCGATATATTCAACACCTTGAGTTGCATATAAAAATAATAAAGGTGGGATATAAATTAATTAAATAAATAAAAGAAGTTGTTTTTCATAATAACAATGATAAAAATGGTTTTCCATTGCCTTCTTCTGACTCTTCTTCAAATTCTCAGTCAAGATTACAATCCTGAGATTTCTGAGTACTCTCCCATTTAAGTACCAATCAGGGCAAAGCTCCCTAGGTCTTTGAGGCCATTCAAGATACTGCTATCTAGATTCAAATGGCAACTATGCAGTTCAGACCAGGATAATATTTTTGCATACTGTTTTTTTCTCCCCAAAACCAACCAGATAGATAAGGACAGCTGTCTTCACTCTGGTGCCTAATGTGTTAGACTCTTAATCCCTAGACTTCTTGAGTAAGATTGTCTAGTTGATTCTACATCTTTAGAACAACTCTTTCTACCCAGGCTAGTTCATAAACCCAGACACTTGCAACAATCTATATTATCAATATGTGTAATGAAATGTGTGGATGGCTTTGGGAAATGAGGGGAAGAGATGCTGCCTAGGAAACAATCAAACAAGAAAGGCAAGTTTCCTCTGTGACTTAAGGGTCAGAAATTTAGGAAGGACCGATCCTAATGAATCAGGCATTTAACAACATCAATGGGAAGTTCTATACTTTCAGACTTGCAAGATTCTGATACTATAGCCTTGCAATAAAGTAGCTAATTGTGTTTCCTATTTGGCTTACCCAGGAGGGCTGATGATATGATAACTATTACTATTGATCTGTCATCCTCAATTCTTATTTAATGTTTAGACCAGGGATGTCAAACTCAATTTCATTGAGGGCCACATCGGGGTTGTTTTTGATTTCAGGGGGGCAGGGGGATGTGGCCAGGGTAGACATGGCCAGCTTGATGTCACTCATGTCAGGAGGCACCTATTTCCCTAGGTATGGTGAGAGAGACTATATCTGCTTTAGTGGACCCATTTAAACATGTTTCTAATTCCCTGGGAGCCCAAGGCCAGATGACATAATGAAGTCTTAATGGACTTCCAGAACCTCAAGACCAGTGGTGGGATTCAAAAAATTTTACTACCAGTTCTTGGGCATGGCTTGGTGAGCATGGCTTGTGGGCGTGGCAGCAGAAGGTTATTGTAAAATCTCCATTCCCACCCCACTCCAGGGGAAGGTTACTGCAAAATCCCATTCCCTCCCCATCCCACTAACCTGCTTTCCAGCTCTGTTCTCCAGTTTAGGGCAACAAAAGAATACCCAGCCAATCAGCTGGGACTCAGGAGGAAGAGAATAGATGGGGGCGAAGCCAGTCAGAGGTGGGATTTGCCAGTTCTCTAAACTACTCAAAATTTCTGCTACCGGTTCCCCAGAACTGGTCAGAACCTGCTGAATACCACCTCTGCTCAAGAGTTATGGAACCCACCTAACCTCTGGAGGGGAAGATACATAACAGAACAAAATGAAATGTCCATTTTGCCAAAAGGCCAGAAAATGGGCTTCTGCATAGAACAATGGCAGGTGAGGGAAATTTTGCCACTTTCCTGATGGTGTTAAAGATCTGTTCTGTGAGTCAGGAACAAAAATATTGTTCTCAAGGTAGAACAGGTTCACAATATGTTGGCAGGATGTTAATGATGAAAGGAAAGCTACTACAGAAAAATGCATTGTCAGGTGCAAGCAAGAACTACTTATGGATAGTCTCATCAGAATCAAACTCCAAGCTTTGGGCAGAGTTTGCCTGCAATACTGCAGTTTAACCCCTGCACCATCAGGATCTCACCAGACTGACTGCAGTTCCTTCAGAACAGTCAGATTAGGGATTCTGGAGGAGGCCAGGCCTATGCCACTTTCTGCAGTGCAAGGACTCTAAGCTTGGCCGCTCCAGTCTACCTGGAGATTCCACCACAGGCATTCAAAGAGCATGTGAGCTAGTGTCTTAGGTCTCTCCAGAGCACAGAGACAAATTCAATTGGTAAATGCCTACCATTAAATCTTCCTTCCCACAATGCAAGAGGGCAGGGCATTTCAAGTAGAATAAGTGAATGGGCAGGTGATATTGAAAAGTTCGCTAGTGTAAAAGGCCTCCTGTCAGTTCTAGTGGCTAAATGTGTCAAATTTGCAGTTTCAATATATCAAAGTTCAACATCTTTTGTATAAAATCAAATAGAAAAATAAAATCAACCGAGAGGCTAATGAAATGTGACTTTCACTCCCTGAAACTATATTCTCCAGTCCTTTAAGAGGGGAATATGGAACTTTTAAAAGCTGGTTCAGACTATAAGACATTTCTTGCCAAGAAATTCAGTGTCCTAAATTTGAGAGGAAAATATTTCCCTGGATTTCTAGAACTAATGAAGAAAACCATCCAGTCTGGGCAGGAATCAAGATTCTTTCCTTCTTCACATTTAAAGTTAAAAAGGTAACTTCATTATTTTTTTAAAAAAATTAAGGTGAGACTTATGTTTTATAATTTCAGGGAAGTTTTAGGAAGCAGCAGCTGCTCATGTGCGCGCGCGTGTGTGTGTGTGTGTGTGTGTGTGTATCTGTTTCACTTTAGTAGAATTTGAAAGGTAATTGTGTAATAGGACATTGTATTTGAGCACAGTGATGATTTGGATTCAAAGACAAAATGGTGCTTCAGAATCCATGAATACTGGGCATTGCCAGAAACACTCAAATCAAACTGTAGTGACACACATACAGTAAAGTTGACATATAGATTATGCCCTTCATATTTGGGTCATGATGCAAATTTGTAAATCTCAGCCTTTGAATAGCGGCTAACATTTTATCATTTTATCATAGTTTCTCTGTTGAAAACTATCTTCAACTTCAATCAATCCTGCCTTTTCCTGAGATTGCATTAGATGGCAATTTCATTCCAAGGAAAAATGCACCTGTCCCAAAGGTGTTTTTTCAAGAGGCAACTGGACTTTCTTTGTTTTTCCCTGAAGATGTTTAGCTTCTCCTCCAAGAAGTTATGGTTCTGAAGAAGATTCTTGGAGGAGAAGTGAAACATCTTCAGGGAAAACAAAGGAAGTCCAGTTGCCTTTTGAAAAAGCACCCTTGGAACAACCATGAGATGGAGGTCAGAGAATCTTCATAGAAATATGCAGCTATTTTAATAAGTTAGAATCAGATCCCCATGCACCCTGAAGTCCACATTCATCTTCAGATCTGAAGCACTACACAGCACTTAACATTGCAGTTCTAGTATGAAAGAATGAATCAGTACAATGTTTTCAGTAGACATTTTGATTTATACGATGCAACTATCCTTTTCTGTTTGTTTTACCAACTAAGGGTATCTTAATATTCTTAAGAAGACAAGGATTATTTTTTCTTCTTCTTTCAAACAGGAAAGAAGATCCTAGGAAATACATCAAAACTGAACTGAGCCAGCATAAATCACTTTTTCATGATATACCATTTATAACTTGATTCATTGATTCATCTCTCAACAAGACAAGGTCAGTTGAAATAAAATGATTCAGTTTCTTGCCCGCCAGAAAAAGGAACTTAAACAACAAATTCATCTTCACTTTTAATCATATGGAATTTGACATAAACACACACGCACACATAAGCATGTGAAAGTACAGTGAATCTAGAAACAGCCTTACAAACAGATCAGTGCACAGGAAACTCTGCTGATAGTACAAAATAAAGATGATAGCTTCAAAACAAGACAGCTTATAAAATAAGACAGTGTGGACTATATTCTTCCTTTGGACATTTTTTGGGAGTTATTTTATTTCCATTATTTCAAAGGCACTTTTTAGCAATGAAGACAAATAACATGTCAAAATGATCAATTCAGAAAAAATGCTTGGAATTGCATGATGATGAAAACATTCCAATATAACTGAAGGTATCACTCAGAACCAAGGCCCCTCAAGATTTCCTGATTGTAAAACAGATTCAAATAGACAATGAATTGACCACAAACTACTACCACCACAATAAACACATGAAGCCATGGTTGTACAATGTCATGACTAGGTTCTAAGGTCCCTCTTCCTTCTGATGTGATCATATGTTTTTCAGAAAATGACAAACTGTCATTTCAAATAATGAATATTGCTCTAGAAGCTTTAGGTTCATATGTTGTGCTCCACAGTGTGGAAACTGAAGAGATAGTCCCACCTTCTGTTTTCATCATGCTTGAGTAAAGCTGCCTCGATTTATTTATCTGTTGCTGCTTTTATCCTTTGGAACAACATCTGTTAAGTCCAACCTGCTTACTGTTTCAAAAACCCTCATGATCTTTTTTCTCCTCAGGACTGAGAAATGTATAACCTGAAACTGTTATTTGTACGTTGATGCTTGAGATTGTGATTTCTTTTTTAAAACAATACTTTCAATTTTTCCATTTTCAAGGGTGTTCGACTCCTTGGCTACTCTGGGCAGCTTACTAAAAGAAGACATATAAAAATTCAAAACTGAACAGCAATATGCCAAGTTAATGTCTTGAATATTATAAGAGCAGATGATCACCTTAAGCCACAATGTGATTTATTTTTCTGTATATAACATATGTGAAAGTAATATTAAATGTTATCAACTATTTTTTTATTTTATTTGGTTTGTCAATTGCTTACAAGATAATAGGTATAAGTAAAAACATAGTTATGAATACATGGATACATAAAAGAACAATAAAAGCAAAAATAGGACAGGGACGGTAAGCACTTTGGTGCGCTTATGCACGCCCCCAACAGACCTCTTAGGAAAGAGTGAGGTCAATAGTAGAAAGTCTCAGGCTAAAGTTTTTGGGGTTTGGGGAAGAAACCACAGAGTCAGGTAGAGTATTCCAGACATTGACCACTCTGTTGCTGAAGTGGTATTTTCTGCAGTCAAGTTTGGTGCGATTAACCTTGAGTTTATATCTATTGTTTGCTCTTGTATTGTTATGGTTGAAGCTGAAGTATTCATTGACTGGTAGGACATTGCAATGTATGATTTTATATACTATACTTAGATCGGACCGAAGGCGGCATAGTTCAAGGTTTTCTAGGTCTAGAATTTCAAGTCTGGTGGCATAAGGTATTCTGCAATGAGTAGAGGAGTGGAGAACTGTTCTTGTCTAATATTTCTGGATTTTCTCAACTGTGTTAATATCAGATACATAATGTGGGTTCCAGACTGATGAGCTGTATTCGAGTATTGGTCTAGCAAATGTTTTGTATGCACTAGTTAGTAGTGTAATGTTACCAGAGAAAAAGCTATGTAAGATTAGGTTAACAATATTTCAGTTATCTACTTGCTATTCTTCTGCTATTTTCACAAGCAAATTGTCCATGTTGGAGATCAAAGATTCTTTTGAAAGAAAAATAACAAAATAACAGCCAGACGTTTGCTTTGTTTATATGATTGAACACACCGTAGAGAGGCTATAAACCAAAAATATTAAACACAAGTTCCCAAATAAGACACAGCAAACAAAGTTTTCCAAAAATGTCATTCTGGGAACATAGGTTACTTAGGAACATTGTCTTTATTTCTGAGCAGGAATTCATGGCATTTTGTTTTCCTCTTTATAATTATAATTAAAGGGAGGTCTTTAAGCCATAGCTTTGACATATATTGGTTGCCTGTGATAGCAGTCTATATTTTTCAGAAGGATTGATGAAGTACATGAGCACAGAAGGTAGGATGGAATGTACACTTGGAGAAGCAAAGGTGGAGACTTTGGCAACACAGAGCTTTCTCTTAGAGAGATGTGGATTGGAGACTGGGCAGTCCTGTGCTATTTGGAGAAAGAGGGAAAAAAATAGGGTAGCTACATCATACGAATTATGATGGCTATGTCTAGTAGCCTGGCTATGTCTAGTAAGTTAGAAGGTTTTAGTTTTAGTTTGGCAAGATTCTGTCCATTGGGTTTAGCAAATAAAGGATTAAACTCAATTGAACTTCATGGTGTTGTTCTGGCCTTGGGCCTGGTGGATAATCCAGCTCAATCTCTTTAACACTGTATTAGGTAGCAGATCTGAATTTTAGAAAGGAATCCTGCATGATCTTTTTTCCAATTGAGGAGCAAAATCTGACATCCTTTGTGAGCAAAGCATTATTAAATATTGAAATGTATAACTTTCTCTCAAACCTACCCAGAGAATTATTCTGTATGAAACCAGATGTAAATGAAGGTCTATGAAACTATCCAAAAAGAATTAGTCAGAAAACTATATTACCAGCTGTTGAAACATCTGTCCTGTAAAGATATTATAGTAAAAAAAAAACCATGAAGCCAAACAGCATATTGTTATGAGTGTATACAGAGTTGCAATAAGATTTCTTGTCCAGAGTTTAGGAATGGCATTAAGGTACAGTGGAATAGTTTCTTTCATTAATATTCCTGTTTGGTGTTAAATAAACAGAACACTGAGTATCTGTATAGAGTCACTGAAGAGTTGGAAGACATCACAATAATCTAATCCAACTGTCCATAACCTGTAATGAGATGTGACCTTCTAGGCTTTTCTTTAAAATCTCCAAAGAACTAATAAATTCCATAGTAGACTCATGCACTATTAGACAAGTCTTATCAGGGATTTCATAAGGAACTGGGAGGAGTCACTTCATGCTAGATTCCTGGAGGAAAAAGCTGCCTAGTGAAAAGAAGCTACCTGGTCTAAAGAATCTACCTGATCTCGGGAGAGGGAAGCCGACGCAGGGAACAAACAAGCTGTGCATTTGCGGCAACTGCCAACTGCAAACTTAGAAGATACCCAACTGCGGGTGAGTGTCTCCCCCCAGCTCCTTATAGATCAGCAGTGCATTTCTCAGTGGTAGGAAAGATCATTTTTCAGTGGGAGGAAGGAGTGGGTAAACGGCTCGAAGATTTACTGTGGACCCGAGTCAGAAACAACTTAAAAAGTGAAGACTCCAGAGCGGAAGGGGTGAGTGTGAAGATTAAGCGGCAGCGGCTTAATTTATGTTTTTACCCTCTAACTCTGGATGTTAAATTGCAGCTTGAGAAAAGAGTGATTAAAGGAGAGAAAAAAGGGGGACTAGATGAGAAGAAGAGGTGTGAAGAAGGCTTTTATTCAGGAAAACTGCCTTTAGAAAATGAGATTGATTGTGAATTCCGATGATGGAAGAACTGGAATGATGTCTACAGTCTCCATTTAAATCAAATCACCAAAAATAATTCTAAATGGCCACCAATTGAGGAGAACAAAGGAGACTCACGGAGAATTGATAGTCTCCATATAAATCACCCAGCTCCATTTAAACAACCCAGCTGATTAGTCAGCCTGAATTTCCACTCAGTTGATTGGACAACCTCCACTAAACCCCCACCCAAATCTCATCCTTTCCAAACTCCAAAGTAGATGATTGGTGAGCTCATTCAAATCTTCTCCATTCAAATCTATCAAACAGCAATGCTCTTTAAAAAAAAAAAACCAAAAACCAAAAATCTGGCTTTAAGGAAAAACAAAGGAACTTTACACTACAAACCTCCAATACTATACTACCTCCACTATTTCAGTACCTCAAGACTAAATATTTATAGATAATACTTTGTCTATAATAATTGATTTATCATATAATAGTATAATAATTAATTGTTAAATGACCACTAATTTACTGATTCATTGAACTGATAGAGATTTAATACTGTATCATTGATTATCTAGTCTATTGATTGATTGATTCTTAGTAATAAGTTGATTGATTGATTTTTGTTCTCTAGCTTATCAATAAACATTTATTAATTACCAACATTCATTAAGTAACTGTCTACCTATCCCTTTAATTAGCTATTGTAATTGTTTAGTGTACTATTGTCATTGACCATACCAGCCAGAAACTCCAGAAACTCCAAATCCTCCACTACCAAACAAAAATAATAATAATAATATCTCTACCAATGACCTCCCAGACTCCTGTACATGCTTCAGATGTCTTAAAACCATCAACAAAAGCAAAAATAACTTCGAATTTTACCTATGTGACAATCAAGCCTACCTTGCCTGCTTAAACTTAAACAAAGACCTAGATTATCTCCTAAAAGCATCAAATACATTCCCTTGTCTATGTCCATCATGTTTTCCTAAGCTAAACAAACAAGTACCTTGCCTGACAAAGTTGATAGCATAGAATCACTCATGCACTCAATAGAAAAATGCTTAGCAACACGTTTTGAAACAATTATACAAGAAAGCCTAATTTCTCTTGGAAAAAAAAATACAGCACTGATAAGCAACTACCTATCAGCTCAAAATCAAATCCTAACCCAACAACCACTACCACAACTACTACCTCAACTACAATCACAACTACAACTAAAAATAATCACCAAACCACAACCACAAATAATTACTATCCCATCAAATAATTCCACAAATGATATCTCCTTACTCATCAGAGACACCTTTGAACGTGAACAGAAACGTCCAAATGTCATCTTATTTGGTCTTGAAGACACCAACGAATCAGATGACATCACCAAAGTTCATAATATCATAAGCAACTCAAATACAACAAACATCTCTCCTGAAGGTATCATTGAAGTTACCAGAGGTGGCCCTGAGTCCAAATACAGTGATGGCTCAGTGGCCCCAAAATTTTGTAGACTTGTTTGCAAAAATGAGTCCAGCAAACACAGATTCATTCATACAATAAATGCCATTGCAAAAATCAATCCCAACCACAAAAAACTTTGCTCAAGACCAGACTTAACCATACTGCAAGGAATCTGCTCCCGTGAACTCTGCAAGGAATTCAAAAGATGTCTAGACAATGGAGAGAAGGATCTCTACATTGACTACCGCGCTGATTGTATCAAAAGTAAGTCACACAACCCACAACTCCACATCCAACCCTACCTCATAAAACTTTGTTTATATTCACAGAGCTACTTATAATCTGAAATGCTGATGCCTCTTCCCCATGGTCACGTGATTGGATTTTGGGTGCTTGCCAACCATCTATATTTATGACTGTTGCAGTGTCCTCTGATCTTGTGACTACTATGTGATACAAATCTAGGAATGCATTTTATTGGCTGAAATCAAAACTAACTTATGCATGTATGTTGTTCAACATAAAAACTCTCTAGAAGTTTTAATTACTTCTCAGCCTGCTGGCTAAGACCAGATGCAGTTTGCAGAAGTTTTAGTCACTTAAAATGGGGTGTGGGGTCTCTCTATAAGTTTCTATGAGATAAATCATGCAATGCACAAACCAGTTTCATTGCCTTATACTGTATGCTGTTGTGTTGAAAAAGAAAAATTAATCTGGGCTATGTTCAGAAATTCCTGTGTTAATATTGTTGTCCAATTATGACTTATTGCAGGATGGTAAGATTAAGCAAAAAAGGAAATTAACTATTTGATTAATGTGCAAATCATCTTCATAGCCTTTTATTACTACCTTCTTTGCTCAATTTCATTGCAATAAATATCTATATTTCAAATATTATAAATTGTAGCATTTGAATAGAAATGGAGGAATTGGTTTGTTTTCTGTAATTCCGATTTTTTCAGGTACAATTTGTTCCGTCCTTCTTCACATACACTTTCTTAAATTCCACACACATTTTTACATGCATGTTCTTGAGCAAGCATTAACATACACATTTTTTCCAATCATATCCCCCCCTCCAAGTATGCATTTTGGAAACTGGTCAATAGTGTTAAAAATGTAAAAGCTGAAGGATACTATGTTCCAGTTCACATTTTAATTGAGAACATTGAATAAGGTTAATTTATACAAAAAGTCAAAGTTGTTTAGATGTGATGTAGGTTTATATAACTTATACAGGTGAAACTCAAAAAATTAGAATATCATGCAAAAGTTCATTATTTCAAGAATGCAACATAAAAGGTGAACCTAATATATGAGATAGAGTGATTACATGCAAAGCAAGATAGTTCAAGCCGTGATTTGTCATAATTGAGATGACTATGGCTTACAGCTCATGAAAACCCCAAATCCACAATCTCAGAAAATTAGAATATTACATGTAATCAATAAAACAAGGATTATACATAGAATAATATCAGACCTCAGAAAAGTATAAGTATGCATATGTACTCAGTAAGGCTCTTGAAAACTTGAAGGAGCTTCAATTTCCAAGGATTTTAACTTCTTCTAAAGTCATTCTAGAATCATAGAGTCATCAGGTTGTGAGAACACTTGGAGGTTTTTCTAGTCCAATCCCTTGCCCAAGGCAAAAGTCCTCTTACCATCTGGGACAAATGGTTGACCATTATTTTCTTGAAAACCTCCAATGATTGTGCACCCACAACTCCAAGAAGCAAGCTGTTGCACTTTTTGTACTTCACACTGTGAGGAAACTCCTCTTTATTTCCAGGTTGGGTCTTCTCACAAGCTTCAACCCATTGCTCACTCTCATGGATTCCTAACCTTAGTACAAACATGTCCTTGTAACTCCTATACTCTGACTTGCTTTTACCTCATTACTATCCTATTAAGAGACAGCTTAAAGTTGTCCTTAATTGTTCCAGTGTCATGTCTCTCTCATTTCAAAACACATGTACATGATATGGGCCATTTCTCTAATAATGTGGTTGTTAAAATAGTTAGATATTGGAATCTGCTCAGCTCTTACTAGGTACTCTTGGCTGCTGAGGACCTTTCTCCTTCCCTGCAATTTCTGGAAACTATCCTGTGTAGCCATTTGGGGCTGGAGTTCAGATGTCTCACTTCTACAGACCCATCTGCCTGCACAATGCTTGACTGCTATATTCACCTGTTAGCTTCTAATAAGTATAAAATTGGTGTTTTTTTTCAGAAGAGTACTAAATTCACATTTGTTTAGAGAAAAAAATAGAGCTTAATACTCTTGAAAGAGTGCTAGTTCTAAGCTATACAAAAGATAATTGTGTATCAACCAACAAAGGTTTTATTGTTTTTATTACTTTGAGGTTGAGGAAATGCTATTTTGCTTACCCATTCTACCTTTAATACCACTAGGTATTATGAAAATTATTTCTATTTATTATGCATGGGCTAGTCTAACTGTATATTCTCAATTGCTATCCAATGGCTACTTTGGAGTTGGACTTCTTTATCACTTGCTATCCTTGGGACCATTTTGTACTGCCAGTTAATGATGGGACTTTTCAATATGAATATTTCAATAATTTGTTATTTTAAAATCTTTTTTAGCACAGAAAAACACTAGACCCAAGCTCAGAAATATACTGGGAGTTGGCAGGTCCAGATCAGAGAGAAGTGTTGCATATTGAAAGGAGAATGTTTAGCATTCCTTCAAAAGAACATTTGACTCAAGTTTAGAACTATGCCAATTGATAAACAACAAATAAAGAAGAGCCTATTTTCAACATAGGTTTAACCCATATGCAATTTATTTTAGCTTTTTTGGCTCACTTGGGAATTACAATATGAATATTAGCTTTGCCTTTGGTCTGATCACTAAGTCAGAGAAGAAATAAAGGGCTTTAACTCTGAGTAAGATTGAACCCGAGAGTAAGTCAAACAGTAAGTCCACTACATCGAACATGTAAACAAGCTAAATACACTAGTAACATGGGCAACATCCTTCCTACACGTTTTTATCTTTCTTGGTGACAATCTACCTCATGTTAAATGGACCCTAAACAAATGTACAACTGAACCCCTACATGCAACCTTCTACAATGCTGTAACAAATCTGGGACTGGAACAACTAGTAACCAACAATACTAGGCTTAACAACTGCCTTGATCTCATCTTCTAAAATAGTTTGAATTCAATTTATGGAATACAAATTAAAGAACCCTTTTCCAACAGTGACTACAGCATGATTGACTTTTGTCTCAATATTCGTCCACACAAAAATCAATACAACAATGTGATCCCCAATTATAACTTCAAAAAAGGCAACTATGATCTTATAATCAGTGATCACTCTTCCTTTGATTGGCAATTTCTATTCACTGGATGCAATACTGTTGAAGATCATTACAACATATTCTTACTAGAAATCAAAAGAGCCATCAAACTATATGTACCAATAACAATTTCCCAAACCAGGAAAAACAGATTACCCATAACAATAAGGAAGCTTCAATCCAAAAAGAGATCACTTTGTTGAAAAAACAAATCTGGTCACGTTGCCAACTTCAAAAGCCGATACAAAAATCTATGCCACCAGATAAAAACTGAATGCACTAATTATCACATTAAACAAGAGGAAAAACGTCTACGCACAAATGCCACCCGTGCTTTCTACAATTTTGTAAACAACAAACTAAAAGATTCAAGGTCCATCCCTCCCATGAAAGGACCTAATGGTAAAGACTGCAATGATGACACCATCAAAGCCAACCTCTTTAACACATTCTTTGGCTCAGTATTTGTAAACAGCAATGGATCAAGCCCAGTACTTCCAAGTCGAACCACAGACAACTACAATGATCTAATACATATTTAATTTACAGAAGACATTGTTGAAAAAGCACTGTGCAATCCAAAACCATCTCTATCTATTGGACAGGATGGAATATGTGCCTACTTCTTAAAAATGGTATCCACTGCCATAGCTGAACCTCGAAGCATAATCTTTGAAAAATCTTTTAGGACCAGCTCCTTGCCAAAACTATGGTCACAAGCCACAGTCACCCACATCTTCAAAAAGGGAGACCCCAGCCTAGTTGAAAATTACAGACCAATCTCCTTATGCTGCCTCACCTGTAAAGTCATGGAATCAATTATTAACCAATCCATCATCCCCCACTTAGAGACAAACAACCTTCTCTCTAATAAACAATTTGGTTTCAGAAAAAAACTATCCTGCAATCTGCAACTCTTACACTGCAAAAACATATGGACTACACAATTTGATCAGGGCAAAGCAATAGATGCAATCTGCATAGACTTCTGTAAAGCCTTTGATTCAGTGGTACACGACAAACTAAAAGTAAAATCTTGTGGTATCTCTGGACACCTAAATAACTGGATAGAAGCATTCCTGTCAAACAGACAACAAATGGTCAAAATTGGAAGTGTCCTATCAAATTCTGTACCTGTCAACAATGGTGTCCCCCAAGGCAGTGTTTTAGGACCAACTCTCTTCATACTCTACATAAATGACCTCTGTGATCATATTAAGAGCAACTGCAATCCCTTCGCTGATGATGTAAAGCTATTCAACAACACATACAATACTACTACCCTCCTAAAAGATCTTGGCTATGTATCAGAATGGTAAATCAAATGGCAACAGGAAATCTTAACAAATAAATGCTCTGTCTTACATATTGGCAAAAAAAAAATAGAAAATAAAATACAAGCTAAATAGTCAAGACCTTCTTGAGGATCCAAACTTTGTTAAGGACCTTGGAGTACTCATTTCAAATGATCTAAGTGCTAGAGCCCACTGTAACTACATAGCCAAAAAGGCATTAAGAGTTGTTAATCTAATCCTATGTAGGTTCTTCTCTGGTAACATCACACTACTAACTAGAGCATACAAAACATTTGCTAGACAGCTCATCAGTCTGGAATCCATATCATGTATCTGATATTAACACAATTGAAAAAGTCCAGAAATATTTCACAAGAAGATTTCTCTGCTCCTCTACTCATTTCAGAATACCTTAAGCCACCAGGCTTGAAACTCTAGACTTACAAAACCTTGAACTATGCCGTCTCTGGTCCGATCTAAATATAGTATATAAAATCATACATTGTAATGTCCTACCAGTCAATGAATACTTCAGCTTCAATCATAACAATACAAGAGTACACAATAGATACAAACTCAAGGTTAACTGCACCAAACTTGACTGCAGAAAATACGACTTCAGCAACAGAGTGGTCAATGTTTGGAATACTCTACCTGACTCTGTGGTTTCTTCCCCAAACCCCCAAAACTTTAACCTTAGACTGTCTACTATTGACCTCACTCCCTTCCTAAGAGGCCTGTAGGGGGCACACATAAGCGCACCAATCGTGCCAACCATCCCTGTTCTATTGTTTGTTTTTTTTCTTAGAAGTATCTATCTCATGTGTTCAAAACTATATTTATTCTTATACCAGTATCTTGTAAGCGATTGACAAATCAAATAAATACTAAAAAAAATACTAAATACTAAAAGCATCTTGCTATTCAAAATTTTAATATACTATTGCAATTCAATCAGTTGCAGGTTGATTCTCACTGGCTCAAGGTTGACTCAGCCTTTCATCCTTCTAAATGTTCAGTAAAATGAGGACCCAGATTGTTTGGGAGCAATATGCTGACTTTGTAAACAGCTTATAGAATGCAGTAAAGCACTGTGTTTACTATAGTTTAGTTTAATTTCATTTAGTTTAATTTACTTTATTTTATTATCATTGCACCTCATACAACTAAATTAAATGCTATCTTCAGTGTACATTATAACTATAAAAATAAAAACACAAACACACATCTTTTACGTTCTATACAATTGCATTGAAAACCCAATATTGCATTAATATTGCACTATACAGTAGAATTCAAAAGATCTACTGCCCTGGGATAGAAGTGGTTTTTCAAACTATTTGTCCTTGTTTTTATTATCCTGTACCATCTGCCAGATGGTAATATTTCAAAAAAAGGGTGTCCAGGATGAAGCAATGTACAATGGAACCTCCGGCTGTGAAAGCTTCTGTCCATGACCAAATCCGGTGACAACCAAACTTTTCAGAAAATGTTTGCTTCTGGTCACAAACATATGTTCGGGTGGTAACCATGCACAGCCTTGGTGATTTTCCCTGCTGCACTGATTTCCCCTTCGGCACCATTTTTTTTGTCTGTGCATGCGCAGTCAGTTGTGCTTCCAGTCACCACCAAATCAGGTTGCAACTGAAGTCCTGGAATGGATTATTCAGGATCCGAGGTTCCACTGTATAAGTCTAAGCACTTAGACTTATATACTGTGAAGCAGTTTATAAGTCTAAGTGCTATTGCTACTTCCTTAGTTGGCAAGGAGCCTGATTGAGCAACTTTGTTCTGCTGTCCACTCTACTCACCAAGATCAAGGGCCTGGGAGCCATACCTCATATCTGAATGCTCCAGATGTTTTGATGTTGTCTGTGATTCCCAGCTCATTGTTTCTGAGGCTGACATTCCACAGGTTCAATTAGAACAGTTTCTTCATTTTATTAAACAAAATTATACAGCTGCCCAATGCATACACCCTAACTCAGGGTGCCATACAATATGTTATTTTCAAAGTCACCGTCTGAGTCCTGGCCCATGAAAATTTGCTGTTATGAATTGTTTCTATGCACCGGCATTCTGACCTTTTCTTTTATCCAGATAAATTACTTATAAGCAAGACCTGATTCAGTCAGAAGAAAATGATGGTATGAGAAATCGCAATGACCTTAGCACAACTCTTCCAGCTAAAATGTTCTTCTGGACCATACCTCATTCAGCTTCAGGAAGATTTGGGATTGTTTAGCTTTCAGAGGAAAAAAGGAAAGGAAAGAGAAAAGAACACATGATAACTGTGTGGAATATTATTTCTATCAAACAGAAACTGGATAGGTTAAAATTTTAATCAAGCTGGAACATGAAGCTGTCCAATGGACGCTTGAGGACAGATAAAAGTGAGCTCTGTAACAAGCCAGCTGATACACAAACTCTCTTGTTGCATTATATATTGATAGTGTTTATGTTAGAAATAGGTGGATGTTGTGTAAAAGCAAACCGACACTGCAACCACGTGAGACAAGTATAACAAAAACATTGCTACCATCATGGATGTGGAATTACCACGTGTAGCCCTGGGACTCAATTTTTCTCTCAGTTAATACAGATAGTTCTAGTCAATTTATGTTGGAATTGCTCTCACAGAGTGATGCAGTCATAAAGCGTAATGTTACATGACCATTTAGTGATAACAGTTCCAGCAATCCTGGTTGCCATTGTTAAGCAAAGACTGAGTAGGTCATTAAGTGAGGACCTTACATGACCATGATTTCCAACTTTCTGCAGGCTTCCCCTATGACTTTGCTTATAGAAAGCTAGTGGAAATGTCAGAAATCACAATTATGTGATTGCAAGGATGTGATGGCCTGAACTCTGAGGACTGCTTACCAAGTCCCTTTTAGAATTACTGGATAATAGAATCATAAGGCTGGTAAGTACCTTGGAGGTCATTGAGTCCAATCCTCTGCCCATGGCAGGAGTTCTCATATCATCCCAGACAAATGGCTGTCCAATCCTTCTTTGAAAACTTCCAGTGATGAAGCACCCACAACTCTGGAAGGTAATCTGTTCTATTGCTTAATTGTTCTCACTGTTAAGAAGTTTTTCCTTAGTTCCAGGTTGGAAGTTGTCAGAATATTCATGAACTGGCAGAGACATGGTAACAAGGACAGCCAATGAATAGGCATATCAACTAAGTCAGCAAATGAGGACTGTTTGGAAACTGAAACTGGAAGGAGCCTGGGCATGGCTCTGTATTAAGCTCTGAGCTCTGGAGCTGCAAAACTAGTCTGCTGAACTAACGGTAAACTGTTCTCTCCTCTGCTGTTGGTGTTGTATATTTATTTTCATGTGTTCTATTGTATAAAAAATCAAGTTAATGAATCCTGCTGCATCAGTTATCTGTGTGTGCTTTCTGGATTTGTTTTTTTGCAACAAACACTGACAGAAGTCTCTTTAATGAGACATCTCTTTCACCCATTGTTGAATCATACGTTTAAAAACTCGCTGTACAAATGATCCTGAGGCCCACCTGCACATGCTAAACATTCATCAGCCAAGCCAATAATCCAAGTGAGCTAAAACAACGTTTCTTTAAGATAGTGTCCTGGTGTTATTTTAAATGCAAGCTCAGGCTTGCAATTTTGCTTCAACTTCATCTCCCTTTTTCTCTCTCTCCTTTTAGAATGAATACTTTTGATTTAATAGTTAAATAGCAGCAGCATATCCCATATCCAGCACTATTCTGGGGAAGACGCAAATTAATAAAGAAAGCCGCAACGGAGATGGAGCACTTCCGTTTCCAACAAGTCAGGCTTAGAAATGCTGGAGAAGAATATAAAATAGAGAAATCAAATCCTGCCAAACATTCGGAAGGAAAGTTCTTATTAGATAATGAGCTGCTCTTTAGTGACAAGAATGGTAATACTTCTATTAGCAATTCTGATAAAAGTGACAACATCCAAGACGCTAGTTTTCCTGGCTTTTGCAACCAGATGGAGAAAAACCAAGATACAGCAATGAACTGTTGGGTTGTCACTAAGGCTTTGATTTGAAGTAGCTGTTAGCGCCTCTGGTCAATTTGTGCAGTTAATGAAATCTTTGTTGGGAATGAACCACAAAACCAAAAAGTGGTCAGAGTTCTCATACATAAAATGGAGATCAAGTTTTAATGATTTCATCATACGATAGTCAGGGAAAGTCAACAGCTTAATGACTTTCAGGCAAAAGCTGTCCAAGTCAACTCCCCACCCCGGGACTTCAGTTTAGAAAGATCTAGAAGTAATGGTTGGTGAAAAATATATGTGAAACTTGCATGAATTTGCTTTCCAAAGAATTGCTAGAGGATCCTACCAAAATATGAAGCAGATGTTGAAAAAGTGGTTAGGGTGACAGGAAAAAAAAAAAAACCCAAGATGTTACAATCCCCTGAATTAACAACTTTTGATATGGTCTCTGGAGATTCTCAGTCATCCAGGTCATGGATGTGCCAAAGGTGCTTTTTCAAGAGGCAACTGGACTTTCTGGTTTTTCTTGGAAGACATTTCGCTTCTCATCCAAGAAACTTCTGCTATGGCTTATGCTTTAGAAGAACTAGAGAAAATGATGGAGCAGTGGAAGGATCAACAAGCAGAGATGGTTATAGAAAGAAAGTCTGAAAGGAAAAACCAAGAAAGTCTAGAAAGTCTGAAAGGAAAAACCAAGAAAGTCTAGAAAGTCTGAAAGGAAAAACCAAGAGCATCTCCCCTAAAAGAGGTGAACCTGGGGCAGATGCATTCATTAAAAACTACAATGCTACAGATAAAGCTAATATATACAATCCCTTAAAATATATGCAGTATGTTTTATATGTATCTCTTCCTTGGACTCTTACTGATAAGCGTAAGGTGGTTTCTACTTTATTGTCAATCAGGGAAATTCTGTAGAGAGATGGATATTATATTCCAGGCCTATTGACTTTTATGAAGTAACATGAAACAAGGGCATAGATTACCAAAAAGATGGGCAAAATCCATTTCTACTCAAGAAGAACAACTTCATTTTTTTGGAGGCTGTCAAGATAATTCAATAATTCAATATTCAATATTTACATGCATGGTGTGTTGTGAGTTAATTTTATGAGTTTGCTTGCAAGCAAATTTTATGTGACAGACTGAGTACCCAATGACAGATAGATAGATCTCTGAATGAATCTGTGATGCTGTGAGCAACTCAATCTGCCTGCTTTGCCTGATTTTGGGTAAAAGTTGCTCTTTTTTAATAAAAAAAATCAATATTTATATAAATATTTATAATATTTACATACAAGCCATGCCCAGCCAGTCACATGACCACCAAGCCACACCCACAAATTAGGCCATGTCCACAGAACCAGTTAGTGGTCCCTGGGATCTAAAATTATGAGTTTGGTGGTCCCTGAGGTCCAAAAAGTTGGCGACCCCTGCCCTATAAAACCAGACTACTGCAAAATCATTTTGTGCAGTCAGTGAGCTAAAGGAACACCCTGAGGATTACTATGATAGATTTTTGCAGATGTTTACAAAGTATTTGGACGCATCAGAGCTGTAGCAAATTGGGCCTGCTACCATCTGCTGACCTGAGCAAACAATTAAAGATCTCCTTAATCAGATGGGAATAGAAACCAGTAGCAGAATGATTGGCAGAAGTGGGCTATTTTAGGTGGAAAATTCAGAATTATATTCAAAGGTGAGAACAAAATCATTATCACACATCATTTCATGCAAAACAAGATTCACAGCATCAAATCCAATGAGACTTATGTTGGGGAAACAAGGGGAGGGACCAATGGCTATAAATCATCCAAAAGCTTTAAACATGTCTTGCGATGCTACTTAAATGCTTTTTTTTTTTTGAGGGGGGGGGTTCTTGGTTCATTTTCTGCCTTTTTAATAATCATTTTTCCACATCAATCTTCACTCCACTGTAAAGTTTAAGTGTGTAAATATATTCCTCCCCCTTTTCTTTATTTTCCTTTTATTATGACTTATTTTATTCCATTTAAAAATAAAATAAAAATATTTGATAATCTTGTATATATTTTCCAAATGGACAAAAGTGTTGCTTACCTACAAGGGAGGTTCAACCAGGGGTGGGATATGCACACGCTCACCGAACCAGTTGTTACACTGGTTGATTCAACTACTATGGCTAAAGCAGTGTCTCTCAACTGGAGCAACTTTCAAAATAGAGGCTTCAACTCCCCAAATTCCCCATTCAGCATTGAAGTCCACACATCTGGAAGTTGCCACAATTAAGAAACACTGGATTAAAGACTTACTGAATCATCAGGTCCTCCATTTTTTGGTGTACCTTATATCTTACCCTATGAGAGAAGGATTCATTTTGTGAAAGCCACAAAAAGAAAGAAAAAAACATGTCCCTCACTCTTATGAATATTAGATCCCTGCTCTCATTGCCAATGAGATCCTAAGAGTTGTCCCACGTGCATCTCTGTGGGTTTATTTAGGTTCAGGTTTTTGCTTTATGGAGGAAGTTCTCAGGAACTATTTGTAGGGTCTATTTTCTGTATTATAAGCTCAGAGTAGAAAGATTCCTGCTGCATGCACAGATTTCTTGCTCTGCTTCTATCTCATTGTAGTCATTCTTGTTTATTTATTTATTAGAATTTGTCAAACAAAAATGAGAACAAGAATAAAAAAGAAAATACAATGACACGGGTGATAGGCACATTAGTGCACTTATACATGCCCCTCTACTGACCACTTAAGTATGAAGTAAGGTCCACAGAAGTCAATTTGTGACTGAAACTGTGAAAATTTGTAGCTGAGACAATTGGATTAGGTAGAGCATTCCAGACTTTGACAACTTTATTACAAAAATCATATTTTTACAGTCAAATTTAGAAAGATTTACACTGAATTTAAAGTGATTGTTCGCGTGCATATTATTGCAATTAAAACAGAAAAAGTCATTTACAGGTAAAGCATTACTGTGTATAATTTTGTATGCAATACCTAGGTCTGACCGCAAGCAACACAGTTCTAAGTTATCCAAACTGAGAATTTTGAGGCTAGTAGAGTAGGGAATTCTATTGTTTACAGAAGAGTGCAAAACTTTTCTCGTGAAATATTTCTGAACCCTCTCAATTGTACTGATGTCAATTGTACTGATATATGTGGAGATTCCAAACAGTTGAACAATACTCTAAGATTGGTCTAGTATAAGTTTTATAAGCTCTAATTGGCAATACAATGTTTTTTTAAAAAAGCTTTGCAAAATTAAATCTACAACTCTTAATGCCTTTTTAGCAACACTGTTACAGTGAACTTTGGAGCATTCTAGTTTGTTGGAGGCTATCACTGCATTGCTCCATAAGGGTGCATGTGAGAATGACCTTGAGAGACAGGGAGAAGAGCCAAAACCAGGAGAATGGTCAGATAAACAGATTAGCTCAATGTAGGTGTGGCAGCATCTCCAAATGGACCCTCCCTAGCCTATTGAGCTGTAAAGGCAACATAGGAGAGATGTACTTACAGAGCTGTAAAATTGATGTTAGCTATTTCAAATAGTCGTGTCAGGAAGCATGCCCAGATGGCATATCCTACTTTATCCTAAGATTACACTGACAGAATTTTACAAGGACCTTTTGCTGTATAAATATATATCTGGTAGTTGATTGCAGAAATTATCCTTTGGAAGATATGAAACATATATATTATATAGCCTCCTTATGTCTTCCTCTGTTTGAATAGGGGAGACGGCACAAAGACCATTGTTCATCCTTACCTTTTATGTTTCATTTTTTGGGGATATTCTTCTGAGACAAAGAATATGAAAGTTTCCATAGGACTAACAGAGTTACTTTTGTTATGAGCTATCACAGTCCAAATCATGAAAGCCACCAAGAGATTAAAATGCAATATAAAATTTTTGCGTTTCACGATTCTGCTTATCTTCCACCTCTAATTTAATAAAAGAGCTTCTAAAAAGACTGTTTTATGTGAATAATTTGTTCTGTCACCATGAATTTGCAACATTTCCATTCTTAGAATCCTATGGTATATTATTTACATTGATTTATGACATTTCATTTTACTTTAACATTGTGAGGAACACAGAGGACAGAACCATTGTTTGAAATTCTTAAATTCTGTTGAGATTCTACTACCTAAGATGAGGACAGAAAAGTTTATGTCCAAATGAAGGGAAAACAGTATACAAATCCAGAGACAAGACTTTTTTTTTCTCATGTGAAGACAACAAGAAGGCTCTGCATTTATAAAGTTGTGTCCATCCCTATAAAAGTAGCAAAAGAAGTTGGAATTCATGAAGTGTATGCACAACTGTAAGAGTTCCCAGAATTGTCTACATCTTCACATTCTACCCCTCTATAGCTTCCAGATACTCTTCAAGATAGCCCATGTAGAGTGCATTGCAGTAGTTCTCTCAAGAAGAGAAGAGAAGAGAAGAGAAGAGAAGAGAAGAGAAGAGAAGAGAAGAGAAGAGAAGAGAAGAGAAGTTGGAAGAGACCTTGGAGGTCTTCAAGTCCAACTCCCTGTTCAGGTAAATGGTATAAGAAAGCCTATATCATTTCAGACAAATTATTGTCCAATTTCTTCTTAAAAACTCAGAACATTCACAACTTCTGGAGGCAAGTTGTTCCTCAGATTAATTGTTCTGTCTGGAAATCTCTTCTTAGTTCTAGATTGCTTCTCTCCTTGATTAGTTTCCATCCATTCCTTCTTGTCCTCAGGTGCTTTGGAGAATAGCTTGACTGCCTCTTCTTTCTGGCAACCCGGGAGATATTGGAATACTGCTATCATGTGACCCTTAGTCCTTCTTTTCTTTTTTTTTATAAATTTTATTGAATTTACAATTAAAAAATAACATAACAACATTACATATGCAACAGAGAGAAAAAAAGAAGAAAGAAAGAAGACATACCTAGACATAACTAGACATACCCAATTCCAGCAACTGTTCTTTATATGTTTTAGCCTCCAGTCCCATCATTATCGTTGTTGCTCTTTTCTGCATTCTTCCTAGAGTCTCAACATCTTTTTTTACATCGCGGCAACCAAAACTGGATGCAGTATTCCAAGTGTAGCCTTACCAAGGCAATGTAAAGTGGTACTGACACTCCATGTGATCTTGATTCTATCCCACTGTCAGTGCAGCCTAGAAGTGTGTTGGCTTTTTTGGCAGCAATTTGTTGCAAAACTACTAATTTTTGAACAACTTGGCGACCAAAGCAAATTGATGCATACACACGTGCCCACCCTTTAAAAAAAAAACTAGGAGACAATCACTTATATTTGTTAATTCTTACCATTTCTTGAGTCTTCCTGCAGACATTCTTCACTCCTAGCACTGTCTCCAAATGCTGTATTAATCACTGCATGGAAACAGCCTCTATATCATCAACTGTCACAACCTAGCCTCCAGTCTGAGTTATAAACAAATTGACCACAAGTAGCTTTGTTGGTGTAAGGAGTTCTAATTTCTGCTGACATTTATGTACTATCCTGATGGACAGAGATGTCGCTTAATTAATTTATAGTGTATGATAACATAAAATGCACATACTAACAATAAATTGTGGGCTTTAAAGGCTGGAATTATGTATATTGTGATGTTAATCAAATGTAGAATTTTATTTTTGGTAAGAATAAAAAGGTTTTGCCAGAATATGGTGCTCTCAATCATTTGTACTTTGCATGGTTGGTACTAATAAAGGTCTAAGAACTAAGAACTTTCACATCTAAGAATTTCCAGTTGTAGAATTTTAAAGTTCCCACGGCCTGGGCATGCATAATAGAACAAAATGGACTATGCACAGAAATACTGAAAAAAGTGACTTGCTATCATTCCTTGTACTTACAAGTATTGCAGCATCTGTATACATGATCAAAATTCTGTAATCTGCAACTCTTACACTGCAAAAACATATGAACTACACAACACAATCAGGGCAAAACAAGAGACGCAATCTATATAAACTTCTGTAAAGCCTTTGATTCAGTGGTACACGACAAACTACTCCTAAAACTAAAATCTTATGGTATCTCTGGACAACTGCATAACTGGATAGAAGCATTCCTGTCAAACAGACAACAAATGGTCAAAAGTGGGAGTGTCCTATCAAATTCTGTACCTGTCAACAGTGATGTCCCCCAAGGCAATGTTCTAGGACCAACTCTCTTCATACTCTACATAAATGACCTCTGTGATCATATTAAGAGCAACTGAGTTCTCTTCGCTGATATAAAGCTGTTCAATACCACAGACAATACTGCTACCCTTCAAAAAGATCTTGACTATGTATCAGAATGGTCAATCAAATGGCAACTTCAAATCTCAACAAATAAATGCTCTGTCTTACATATTGGCAAAAAAAATCTGAAAATAAAATACAAGCTGAATAGTCAAGACCTTGTTGATGATCCAAGCTCTGTAAAGGACCTTGGAATACTCATCTCTAATGATCTGAGTGCACAAGGCCAAAAAGGCACTAATCCTATGTAGCTTTTTCTCTGTAATATCACACTACTAACGAGAGCATACAAAACATTTGCTAGACCAATACTCGAATACAGCTCATCAGTCTGGAACCCACATTACGTATCTGATATTAGCACAGTTGAGAAAGTCCAGAAATATTTCACAAGAAGAGTTCTTCACTCCTCTACTCATTGTAGAATACCTTATGCCACCAGACTTGAAATTCTAGACCTAAAAAACCTTGAACTATGCCGCCTTTGGTGTGATCTAAGTATGGTATATAAAATCATTCATTGCAATGCCCCATCTGTCAATGAATACTTCAGCTTCAACCATAACAATACAAGAGCAAACAATAGATACAAACTCAAGGTTAATCGCACCAAACTTGATTGCAGGAAATACGACCTCAGCAACAGAGTGGTCAATGTCTGGAATACTCTACCTGACTCTGTGGTTTCTTCCCCAAACCCCCAAAACTTTAACCTTAGACTATCTACTATTGACCTCGCCCCTTTCTAAGAGGTCTGTAGGGGGCATGCATAAGTGCACCAACGTGCCTACCATCCCTGTCCTAATGTTTCTTTTTATTTTTCTTATATTTATCCATTTTATGTATTCATAACTATGTTTATACTTATATCTGTTATCTTATAATCTCTTGACAAAATAAAATAAAAAAATAAAAAATAAATATTTTGCTCCAACTTGTATCTTATTGGTGGACCAATATTATAACTTTATGGAAATTTATGACATGGTATCAGGTGGAATAATACAGGTAGTCCTTGGCTTAGAACAGTTCATTTCATGAGTATTTGAAGTTATAATGGCACTGAAAAAAGTGACTTATGACCCTATGATCACATGATCAAAATTCAGACCCTTGGCAACTGACTCATATTTATGATGGTTGGAGTCATGTGATTTCCACTTTTCAACTTTCTGACAAGCAATGTCATTGAAGGAACCCAGATTCACTTAACAACCATGTTACTAATTTAACGACTGCAGTGATTCACTTAACAATTGTGGTAGGGAAAGACATAAAATGGGGCAAAATTCATTTAACCAATGTCTTTCTTGAAAGAAAAATGTTGGTTTCAATGGTGATTGCAGTTCAAGGACTACTTGTACGTATTTGCTTAAAAAAAGATTTCACTGAATTTCATTTGCAATACTGAACCAAACAATGAGTTTCATGAATGGGAACAAAGTCTATGTTATTTTACATACTTCATTCAAATGTGATCTATGATTTTATTATCATAGTACCTTGAGGCTAAAGGTGACACTGATGGAAGAATGTTCAAAATCTTGGTACTTCTGCTCAATAATTATCACAGCATATTTGTCGACCTTCTGTTCTTTTCCAGCTTAGCCCTAATGAATTTGTGTTCCTCCTTTCTCATCCATCTTCCCTGTTTTCCTGTCTTTCCCCCCCCATGTGCATATTTCATTTTCTACTTTCAAAACTACATAATACTTAGACATCTCTTTATTATCTTCATCATCTTTATTACATCCATTCCTTCCACCAAAAAAGAAAAAGAAAGTGACTGCATGGAACCGTCAAGGAAACAAGTAGGACTTTTGAGTTTTCCTGATAAATACTTGAACCTCCTTCACATATTTTGAGAGGAGTGCTGGAAGAAAATTTGAGGATGGTCTAATGAAGAGGGGCACTTTACATTAGTGTAGAGATTAAACAGGCAGTTTGATCCTAGGTGGATCAAGTGATTTCTTGAAAATGTGAATGAGCTATACTTCGTCAAAATCCTGAGGGCATAGTTAAGTCTGTACACATCTTTAATATTATATAGTACTACTTCTTGGCAAGATAGAACAATATGAGAAAGACTGGACCACCATCAGATAGATTTGCAGTTGGCTGACACTCAGTGGGTAGTCCTCCATGGAACTACATCTATATGGAGGGAAGCATGCAGTGGGATACCCCAAAGTTCTGTCACTGGAGCCTTTCATGAAGAGCCATTTGTTTGAATTTGCCTGGACAGCCATTTGTCCAAAATGGTATGCAGCAGGGGTGTCAAATTCATATCATCACGGTGTCATCATGTGATGTATCGTGACTTTTTCCCCCTTTGCATGGGCATGGCCAGAGTGTGATGCATCTGGTCTGCGGGCTGTGAGTTTGACACTCTTGGTATAGAGTAGTGTTGGTGAACCTTTTCGGCACTGAATGCCGAAACAGGACTGTGCATGCATGGGGGAGCACTAAAACTGGAAGAGCAGCTTCCTGGTATGCATGTGCAGGAGTGCCAGAAACCGGAAGAGCAGCTCTCTGGCACACATGTCACCTGGTGTTCTGGTTTCTGGGATGCATGCACACCTTGGAGCTGCTTTTCCAGGTTCTGATGCTCCCCCACATGTGAAGACCATCTGACCAGCGTGCATGTGCACGCAGGAACCCAGAAGAGCAACAGGCGTTGGCTGGTGTGCCCAGAGAGATGGCTCTGCATGTTACTTCCGGCATGCATGACATAGGTTTGCCATCATGGGTGTAGAGTCTCCTGCTTGAGTAGGAGGATGGACTAAAAGACCTCCAATGTTCCTTCCTTCCAACATTATTCTATATTTTATAGTCTATGTTCTATTTTTGAGAATCTCATGATGAACACCTAAGGATTGTACATACACACGCCTAGGAGAAATAATTTAAAACAAAAAAGAAGAAATAGAAGGAAGAACAAAAAGGATGACAGTGCTGAATCTAAACTTTCATTAATAGGCCACTGATACTTTGGAAAGAGAAAGTATTGCTAAGAAGATTATTTATTTTTATTTATTTATTGTATTTTTATCCCACCTTTATTATTTTATAAGTAAATCAAGGCAGCAAACATACCTAATATTTCTTCTTTCTCCTATTTTTCCCATAACCAATAATCTTCTGATGTGATGACCCAAGGTCACCCACTGACTTTTGTGCCTAAGGCAGGAAGTTAGCAACAAATTCAGTGAATTTTCATATAACTCCATAGACAAAGTTAAGTGACCCTAGATCTGAATAGAACTTGTATAGCTTCATCTGCTGCAGTATTATGTCCAGGGATGACAATATCCAACCATCCAGAGAGTTTGAACATTCCTAATTCAACCTGCAGGAGTAGCAAGAGTACTTAGTTCAAGGAGGTTCTGCCTTTTGTTTGCTTTTTAAAAATCTGTTGACAGTTTCTGAATCAGCATTTTATTATTCTCTGTACAGTATTTAATTTCTTGAGACATTAATCTAGAAATTTGCAAGTCCAGCAGACTTCTATAGAAACTTCAGCACTCATGCCCAGGCCATAATTGGTCTTTCAGCTCTATTCTCCTACTGATCCTTTTATTTTAAACTTCCTAACAATTTAAACTAACCATAGATCTGAAACTTATTTAACAAATGATGATGAATTCGTTGGAATGGAACAACTCATCCTAAATGCAGGAGAATCAGCAGAAAAGTCATTTCACTGCTACCAATATCCCAAATCTTCCTCAGTGGATATGATTACAGGATTTCTTTTTCCTTCTACAAATATGCCTTAAGAAGAATTATCATTAGTAATATAAGCATAATATTCAGTTGGATTGCCCTCTGATGCCATTGAGACTTACACTCTGTGCACCTAGGACAAGAGATCAATTATAATATTGAAGCTTACCTTGAAACTTATTTCTCAGTAGACAGGCTCTCTTGAAGTTTCAAATCAAACTATGATTTTCATCTTACGTTACCATCCTCCTTAGTATGTTATTGCATTATTAATGTTTGTTCTTACAGAACAGTTAGCCTATTACTTTCCTATTTGAACATATCATCAATGAGACACATTTACATTGGGAAGTTTCTGTTGTACAGTAGAACTGTGTTTAAGTAGGAGAGTCTAAATTTTCTCAGCCTCTAGATTAAATTCAAAATCCTGAACCTATGATGATCAGTGAGAGAACCATTACAAATATGACTATTAATAACCAGAAAATCATTTCAACTTGAGTAAGGATAGTCTTCAGAAGTTACTGAGACACTATGAGACAACTATCAAGAGAAATGTTAAAGAACCAAAAATTATACTAAGGAATTAAAATCCATGCTTGATTTTTGGATTTCACTATTAATGAATAGGATGTCAACTCATTTTTTTTTGTTATTAGACTAGCAAAATGTTTGCTTAAATCACAGCACTTCACTCCTTTTAGTGTTAGGATATAGTTTCTAGTTGTACAGTCTATGAACAAAACCTGGGAGCATCACTGTAACAAAATGCAGCTGCCAGAAATCCATAGGCTAGCTTGGAGAAATAGTTTCTATAATAACAAGGCTAATTTATATGGCAAACAGTTTTATTTTCTATTTTTCATCCATGATTTCTCATCTCTCAACCTTACTGCTATGTGCAGAATAAACAGTCAGTGGTGAATCTGGATTTCCCGCCTTTTCCCCACCACTGAAATCAGCTTTATTTAAGGGCATTAAAGATCAGAGTGTTAATATTTTTGTGGGTATTTATCCCTCTGCTGATGCTCATATACGGTATATACTTGGAAACAAGATGAAAGGAACTCAATTTAGGTATGTTGCAAGACATGGAAACACCTGATTTAAAAGGCTGTTGAGAGTTCTAATAATTTGATCTGATTTGGTTTGATAATTCAGCTGAGAAGATTCCTTAGCCTTCAAAAATGAATTTGGGATCAAAATGAGGAAAATATTCTTTAATTTTTCATTGTCTCTTTTAAAAACTATATTCTTTTACTTTAATTTTAATAGACCACTGGGAGCTGAACATCATATAAACATAGGGAATGAGTGAATGAATAAATAATTTGGTTTGCTTTTATTGATTTCATTGGAGACTCATCTTCTAGTGCCTGCAATTTCATTATTTTTCATCTAGATAACATTACATTTTACCAACATTCAGCTATTTTCTCAAATGTCAGGATGATAAAGGTGGAAGAGATGAAGCTGAAATGCAAAAATAAGATCACAAACATTTCTTCCTACTGTTGATTTTAGATTACAATCGATGAAAGGAATATAGGTCCACTCTTCCTCCTTTTTTCTTTTTCGGATTCATGCATGTATGTCCAAAAATTTTATTAGATTATCAAAATATAAATACAAAAGAAAATAATGAGGAAATAAGGGAGGAAAGTGGGAAGAGAAAAGTGTAGAGAAAGAGGGAAAAATAAAGAAAAAAAGCACTGACTTCCAACTCCTTTTGGTGCAATAGAATAAGAAAACAGTATCAAACCTCAATTTTTTATGTTTATATAATAATATAAACTAGCCATTTCTATAACAACAAATCTATCTAATCAGCAAAACCCAAAATCAAAGTTTCATTTTTTTCCACCTCAGGCAAAAAGTCCAGGAGTAGTCCAAGTAAAAGTAAAACAAAATGAATTGTGTTCTTTTCTTTAACAGAGCAGTCAATTTGGCCATCTCTGCTAACTCCATCAACTTTTGCAGCTATTTACCTAGTGTGGGAATCAAATTGTCTATGCATGTAAAATATTATTGATGTTTGAAATTGTTCACTGGTGGTAGAGGATCTCTTCTAAGATTCTCAAGCAGTGGCCACTAAAAATGCTGGTGAGACTAGATATATGCTGTTACTACAACCACTACGAAAAGTTAGTAAATAAAATGATAAAAGAAGTATAAATAAAATGTCTTTGGCATGCAGACATTTTCTGATGTGATTAATGCAAAGATTTAGCATGGACCAACTGCCCTCTGACAAATATAGAGAACTGGATTTTGAAGAGATACCTGGCCGTATTTCAAAATCACACCCAAGATTCATTCTGCATTGCTAAATAACCTTTTACTTGAGATGGGAATTTTGGAAGCTATCACACACTGCAGGTTCCCAACTTCTGTGTCTGTATATTTTGATGACCCCCTAGAACATCTACCGTACAATCACATTGCCAATACCTGTTTGGAAGCCACCGAATCAGTGCACTTTCCCTAAACAATTAAACATGCATTAAACCTCTGTTAGATTTAAAGAGGTACATTATTCCTTCAAACGAAGTTAAAATCTTATTTGAAGTGGTTTGCTACTACCTTCTGGATTTTCTGACTTCTTTCTATAGTCTGCAACCTTGAGATTTTTTGGTGTCCCGTGTAAAGGAGCATAAATTACCAAATTATATTCAAAGTCCAGAAGAGGATAAATAAAATGATGTTTTGATGAGTGATTATAAAATACTGCTGTGTTTGGAACTGGATCTTTAACAAAAAATTTCCAAGAAACAAGAGGGAGAAAAAGATTGTTTATGAAGACAAGCAGAACATCTCTTCCAATTATTTGACAAACCATGGAAAGTTCAAAGCACTAGATAATTTCATACAGGACCTGGAGTTGAAAGGTAAAAAGAGACTGTCTTCAGAAGCTACCTATTACGTA
>NW_020769337.1:4151724-4187161 GCF_900518735.1 Pseudonaja textilis | reverse complement strand
CTAGCAGCCGGCTTTTATAGCCGACTGTCGAAGGGAGCCAGCCAATGGGAGCTGTAAACGCCCCCGCAGTATAGACGGACTTGATTGGGAACTTTGGTCAGTTCCAAGGACATAACACTACCCTTCCTATTTGGTATGGGCCTTTTAGTGTTGAGAAAATGTTATTGCTAGAAGGTGAGCATTTTATTGCCCAGATGCAAGGAAGGAAGGAAGGAAGGAAGGAAGGAAGGAAGGAAGGAAGGAAGGAAGGAAGGAAGATTGATTTGACAAGCATGTTTTAGAGAACATCAAATACTAAAGAAGCAGGTATCTTCCAAAATATGCTTGTACATTTTATATAGACCTAAGAAATGCCATCTTTACAACAAAATTATACAAGGACTAAAACTGATCTAAAAATTAAGCTTGAAATCTCAAGCAAGTAGGAACTTGTGAGAGAACAGTTGTCCTATCCCTTTAAGGCCTCTCCCTAGCCAGTACAGCATTGTTGGCTATAAAAGCTGAACGGTGAGTACTAGATTTTTGTTGTGTGTGTTATATGTGTGTGTGTGTGTGTGTGTGTGTGTGTGTGTGTTGATTAGGGATCTGTGTGATTGTGTTGGCTCTCTTAGGTTTTGAATATATGTGAAAGAACCTGTGACAAAATTATGGCAACTAGATTATATTTGCAGAAAGCTAAATGACAATTGCTTAAGATTTTATTTAGTATTAATGTACTTAAGGCTAATATGAAATGAGAATTTCTTATGCTGTTTACATGCACAAAACATGTATAAGAATTGTGTTTTAGTTTCTTTTAATCAATGATATTTGGCATATTCCCATTTTTTGGTGAAGTATAATTTTATTGTTCGGGCTTGATTCATTACTTAGCACTTGGATTTTAATCTCCTGCATTGCTTATTTTCCCCTTTCATTTTACTGCTTTAATATTATATTGAAATGTGTTTTCTCTGCTTCTTTGGTGTTATTGAATTCATTAAACTCTATTGAACAAGGACCTGAAAATTCTGTAAAATAAATATTTCTACCAGAGCCCAGTTTATTGTTCCAGACCACAGAAAATTCTGGGAACACATTTGACCAAAAAATATATATATATAAACCTGCTTTCTTATCTTCTCAAATGAGATAATTGGCTTTTTATAGATGTGGCTTTTTTATACAGGCAAGATCTTTTTCCCTGTGCAATCTGGATACATTTTTTTTACCAATTTTCACAATTAGATTGATGTCATGCCCCGAAACCAAGAATAACAGGTGGAAATTCTTCCAAGCTGGGTTCCTTATTATATCACACCTATATATATGAATTTCTTGCCTGACTGAAGAGTCTTCTACCTGCATTTACAATATACTCTGTGAACTATTAGGAAGGGGCTCTCTTCACCCTCTTTCTCTCACGCATACTATCTGGGCTGAGTTGCCTCTTACTTTTAAAACACCCCCTCCCTCCTGGGGATCCACCTTCTCACTACATTCCATCAGAATCATTCTTTCTATGGATAGTTTTCAGCTTTATTCACTTTTGTGTGGCTGAAAAAACACTTTTTCAAAAATTTAATTTGATTTGTCAATCTCTTACAAGATAATAGGTATAAGAATAAACATAGTTATGAATACATGAAAGGGTTACATATAAGAAAAATAAAAGAAACAATAGGACAGGGATGGTAGTAGGCACGTTGGTGCGCTTATGCATGCCCCCTACAGAACTCTTAGGAAAGGGGTGAGGTCAATGGTAGTCTAAGGTTAATGTTTTGGGGGGTTGGGGAAGAAACCACATAGTCAGCACCCCAATATGTACAGAAATACCACAAACTGAAAGAAAACAAGGACCCTAATGATTTCCCTTTTCCAAAAATAAGAGCCAATTTGGTACTGGTCAATTTCAGTGTTATAGAAATCTGAAGTATTTGTATTAGGTATAATATCAGGTAAACTTGATAAGAAAACTATGTATTCAATATTGCACATCTTTATAGCAGCAAGGATTGTATTTGCACAATGCTGGAAAAATGAAGAAACACCACAAAATGAAGAAATAATTAAGAAGATACTAGAGTGAGCAGAAATGGCCCTTTCCTGGACCAACAATCCTTACTCACAGTCACTCATGCCCTAGTCACTTCCTGTCTTAATTATTGCAATGCACTCAACATGGGGCTGCCCTTGAAGAGCATTCGGAAGCTCCAGTTGGTAGCAAAATGCAGTGACCCGCATTGTTTTGTGCAGACTCCGGTGTGCACATGTTTCACCTCTCCTGTGGGAGCTGCATTGGTTGCCGATTTGCTTCCGGGTGCAATTCAAGGTGCTGGTTGTCACCTTTGAAGCCCTTCATGGCTTGGGACCAGGTTATTTAAGGGACCAGGTTATCTTTCCAGTAACATCTACTTGACCCATCAGAGTGGTGAGGCAGGGAATGTTGTGGGGGCCTTCTCTGTGGTGGCTCCCTCTTTCTGGAACATCATTGCCCCAGGGATTAGAATGGCCCCCTCTCTTCCAGAAGGCACTGAATACTTGGTTCTGCTAGAAGGTCTGGGGAACCCAGAGTGGGATGGAGCCCATCAAATGGCTTGTGTGGTCTGCTGTCATCAGCGCGGGGTGGATGGAAGTTGGGGGGTGATTTTTTTTTTCCAGATTTTGTTCTATTGTACTTTATTAATTTATTTGATTCTTTTTGTTAGTTTTTATTGTTTTTTTAAAAAAATATGGTTTTACATCCTGTAAACTGCCTCAAGTCACCATGGGTGAATTGGTGGCAATATAAATTCAATAAATAAATAAAATGGACAGACTGACATTAAAAATGAAACAGACAGAAGATACAGAATATTATTAAACATGGAATATGCGATTGGAAAAAAGGGGTGGAGATTAAGAATGTAATATGTATTGTTAAATGCCCAGACAACACAATGTTTATTAAGCACTAAGAAATGTAGTTAATAAAAAGTTAATTAAAAAATAAGAAGAGAAATCTGAAGGTAGAAGAGAAATTCTAAATAGATCTGGGAAAGCAATTACTACACTCCTGTATGGTGAAAGCCCATCTCACAATAGGTTATTGCAAATTCTAATTGTTTCTACCTATTTTTTAAATAAATTTGTCATAAGAATGTTTTTATGTTGTGTCTTTATTTTCTTACCCAATAATCAAGGTCTTCTGGTCAGTGTATAAATAAATCACAATGTGGAACACAGTCAAGGGTTTTTAACAAGAACCTTCCACAAAAGGGACACAATCTAAAACAATCTACACCTCTTGTGCCCCAGAGATTCACTTCATGAGGTGATCATCACGAAGAGTCGTTATTTTAGTTATGGCTATCATTTAGAGCATTCTTTCTACCCTGTGATCAAGAAAGTGGTTTTGCAAGAACAACTTGAGAAATGATCTATCTGATTATATTTAATTATTTATGGAATGGGAATATTTGCTCTTTGCTTACAGATCATTTACACTGATTTCCCTCCCTCAGCATTATAGATGTTCAATCTTGATATAATAAACAGAATTTTCCTTCATCTTTAATGAAGAACTACAAACTTACATAGGAATTCTTTCTGTGCAGGGTTTTATTGTACAAGTACTATATCATTTAAATATTATCTCATCAAGACTGCTTTATTGCATTTTCCTTAGGTAAATCTAAAAAGAATGAAAAGTCATAAGACATAAAATATGGAAAGAAAAGACAAAGGAGCAGGGAACTCTGGGATCCAAAGAAAAATTCCAGAAAGGAAAACATAAATGAAACCAAATCTCTTATCAAGATTCAGAATAACAGAATAGAATAACAGAGTTGGAAGGGATTTTGGAGGTCTTCTAGTCCAACCTCTGCTCAAACAGGAAACCCTATGCCAGTTCAGACAAGTGGTTGTCCAATTTCTTCTTAAAAATTTCCAGTGTTGGAGCACCCACTTCTGGAGGCAAGTTGTTCCACTGATTCATTGTTCTAACATTCAGCAGCTGTCAGAATCCTCAATCTAGCTTTGAAATGTGAACTACAAAAAAAATGGCAACTCTCTTTATTCAAAATTCTATTTATTTTTTATATTCAAGAAATTTTAACAGAAAGTAAGAGGTTTATTTCCCCAATAATGCATATTGATTCTGTGCATGCTTTCTTTATTCTAGTATTGCAAATGGCTGACATGATCCACTCTATTTCCCTATTTTGGTGTCAGTTCTTCTGGGATTCTTGTTAGAAAGATACTGTCCTGCATATGAAAGATAAGCAAGTTAATAAAGTAAGCTACATAAGGAGGCAGAATAAATAGAGAGCACATTTTTTTCATGAAGCGGTCCCTTACGTTCCATCTTGCTCAAGCACGTTTTTTTCCCCCACTCCATTTTTATGAAAATATAAAGCCACTACTCTGATACATAATGCATAACCTGCTTAAGAGTATGCAATATTATTCCCCTCTGACAAAATAGCCAATATTTGCTAGTCCTGTTATCTCAAAACCAAATTTTAATTCCCTATTCGGTATGTCTTAAAGAACCACTTCATCTTTGAAAAAGCATCTTTGTTTTCATTCACATTTTCCCACATTTTGTTTTCAAAGCAACCTTCCAGGTCAGAAACTAAAGAACAAGGCAGAAAAAATACATATTCTAATATATATTGGGTTCACAATAGATAAACCTTCTCATATATTTGCATCTGTTCAATCCCGACATTGCATTTGGATTCAGAAAACTTTAGTATAAATTAAAGACTATATTAAAAAAATGGCTTGGCCTTACCTTTCCAGATCAAAAGTTTAGAAACACATTTAAGGTAAAGGTAAAGGTTCCCCTCACACATATGTGCTAGTTGTTTCTGGCTCTAGGGGGCAGTGCTTATCTCTGTTACGAAGTCAAAGAGCCAGTGCTATCTGAATATGTCTCCATGGTCATGTGGCCGGCATGACTAAATGCCAAAGGTGCATGGAACACTGTTACCTTCCCAACAAAGTGGTCCCTATTTTTCTACTTGCATTTTTATATGCTTTGAACTTTTAGGTTGGCAGAAGCTGTGACAAGTAACGGGAGCTCACTTTGTTACATGGTGCTAGGGATTCGAACTGCCAAACTGCCGACCTTTCTGATCGATGAGCTCAGAGTCTTAGCCACTGAGCCACCACATCCCACTTCCTTAATTTCTGTTAATTAAGTGGGTCTTGTAACCCTCATCTGACATGACCCACACTTGACCCATCACAAGACCCATCACTAGATCCATCACAAGACCCTCACCTGACATGACCATCCCATTCACAAGACCTACTTACTACACAATGCCCTTATAAGCAGAATAACTCCAATGCTAACATTCCCTAAATTCTGCTGAAGATGTTACCTAGACTGGTAAAGAAATGTTCAGAAAACAACCCACAAGTTCGGATATCTACTATTTGGTAATAGTAGATATCAATAATGAATAATAATGGATCTATTAAAAGCTATAAAGATCCAAGACTGGATAGAACCAATGGAGGAGCTGGCAATTGGGTTGATAAAAGCTAGAAAATATGAAGATCATTGAATATACTGCATACGGGTACAACAAGATCCAGATACACTCTGAATGAATGCGGATATTTGGTGGCTTCAGTTCTGTCAGAGTATATTCATTAACTGGAATAGAGCATGGTAACAAGGTCAGCCAATGAATAGGCATAGCAACTAAGTCAGCCAATGAGGACTGTTTGGAAACTGAAATTAGAAGTAGCCTAGGCATGGCTTTATATTAAGCTTTGCAGCTCTTGAAGCTATGTTAAGCTCTGAGTATGTCTATTGAAAATGAAACTGCTTATCTCCTCTGCTGTGTGACTTGCTTGCTGAAAACTAAACCTCTGCTCTGAATCTGTAACATGTCTGCTTCTGTTTGAGTTTGCTCCATGTTGGAGAAATCTACAACTGGTATTGTAAAATTTACTTTATGTGTTTATAAAGAAGTTAAATGAAGCCTCAGCCATCTGTGTTTACTTTTCTGGCGCTGAATTTATGCTGCAATACTCTGAATAAGTTCTTTGTGAGTATGGTGACATGAAAGTAGCAGCAGCAGCAACAACAACAACAACAACAACAACAACAACAACACACACACACACACACACACACGGATACCTGTTCTTTGTGTCCCAATCACTGTGCACTTGAAGAATTAATGGCAACACGCAGAATACAATTAACGTTGCTAATTTCTGGGAAAGATCTGTTTAATTTGTATACATTTTAGTCTTGTAATTTATATTTTAAATTTTATGTGACATAGTATCCCTTATTTTAAATGTGACACTTCTGACACGAATAAACAAACCTTTTATAATTGCCTCTTTTATAATCAAAATGGTTTTCCAGCCAGAATTAGCCTCTGTGTTTATCTGAGTCTGTCACTGCATGCAAGATATAACTGCAGCTCTTTAAATAGGCAGATATACACAGCTATTCCTCAGACAGCGTAACGAAAAATCATGTTTGGTTTGTAGAAAAAAGTGTTATGTTTGTGGCCTGCATGCTCTAAAGCCCCTTTTTACTTTAAACTCTATGGTGCTGCATAGCCCTTTTAAATGAGTGTAAAGATGCTACACTCCATCCAGGATAATGTCTCCGAAGCCATGTTCTCTTCTGAAGGAATTCTAAAGCAAAACGCTCTTTCATCATATCAGATAAGAATTGGAAGAAGAATGGCAGGAGAATTTCACTGTGCTGTACTTTCCTTTCTGAAAGGGAACTGAACAAATTATGCTGCAAGTTCTTGCATGCCTCCATCTTCGGCTGTGAAAGAACTTAAACTGTCTGCATGTTGTTGAACAACACACAAAGGATCAAAAACGGGTGTTAGTCAAATAATAATAGCAACACTGACAACATGTCTGTGCATCAAAAGGTCACAGCAAGAAGACACCCTTTGGTGTTTGTTTCTCATCAACACTGGTAAGCTGTGAGCTTACATAATATTTGGTGCAATGCAGTTTCTTCGGCATTCACCTTTTGAAGCCTTCATCTGAAAAGGATTTAATCTGTGCAATGTATGAACAAACGAAAGCATGGCAGATTTATTCATTTAAGAGAATTATTCATTTAATTTTTTGCCACTTAGCATTTAGGCTCATTTGCTATTCATTTATTCTTCCCACTGACATTCATCTATGCATTTATCAAATATTCATTTAAATAGGGTTCATTCTAACTACAACAATTATTTTGTATATGGGAAAGAGCTTGGGATACTGACCCAGAGATTCTGCCCAAGGAACAGTCAGATAAGAGAGAGTGTAGCCAATGGGTGTATAGTGGGTGTGGCAAAAGACTCAGAAGGGACCTGGCTAGTTTCTCAAGCTGTAAAAGAGATGGGGGATAGACTTGTACTTTCAGACTTGCATCAACTTGTTCTGTTAATGTAGGTTTACAATAAAGTAGAATAAGTCCCTTTGTTCATGTCTCCTATCTGGTCTATGTAGTAAGGCTGATGCATGTAGCCTAAACTTTCAAGAAGAGATTGGACTGCCATTTGTCAGAAATGGTGTAGGGTCTCCTGCTTGGGCAGGGGAGTTGGACTAGATGACCTACAAGTTCCATTCCAACTCTATAATCTGCTATATTTTCTTTTTACCACAAAGGGAGTACACGTTGGCTTTTCTTAGGCACGAAGAGAGATCTTGGGCCAGGCACTCTCTCATAGGAAGAAGGCAGTAATGAGTAGTAACTTTTGAAAACTTGCCAATATGAAAAACATGAAACTTTTGAAAACTTGCCAAGAAAGCAGTATTCCAGTATTTGAGGGGCTGCCACAAAGAAGAGGGGGTCAAATTATTTTCCAAAGCACCAGAAGGCAAGACAAGAAACTAATGGATGGAAACTAATCAAGGATAAAAGCAATCTAGAATTAAGGAGAAATTCCTGATAGTAAGAACAATTAACCAGTGGAAGGTGTAGGTATCAATGGATAACAATGGATATTTTTAAGAAGAGACTGGACAGTCACTTGCCTGAAATGGTATAGGGTCTCTGGCTTGAGCAGGGGGCTGGACTACAAGACCTCCAAGATCCCTTTCAGCTCTATTCTGATTGATTGATTGATTAACTGACTGACTGACTGATTGATTGAAAACCGCAAGGACTTTAGAGCATTAGGACTGAAATAAATTCTGACTTTTAAACTTTCAATTTATTTTGAATTATGAACATTTACAATTTTCCTTTCTTCTATTCATTCCAGGTTCCTAACGCAGGCTCTATTAAATGTCAATTATATTTTTAAACAATCCTTACTGTGGTATGTAAAAGCTCCTAGAATAACTTATTTTATTTACACTTCTTGCTAAGAGGCTGGCAAATGTCTTAATGAAAATGCTACTTTTCAAGAATCTTATTACCCTTTTAAAAGACACAGGGATATGCAGTTTTGGCAACTGAAGCAGTCAATTCTTTTTCTGGCACCTTTCTTGTTCTAGAAAAAGTTATAACTGTCCCCTTTTTGCTATCCACAGATGAGAATTATGATAGAATGGAGAACATAGTCACTGCCTGCAACCTGTCACATATTCTTAGAACATGATCTCTCAGGCATTAAAAAGTATTCTTGTTATTAGTAGCCTAAATCTGGGAAAGGACTGAGAATATATATCTGAGAATATTTGCAAATTATGCACAAACGAACCTGAATAACCTGTTTGATTTTATAAATCAATCCACTTCAATTCAATGGTGGAATGAATTTTTACTTCCAAATGTATGCATAGAAGGCCATGTCTATAAAAGGTTGGGGGGTGGGACATCATTGTCCTCCATCTGTTCTGATTCTTTTGCTTGATAGTTGGTATGGAGGTTTCAAATTGGGCAAATCTTTCTGTTGGCTGAATTCACAATTGCTAAAGAAGCCAATGGATTCTCTATTTTCTTCTTTCCCCAGATAGCCAGCTTGCTAATTCCCAGAACTGCTGGGGAAACAAGCAAGAAAATGGGAGTTACTGCCGTGGATATATATCTGGGAGGCTACAGTTCCATTAGAAGGAAGGAAGAAGACACTAGTTGTAGGAAGACAGCAATGTGCAACAACAAAGAAGGATAACTGGAGCACAAGAAAAAGATTAGTGGAGAGGCAACTGCAAGAAGCTTTACAGTGAGATGAAACTTGCTATCAAGTCATCACCCAGTAGGTAGCAAGAAAAAGAAAATAAGAGGGAGAAAAGCAGATCAGGGATAGAGAATTGGAATGATAGGAGGTTATAGCAAACCTCTTTACTTACTGGAGTAAATAAAAGTTCATAGAATGGCTAGGTGAAAGAAATATTGATACAGATATAGATTAACAGAGTTGGGAGGGACCTTGTAGGTCATCTAGTCTACACACACACACACACACACACACACACACACACACAAAAGCAGGAGACCCTACAACATTTCTGACAGATGGCGTTTCTTCTTGAAAGCTTCCAGTGATGAAGCTTCCACAACTTCTGAAGGAGAGCTGTTCCATTGGTTGATTGTTCTTGCTGTCAGAAAATTTCTCCTTAGTTCTAGGCTGAATCTCTCCTTGATCAGCTTCCGTCCATTATTCCTTATCTGACCTTCAGGTGCCTTGGAAAATAGCTTCCTCCTCTCTATGGAAGCCCCTCAAATACTGGAATACTGCTATCATGTCTCTCACGGTTCTTCTATTTACTAGAAGAGAAGAATTAATCACTAATGGCAGCAATATTGTTCGAAGAACCAAACACTAATTGCAGCAAAGATTGTATAAGAATTTGGATTGTAGGCAGCTGGTTGTGTGCTTAAGCAGAGCAATAAGAAGAAGAAGAAGAAAGGAACAGGCAAAGCATACGACAGTCAGTATTCAAAGTTTAAAAAAAAACCTACTGGAATATTTGTAAATTAGCTTGATACACATTCTTTGCTATGAAACTATGTGGTCAGGCTTAGTATTCGGGGAGGAAAATAAGGGGGGGAGGGAAATCTGCATCTGCCTACCAGCATCCATCGGTATTCATCTGGCTAGCATCCTGCTAGTGTGTGAGAGAGTTGAGGGCTGTTTGGAAACTGAAACAGTATTTGTTGTGTGAGCAAGAAGGAGACAGCAAGGAGCCTTGCATGGCTTAGCTCAACTGTTCTGTACTAAAGCTGCTTGGTGCTGTGAAACTAAAACTGAAACTGAAACTACTCTCCTCTGCTTGTGTTTTGCATTTGGAACAGATTTCTTTTCAGGTTGGGAGGGAGAGTAGAACTCCTTAGCATCAGGGCATGTTAATAATAATAATATATGAAATACTAATGCTCTGATGGTCATTTCAAAAAATCCTTTCTTAGTGAGCACTTAGAAGCCAAATTTCAAGTTTGCAGGCTTTACAGTTGCTAAATTTCAAGTTTGTAGGCTTTACAGTTCTGGAGATTTTGTGAAAGTGCGTGAATGGTATTTTGCATAAACAGACAGACAGACAGACAGATAAATAGATAGATGATAGATGATAGATAGATAGATAGATAGATAGATAGATAGATAGATAGATAAACTGACTAACAGGAATGAAGCTGTGAATTAGGAAGTTGTAGAAGAATTAAATTTGGAATAGTGGTTAACAATTCTTAAGGACTAAAAGAAAGATTAGCAGAGAGGCAGCAGCAAGGAGCTTTATAGTGAGATGAAACTTGCTTACACCTTCCCCAAAAATGAAGAGGACATGAACATTGGAAAGAAGGACCAAGGGGTGGAGAGAGATCTAGCTGAAAGCCATGATGCATGACCTATTGAGGAATTTGGACATTGATTTCTAATACATTTTAAGATAAATAAGTTAGGAAAAGTTTTCCTCTTTCTCTCTGTATCTATCTATCACAAGGTCCAATCAAAGTACACATTTTAAATATATTTTAATTGCAGTTTTTTTTCTTTTTATATAGCAAGTGATGTGCTCTTCAGATGGACAAAATAAAAAAAAGTTAATTGTAAACCATATTGCTGGAGATTGAAGCCACCAGATTTCCTAACCTGAATTAAATTCCTAAAGAAAAAATAAAGTTAGATTTTTTTTTTCCCCTGTCTGGGTAGCATAGAGGTATCTGGAAAATCAAAGAGAGATGTGTAACAAAGCTACAGGCTCAAATTTTTCTGTTGGTTCACAATAATAAATTCAAAAGCTATATCAGAAGAAGTTATAGCTAATTTCCAAATCACTCTGAGTTAAAAAAAAAAAAGATTCTTTTTTTTTCTTTTTTCTTTTTGAGATGGGAAAAAGCAGCCAGGAAATTAGAAGACAGATTTTGGTCCAGTATTAGTCAGAGTGAACCCCTGATGAATCCATATTAAAAAGCCAGCAAAAGCAGAAAATGGGTTTAACTAGATATTTTGTAAGCTTTTAATTACCCAGGAATGGAAATTTTGCTATTGTTTGATAAGGTTTCATTATGGTTTGGGATATGCATGGTTTGGGATATCTGAGTAGGCAGAGGACATTGATTCTGGGGGAAAAAAAGACAGATCAGTGGAGGAGGCAATTTTTAGTTTCCTGGCAACAAAAACTACAGCAAAAAACTTAAAACTGCGCTTAAGCCTACATGTATATTAAATTACACTTCTAGTGTCAGAAACACTTGTTTTCAATCTTTTTCAATAAACCTTTTATTTTCAAGAATGTATGCTGGGGATAATATAAAATCAATGAAGATGTGCTTTCCAGGTTTCACCAAAGAAATGTCTGATGAATCAGGGACTTTCATGAAAGCATGGCAACCTATATGTGACTTTTTGAAGAGTGGAGTTAATAATCATAGCAACTGGAGTGTAAAATGGCTCTTCAGAACCTTTTCAGATCAGGAGTGGGTAGACCAATTCTTGAAGACAGCTCGTCTGCTTGGAATACACACTGTATAACAGACATTAATATGATTGAGCGAGTCCAGAGGTATTTCACAAGAAGAATACTCCACTCCTCTGTTCGCAATAGAATACCTTATGCTACCAGGCTTGAAATTTTGGACCTAGACAGCCTTAGAATTATGCCACCTATGGTTTGACCTAAGCTTAATATACAACATTATCTGCAACAATGTCCAAACTGTCAATCACTACTTCAGCTTCAACCACAATAACACACCGGCAAATAATAGATAGAAACTCAAAGTAAATCGTTCCAATCTCAATTGCAGAAAATACAACTTCAGCAACAGAGAGATCAATGCCTGGAACTCATTACCTGACTCTGTTGTTACATCCTCAAACCCCAAAAACTTTAATCTTAAACTGTCTACCGTGGACCTCACTCCATTCCTAAGAGGGGTGTGTGCATAAGCGCACCAGCGTGCCTACCATCCCTGTCCTACTGTTCCCATTTATCCATTCTCTCTCTCTCTCTGTGTGTGTATATGTGTATGTGTGTGTATATATATATATATACACACACAAACACACACATACGAACACAGTACAGAAGCCTGATGATGGCAGATGAGATTCTGCCGAAACGTTGCTACAACTTTAAAAGCACAACTACAATGATGTGGGAAAATACCCGAACAAAGCTGAATGCCATATATATATATATGCATATATATATATGCAGGTCTAGGTGTGTTCGGGTCTTTTCCTGTGTAAGTTTAAGAGTATCTTGGTGACGTTTCGGCGAGGTCCCACTCGCCATCCTCAGGCTGGTACTTTCGGCTTCATGCCAGTGCAAGCAGTATGTGATCGGAGCTGCCGTCTCTCTATAAATACTGGTGGTGGGGGCTGGTGTGCTGGGCTGGTTGGCCACGCTGCTGCTTCTTGATTGGTTGATGGAGTTGATGTTGGTATAATGGGCTGTGTGATGGGCTTGTGAGTTCTTTTGTTGTGGTATGCTGGGTCCTGCGTTGTAATCTCCTGGATCATTTGTGGTTTGATCTCTTTTCCATTAGCCTCCTGTGTACTAACGGCTTGGGTAATGAGTTGTGTGATGACCTTGTGAGATTTATTGCTGTGGTATCCTTGGTCTTGTGCTGTGATATCCTGGGTCATATGCTGTGTTGCAACTTCTTGAGTTCTTGTGGTGTAATGTCCTGAGTTTTCTGATGTGATATCCTGAGCGGGTGGCTGTGATGTACCATTCTGGGTTTTATCTGGCTTCGAGTTTGGGGTCTGGGTCTGTGTTCTTGGCGTGTGTCAGCTTGTTTGGTTTTGGGGTCGGGGGGTGCGACAGCTGGTGCAGCAGCCATGGTCTGTTTTCTAGATGGTGGTTGTCCTTTGTTTATAGGATGGGCTTGGGCCTGGGTCTGATGAGGGGGATTGGTGGTGGTGTCCCATGTTGTGTTGGGACTGGTGTTGGTTTTCGTGGCTGGGACTCATTTGTTGGTGAGGGCTAGCTTCCAGATGTCTGGTAGGCGGGAGGTATATTCCCGTCTATTCATGTTATGGGGGTGTTTCTCTATCTCGATGGCTTCCCTGATTATTCTCTTGCTGGAGTGTTCGGTGTTGGATATTAATTTGGTTCCTTCAAAATTAATTTCATGTCCCATGGCTTTAAGGTGCTGGAAGAGGGAGGAAGTATTTTCTTCTCTTTTGACCGCGTTTTTGTGTTATGTGATGTGTGCATTTATTCTCCTGTTGGTTTGTCCAATGTATGTGGCTGGGCAATTGTTGCATGGTATTTCATAAACTCCTTGGTTTTCTAGCTGGATCTTGTCTTTGGGATCAGAGACAGCAGCTCCGATCACACACTGCTTGCACTGGCATGAAGCCGAAAGCACCAGCCTGAGGATGGCAAGTGGGACCTCGCCAAAACGTCACCAAGATACTCTTAATCTTACATGGGAAAAGACCTGAACACACCTAGACCTGCATACCTATACCCATGAAAATCTACACACACACACACACACACACACACACACACACACACACACACTTATACCTGTTTATACTTATATACTTATACTTACATTCATACTTATATTTGTTTTCTCATACATGCTTGACAAACTAAATGAAATAAAATAAAAATAAATAAATAAAATAAAATAAAAATAAAAAATCACGCACATGTCCTCCAGATAGGTGCAAGACTGTCTCCTGCCAGTTTGAAGGCCAGAAGATGAAGGGATCAACCATCAAGTCCACAACCACAGCAGACTCCTTTAAAAGATGCTATCAGGGGTGGGATTCTACCAGTTCGCACCTATTTGCTAGAACCCATTGTTAACATTCTAAGCAGTTCGGAGAACCGGTTGTTAGAAGAAATTACTGGCCTAATCCTGTAAGGAAGGCAGGAAGGAAACATTCTGGTGTGCTTACAGAAACTACCTCTCCATTAGCCCTTTTTACATTCTTGGCAGGACTAGACTTCCTCTTCCAGGAACGTCTCTGAATTTTTGTTTCCGCTTCTTTGCTGGCATTTGCTTGTATGGAGTGACCATTCAAAGTTACAATGGCACTGAAAAAAGTGACTTATGACCCTTTTTCACACTTACGACTGTTGCAGCATCCCCACAGTCTTGAGAGGCCAGGTGAGAAGATGCATGCCTCGATGTGAGTGATATTGAGTTGGCCATATCCAGCCAATAACATGACCACCAAGCCATGACCACCCACTTTCATGACCACCAAGCCACACCCACCACCTAAGCCATGACCACAGAACCGGTTGTTAAAATATTTGAATCCCAACCCTGGATGCTGTGTTTGCTAACTTTGCTTCTAATCTTTTGGAAATTGTTTATCTAACCCTGTTAAAGTTATTAGAGAATTTTCAGAAAGACAAGTCTGAAAGGCTACCTTTTGAGTCTATCTTTGTTTCTGAACAAAAGAAAAATTAAATATAGGTTTATGAATTTTAAATAAATAGCAAAAAGCTAAGTACAATTTTAAAGTGAGAAAATTATAAACAAATTCGGGGTTAAACTTATTTATTTGCTCTCTTCATTCTTTTATTTTTCTTTGTTTACTTGGTATTGATTTTTATTACTGGAATCGGGAAATAAATGAAATAATAAAAATCTAGGCTAACACAATTGTCAATGGACAAGAGAAAGAAGCAGACAATTTACAACATCATAATATCTGAAAGTTTCAATGCCTAATATTGTGAAAACAACCAAAAAAAAAATGAGACATTAAAAAATCCAGATAATATTTGATTTTAATGCTGTGCCTGCCAGGCAAAAGGGAGGGAGGTTGATATCTTTCAGGCCTGGTTGTTACAAAAATGAACACTGGACTAGGTGAATCTTTAGTGGACCACAAAGCTATCTTTGTTTTTCTCACAATACTTCTGAGTCATTTGTTTCGAATGACTAAATTCTTTAATGCTTTCCCATTAATTTCTGTCCTCCTTTCAAGTTCCCAATACATCACTTTTCTTTTTCCTCAAAGGTCAAAGAATAGATTATTTACCACTTTTGCACATTCTGGCTGGATACAAAAGGACTTTCAAAATTATCCAACAAATTCATGGGCTGGAAAACCGAATGGATAATTTCTCCCTATTTTTGAAGAGGAAGGAGAAGTTTCTTTTAGGACATCCCAAAGCTGCTCTTTCAAGAGGCAACTTGAGATTTTATTTTATTTTATTTGGGGGGGGAGGGTTAAGATGATTTGCTTCTCATCCAAGAAGCTTTTTCAGTTGGAAGCTTCTTGGATGAGAAGTGAAACATCTTCAAAAAAATCGCCCCCAAAAACAGAAAGTCCGGTGGCCCCTTGAAAAAGCAGCTTTGGGACAACCATCACCTGAATGATGGAGAATCTCCCTAGGCATTTCTTTTAGGACAGTGGTGACAGTTACAGTCCTACTGAAAAAGTCATATAGGAAGAATTATTTGTTTAATTTATTACATATTTATCAAATTTGAAAGTGCCCATCTCTTTCACAGAGAGAATCTGAGCAATGTACAAACAAAATATTAAAACCTAAAAAAACAGTATATAACATTTAAAAAGACAAGGATGAATTTTTTTTTTAAAAAAAAATCAATGTTAAATGTTAATTAAAAATCAGGGGAAGTGCTTTTAGGTGCTAACCAGCACAGGACTCTGTCCTTTTCTGTGAAACCCAAGCATGGCCAAATACTTTCTTGACGTTTTCTTTCAGAATTGGAGGAATCAGAGGTTCTGTGAGTGTGGCTTGGTGGGTGTGGCTTGGCTTGGTGGGTGTGGCTTGGTGGGTGTGGCAGGGGAAGGATACTGCAAAATCTCCATTCCCTCCTCACCCCATTAACCTGCTTTCCAGCTCCGTTCTCCTGTACATGACAACAAAAGAAGACCCAGCCGATCAGCTGGGACTCGGGAGGCAGAGAATAGATGGGGGTGGGGCCAGGCAGAGGTGGTATTTGCCAGTTCTCTGAACCCGTCAAACTTTCTGCTACCAGTTCTCCAGAACTGGTCAAAACTGGCTGAATACCACCTGTGGGAGAAAGCCAGAATCACGAGCTTAGACAGTTGTCCTCAGAATTCAGAAGATTCACATATGCTCTTTGGCCATCTTATATGCAAGAACATCATGTTTCATCCCTGAGGGATTATCTTCTTGGAAGAAATTTCTAAAGTAGCTTTAATCAAATGAAGTGAGAAGTGATAGAGAAAGCTTTACCTGGAACTATAGACACACTTTTCTTCTTCCTATCTTGCCCTCATGCTTTCATTCAAACTATTGAAATGTTATATCCTGAGATGATGGATTTAACACTATCACAAAACATCTGCCTACCTCAGGTCCTTGAGAAGGACTTGGTAGGTGGACAAAAATACCAAATCAAGTCTAAACATCTGGTGACCATCCATAATAATAAAAATAATGCATATAGGTCTGTCTCCAAGATTAAACACTTCATTCTCAAAAGCTTTACTTCATATTTACAACTGCTGAATCTGTGACCTTTAATCTTGCTTCTTGACATTGTTTTCATTCCTCTACTCCTGCAAAGACTGCATATGAAACCTGATGGGGTCTCATTTAATTTTGTAGCAATATTACATTGTTTTTTATTAGGTTTTCTCATGTATTCTGCTGCAGGGCAAGTTCTTCATCTGGTTTATTTCCATTGACAATTTCATTCCCCTTTATATATCAGAAGGAGATTTTTATTGTGTTTTTTTTCACTTGACTTGTGGTGCATTTTTTTTTTCTTATTTCCAATTTGGTCCTCTTTTTCCCAATTTTTGCAAGCGCTTCTTATAACGCTTTCAGGCAGAAAACAACAGACATGTTTCATTAGGCTACTGCCTTTCATTTTTTTTAACACTGAGCAATTACGTCTTACCCAGGAGGATAAATAAGTGGTATAGCTGCATGTTGATAACAATACAATAATAAAAGTATTTCTCAGGTTCAGTTCGACTCCTGGTGACTTCACAGATATGGTATATGTATGTAGTTTTCTTGGCAACAAAATGGAAATACTTTGGCAATACCTTTTTCTAGCATATGTTTTAAATTTCCCAATCTTTTCCCAAAGCCCTGGGAGTTAGCCATCCAAATATTACATTTTTTTTTTCTTTTCATAACCCTATAATCCCTTTTCATTGGGATGGAGTGGGGTGATTAAATGGAGCGGAGCATTTACTGACCGGATACCCTTCCTAATGCCTATATGGACTTTGCAACAAATATTTTCTCTTTGCACCCTGATACAGAAAAAATTGTCACTGCCTGGGATTAAACACTCAACCTTTCGAGTAGGAGGTCAGAGTCTTCATCTCTAGGCCACCTGGCTGCTCCATATAAGAATTATGATAGTCACTTAGTGTTTTTTGTTTAGCTGCTGTCCTATACCTGTTTAAAATTTAACATACATGCATTAAATTCTCCTTTAAGTATAATATTTTCTGCACATAATACTATTTAGTAAGATAGAAAAAGTACAGATTAGCAGCTGTTCCTGACATTAATTCTGCATTAATGTCCTATCTCTAAGTATGATGATATAAATCTGTGCTTCCTTACAGCTAAGGTTTATCATACTGTAGCAACAAGGCAAGAAATGGTGCCATCTGCATAGATTTCAAAATAGAAATTTGTTATTCTTCACTAGGAAATTTCTCATTTCTACTGTGCTTAGGGGTGGGCTGCTACTGGTTCACCCCAGTTCAGGCGAACTGGTTGTTAATTTTATGGCCAGTTTGGCAAACTGGAAAATCTCACCCCTGGCTGACCCCACCCACCCCTCCCCTCCCGTCCCCTCCCAGGAGTCCCCACACAGCCCATTTTGGATCCCAGGTAAGTGCAGAGCCCGCATAGAGGCTCAGGGAGGCTTCGTTTCCAGCCTCCAGAAGGCCCCCGGAGCCCAGGGAGATCATTTTCACCCTCTCAGCGGCTCAAGGAAAGCCTCTGAAGCCTGGGGAGGGTGAAAAATGGGTCTCCTGGAGTCTCCAGAGGCTCTGGAGACCCTCTGGATCCCAAGGAGGGCAAAATTGCGCCCCCCACCATGGTGCAGGAAGCCAACTAAGCCATGCCCACCATGGCCACGCTATCCAGCAACCGGGCAGAATACCAGTTGCTAAATTTTTTGAAGCCCACCCCTGACTGTGTTATATGCTAGGCTGCACTATGTGCACAAAACATCTCTACTTTCCTATACCTCCTATTCTCTAGAAATATAGTGGAGTAAATTGAATCAAAACCTTTATTATGGCTTTTTCATAGCACTATTTCCTCAGCTGTCCTTGTGTGGGTCTTATGGATGCGTACATGTGTTTTTATTGGAAAAAGATGTCCATAAAATTGTCCCTGGCTGCTCTACATATTCCAAGCTGCAGAGTGGAAGCGAGAAGGATGTTTCTGGAAGTGAGGGGGAGTTAGTGAGAAAACATATGAAACCCTGTATGTTGCAGAATTCTACTTCAGCTATTTTTACAAGCAATGCCACCAATTCCTTTCATGTCTTCTATCTAATAAGAGTGAGCTTTTTCTCTCTGCTTACTGAGCAGCTGTGCGTTAAGAGGTTTTCTTTTCATCTGATTGCAGATGGCAACCTTGTTTTTATTTCCTTGGAACTTCTACCTTGTAAATAAAGTTGTGCAGGTATCAGGAACAACCTCCAGAATGAAGCATCTATGCTCCAGTAAAAAATATTCTAGAATAGAATATTCTATTCTGCATCAGAAGAAATTTATAACACGTAAGCTATATTCATGAGTGACATGGGAAAATGACATGGAAGGTCACTCCCAGTTAATCATGCACCATATTCTCTATCTTGATCAAAATATTTTGCGATTTATTCTAGTTTAGTTTAGCCAAAGGGTTGGCAGTTTCCTAGTAGACGCTATGTTATCATTTCAGAACAAAATCAAGGGGAAGGAGTCTATGAGCAAGGTATCCGATCTCTCTGAGCCATGATTGACATGGAGAAATAAATACCAAATAGTACGAATTATGAAATGTAATGATAGAAAAACAGATAACATTGAATGTCTATATGTAACTAAAAAAAATGGTCAGGATGTAATAGATTTGAATGAGGATCTTGTGAAGTGGAATTGATGAACACAGGGTGAAGGTATAAGCTTAATTTTAAATGACTGTATGTCAGACTGTATGTCTGAAACATGATTTGAAATCCTGGCATAAGACTCCATAGCTTGGTGATGCATCTTACACTGCAGTGAATGGTGATAATGGAAGAATTGGATATTAGTAACCATAGGAGAATATGATGAAATAATGTAGACTATTATTATGCTCAATAAAGACTAAGCAAAGAGTGAGACAACTAGTGTAAGAACTTGTTGTTTAGTGAATTTATAGAGATGCATAGTGAATGAGAAGCATTATGAATGGTGTTAATATAAACTAATATAAACTATAAATTAGCTCTACTTCCTTTTCTTATCTCATGCCTTTAATTTCTTTGGCTTAATATTTATTTTACCTTTCTACACTTTGCATGTTGATGCTTATCTTGTAAGGGAATAGTGTGGTGGCATGTATTTATGTATTTTATGTAAATTGGTTTCAGTTACTATTGCAGGCACCTTAGGATAATTAATTCTGCTATTTTGGCACTCTAACTCTGCTATTAGAGATTTTATTTCAGATTTCCTCTCCTCCTTTTCCTGCATATTTTCCTGGCTACTTTGGTATTAGAATTCTGATGTGTTGAGAAACCGATTTCAGAGATAACCTTTGGGTGCTGTAAAACTTTTCCTTCCTTGGAAACTGATCCGTTGCTCTTTGCTGTTCATGACCACTTTAAGTCTACCCATCATACAGGCCGACCAGCAGCTGTCTGAACTGTTCATTGTTTAAGCAATATAAGCATTAAAACAAAATGAGGGAGTGGGAATATAAAGCTATTACATATTGTGGAGAAAATGGGTAAATTTAATTGAATGGGGAAAGTCTGGTTGATTTTCTGAATTTCTTTTTTAAAACACATACGAGGGAGAGAAAGAGAGAGAAAGAAAATTATAGAAATATTGGCACATTCTATGGAACGTGAAGTATGAGAGTAGATTATTTTTTAAAAAAGAGAATCAATAAAAATGGACAACTCCATTTCTGTCCTCTGTGTGTGATTCATTGTCAGTAACAGCCAATTTTGCTATAAAAATCCCAGAGCAATAACTGTTTTACAGCACCCGAAGAAAAGATGCAGTATTTGACAAGGATGTTCCTTGATGATGTAATACTGAAAAGAATGTGAAATTTAAACGAAATATCCTAGGCAATGTAGTGTCCTGATATTCAGAATTTCAACTGCCTTCACTTACGAGAAGATAAAGGGTAAGAAAAACATTTATTCAGTCTAGAGACCAAGTATTTTATCTCAACAATAACAGCAATGAAATCTGTCCACAAAGTAAACACTAGAGGGTTTAGAAAATCTTGTATAAATTCTTCTGTGAAACAATTTGAGCTTCAAGATTGTATTTCACATGGTCATAGCAAGAAGTCCTTGAGATTTTTTTTTAAGGAAAGTTTCCTACAATAATAAAGCCATTGTATTAATATCAGATTTTTAAAATATATACATATCAAAAATCAACTGTAACCTTCCTCAGTTCTGCAAGTACAGTCTCTAGGTTCTGTTATGAATTTGGACGAAAAAGAAAAATGAACTGTATTAGTAAGGGATGCACAGCCTATGTCAAAACTATTAACTAGAGGGTAGAATCCATTGGAAGTCACTGCGTCCTTTGGGGGTCTTGTAAAATACAGGCAGTCCTCAACATACGACCATAATAGAACCTATCCATTAGGATGTAAGTTGTGACAGTCATGAAATGGGTTGATCACGTAAATGATCCAATTTAATGACCTTTTTTCTGATGATCATTGAGTGAATGTGACTATTGAAGGGCACAACTTCTCTCTTCCAGGCTTTGGATATTGTATTTCATGGCTTTGGGTCCATAGAGCTCCTGGCTTTCACGGAGAGAGCAATATTCACGAAATCACTGCTTTCATCAGAATGACAATAACAGCATAGTGGTGTCATGATGTGCTCTGTGTGATCTCGTACCCATAAAGAAAAGGTATAGGGCTTGCAGCATGACACTTGCAACAATGCTTTCAAAGCTCTCATTCTCCTTCATCTTCATGGAAGCATCTGCCTGCATAATGTTCCTTATAAAATAGATTTAGGACTCTTGCTAATTGTGTCATCCTCAGAACATTGATTTAAACCAGGAAAAATAGACAGGACCAGCCAGTTCTATATGTTGTGTCTTGCCAGCTGTCAGTGGAGCTGGCGACAGACTCAGACAGTGAGGAATTTGGGGAGGAACTTGGGCCAGTCCTGGAGTCTGGGGAAGGCTTTGATGGATCCTCTGCATCAGAAGCAGAGAGAGAGCCGTCCGACATTTGCCAGCAGACTTCGGAGTCGGAGATAAGTGGGGAAGTAGAACAGTTGGAGCCTGTTCCAGATGCGCGTATGTACAGAGCTGTCCAAGAAGAGAACTATTAAGCTACAGGGCCCAACTCAGGAAGAAATTGAATGTTGTTAGTTGTTACAGTGGGCTCTAACCCACTGTAACAACATTTCAAAAAAGAGTTATTAACTTAATCCTGCGAAGCTTTTTCTCTGATAATATTGTACTACTAACTAGAACATACAAAACATTTGCTAGACCAATTCTTGAATACAGCTAATCTGTCTGGAATCCACACTGCATATCAGACATTAATACAATTGAGAGGGTCCAGAAATATTTCACAAGAAGAGTCCTCCACTCCTCTACTCGCAACAGAATAGTATATGCCTCCAGACTTGATATTTTAGGCTTAGATAACTTAGAACTATGCCGCCTTTAGTGTGACCTAAGTGTAGTACATAAAATTATCCATTACAGTGTCCTACTACTACTACTACTACTACTGCTACTTCAGCTTCAACCTCAACAATACATGAGCACACAATAGATAAAACTCAGGGTAAACCACACAAAACTCAATGGCAAGAAATATGACTTCAGCAAGAGTGGTCAATGCCTGGAATATTCTACCTGATTCTGTGGCTGCTTCTACTGACCCCAAACACTTTAACCTCAGACTGTCTACTGTTGACCTCACTCTATTCCTAAAAGGTCTGTAAGGAGTGTGCATAAGTGCACCAATGTGCCTACCGTCCCTGTCTTAATGTTCCCTTTTATTTGTCTCTATTTCTTTTATTAATAATCATGTTTATACTTATATATATTATCAAATGCATGCTTGATTAAATAAATAAATAAATAAATAAATAAATAAATAAATAAATAAATAAATGCACACATGGACCTTGAATGACCCTTCCCTGAGGAATAAATAGAAACAAAAGGGGAGTGGTGTTTGCAGAAGACAATTTAGTTCATATTTCTGTTGGAAGGTTTGCTTATCAGAGTTCGTGCCTCACAGAGACTCATTGTCAGGTATTTAATTTACAGTGTTGTGACTGGAGGCTCTTGGCCTGGCAACTATCCAAGGACTCATCAAGTCTGTTCTTATAATTAACCTTTGGAAAAATTATTGCTGGGACTTTTCTGTGTGTGAATGCCATGAATTCGCAGTACCTAAATAAACAGGGGGTTTTCGGGACAAGGAGTCTGTTTCTTGGTTCTGCTAAGCCTGGGTCAGAACAGTGTAGTTGCATAGAACTATGTTGCTAGTTCTGTCACTGTTATGGTATTCTATATTTTCTACTGCTTTGCCAACCAGAAGTTTCACATGGCAATATTTTTTAAAAAATATTTTTGTTATTTCTGATTACTTGTGCAAAAAATTGTAACTCTTTCTATGACCAGTTAGATCTCCTGAAATCAATATCATGGAACTGTATTTTCTGAAAATTATGTGCAACAAAATTGTTGCATGTATTGTTTCCTGTCAATGAAGGGCATATGTGGTGCAGCGTGATGGCACTACTTCACCTATTCTGCCTTTGCTGGCATTAAGTGGCCCTTCTATTATTACATATAGGTAATCACATTTGATTCTATCAGAGATCTCTGACTCTTTGAAGTCAGAACTAGACATTTTGGTCAGTGGCTGCAAGAATTTATACTTCCATTAGGAATCAACAATGAATCAGCCATCTCTAAACTAATCAGAACTGTTAAGTTTGGGAAAAGAGAGGCTGAACCAGAGCATGAGTGCAACAATACTTTATTATAACAATAAAGGGCTGGCCGTGCTTGCCACGCCTGGAAACTGGCTCGCAGCAATCAGCAACTGGTTGGACCCCGCAGCCTGCTTTTATAGCTGGCTGCTGGGGAGAACCAACCAATGAGTGAAGGGAAGAACGCCCACACAAAGTGAGTGGACCTGAGTGAGAACTCCTAGAGTTCTCAGGACATAACACCCCTTCCCCCCAGATGCGAACACGCATAGTCTTTGAGGTAGGCAGGAGGTTTATGTTGGCGCCCGGAACGGCGCAGCTCTGGAACATTGTCTGTCCGTTCGGGGTCTGTCTGGGAAGGCAGAGCCGGCAAAGTGTCATCAGTGTGCCCCTCGGTTCGGGCATGCCCGGGGCTCGTAGGGTTGGTCACTCGGGATGTGCTCCCGTAGACTGGATCGGGCTGGTCAACCGTCTGGGCGCCGCTGTCCGTGTTCGGGCCTTCGGGATCGGCTGTTGGTGTGAACTGGTCGCCGGGCATGATGTGGATGTGGGGCTGGAGATGAGGCCTCCCTTCGTCTTGTGACTCTGGATCCCTGCTGGCGAGGGTGCTGTGGCGCCTACGCAGTTGGTCTATGTGCCTTCTCCAGACGCGGCCATCCTCCAGTCTGACCCGATACGACCGCGGCCCAGTGATGGCTACGATCTCGCCCGGGATCCACAGGGGGTCTCCAGCGAAGTTCCTCACGAATACTGGCTCCTGTAAGATAAAATGTCTAACCCCCGATGTGGAAGCGAGGGGAGAGTCAGGGCAGTATTGTGGGTGAAGTCTGTCCAATACAGTCCTCAGACGCCTGCCCATCAGGAGCTCAGCTGGGGACTTATTGGTGACTGAACAAGGAGTTGAGTGCTGGCTCATCAGGAACTGCGAGAGTTTGTGGTGCCAGTCATCCTTGCTGAACCTAGCCAGGGCTTCTTTAGTGGTCCTGACGGCCCTTTCAGCCAATCCGTTACTGGCAAGATGAAATGGGGCTGTGAAAATGTGGCGGATGCCCAGGTTGGCAGCGAAACGGCTGAACTCGGTCGATGCGAATTGTGGGCCATTGTCAGAGACAATGGAGTCGGGTAGCCCGTGCGTTACGAACAGGCGTGTTAACACGTTGGTGATTGCTAGTGTGGTGGTCGTGGATAGCTGTGCTACATCAATCCATTTAGAATAGGCGTCCACGACCACTAGGAACATCTTCCCATGCAAGGGGCCGGCCAGGTCGATGTGAATTCTGGACCAAGGAGCGCTGGCGCTTTCCCATCTAGTAGGGGTGGCAATGGGGGGAGCAGGACGGGATTCCTGGCAAAAGCTGCAGGAACTTACCCAATTGACAACGTCCTCGTCGAGACCCGGCCACCACACGTAGCTGCGTGCTAATGCCTTCATTCTCACGATGCCAGGGTGTCCCTCGTGCAACGCTTCCAGAACTCGGGTACGCAGTGAGGTCGGGATGACCACTTGAGTGCCCCATAGCAGGCAGCCCTGCAAACTGGACAACTCCTGCATGCGAGTCTTGAAAGGTGTGAATTTGTTTTCAACATTGCCACCCGGCCACCCCCTCCTCACCCAGTCGAGCACCTGGGCGAGCGTTTGGTCTGCCTTGGTTTTAGCAGCAATGTCAAGGGCAGTGATGGGTAGGTCCAACTGGGTGATCTCGAAAATAGCATGGACAGGAGCAGGGTCTTCAGCCGGAGCCGGCAAGGGGCAGCGACTGAGAGCATCAGCGTGGGACAGTGTTTTACCCGGGCGGTGTATAAGTCTGTAGGAGTAGGCTGCTAGGAAGAGGGTCCACCTTGTCATCCTAGGGGAAAGGACTTGAGGGGTCTGTTTGTCCCCGGCTAGTAGGCCCAGGAGGGGCTTGTGGTCCATGACCAGCTCGAAAAAATGGCCAAAAAGAAATTCGTGAAATTTTTTCACGGCTGCAACAGCTGCTAGGGCTTCCTTATCGATCTGGCTGTAATTGCGCTCCGTTGCAGAGAGCGTCCTTGAGAAAAAGGCGATGGGAGCCTCGGCGCCATTGGGAAGCCTGTGACTTAGTACCGCCCCAATTCCAAAAGGGGATGCGTCTGCTGCCAGCACTAAAGGGAGGTTAGGGTCTAATTGAATAAGTACCGCCTCTGACGTGAGTAGTGATTTGACGGCGTGAAAAGCATAGTCTTCTATGTGCCCCCAGTGCCACGGTGACTTTTTATCCAGTAATCTGTGTAGGGGTTCAGCTACTGATGCTTTATGGGGCAAGAAGGATGCGTAAAAGTTCAATAGCCCCAAGAAAGCCTGTAGTTCAGTTTTGGAGGTTGGAGTGGGTGCCTCGTGGATTGCCTTAACCTTGGACTCCAGGGGGTGAATGCCAGAGGCGTCAATTTTATAACCCAGAAAGTCCACCTGTCTAGTGGCAATGGCACATTTTTCTTTTTTCAACTTGAGGCCATGCTGTCTGAACCTCTCTAACACTGCTCGCACTCTCTGGAAGAGTTGGGGTCTGTCCCTGGCCGAGACTAAGATGTCGTCGAAGTAGGGTACTACACCAGGGAGGCCCTGCAAAATCTGCTCCATGAGGGATTGAAAAATACCTGGGGCAACACTTACGCCAAATTGGAGACGCTTGCATCGGAAGGCACCCCTGTGAGTGACAATGGTCTGGAGTTCCGCTGTTTGGTTATCAACAGGGAACTGTTGATATGCTTGAGACATGTCCAATTTAGCAAAAATACTGCCCGGTTCGAATGTGTGCAATAAGTGCTGAATGACGGGCACGGGGTAGGCGCTAACTTGTAAATATTTATTGATTGTTGTCTTGTAGTCCGAGCAAATTCTCAGGCTACCGTCTTTTTTGAGGGGCGTGACAATGGGCGTCTCCCATTTGGCGAAATCTGTTGGCTCAATGACCCCTTGTTTTAACAGTTTATCCAATTCCGCATCTAGTTTTGGCCGAATAGCGAATGGGACCCTACGCGGTTTTAGCCTGATTGGGACTGCCTGGGGGTCAACTGAGAATGAGATGGGGGTACCGTTATAACACCCCAGCTCCTCACTGAATACATCTGAGTAATCAGCGAATAAGGAGTCAGTGTCTGAGGTTGAGACAGCATGGACTCCTGTTAGCCTTAGGCCAAGATGGGGGAACCAATCGAGCCCCAATAAGGTGTGGAGATTGCCGTTAACTACCACTAGAGGTAGGTGACCTTTAAAAGCTTTAAAACTGACAAGGAACTTGCCTCTGCCGATTACAGGAATGGTCTTCCCCTGGTAGTCCTTTAGGCTAAACTGGCATCTCTGGAGCCGGCTAGTGGATAGGCTTGGTTGGAGCCTCTTGAGGGTGTTCCACGAGATAATTGAGAGCGCTGACCCTGTGTCAACCTCCATATGGCACGGTTTACCTTCTAAGGAAACGGAGAGAGAAATTTTACTAACAGTGTGGCAAGTGCGCTTGGCATGGTGGTGCGTGCGACAGTTCAATACTTGCCTCTGTGGTCCCGATTGCGAGGGGGGGTGCCTTTGTGCTGAGCTTTGAGGGGCTTGGAAGACTCTCGCGATGTGCCCCCTTTTATGACAGTTATTGCAGGTGGCTCCTTTAAACTTGCAGGTGGCCCTCTGATGAGATCCCCCACAGGCTAGGCACAGGATGATGTGCTTGGGTGGACCGATGTTTTCTTGTTTGGCTCCTACCTGCGGCCGTCTGTCGTTGGAGAGGCGGTGGACGTCATTGTCATCACTGATGGTTTCCTCTGCTACCACCTCCTCGGAGTGGACTGGAAGTGATGTCAGCTTGGCACTTGGGCCATGGATTTCGGTGGCTGAGTGCGCTGCCAGCTCGGCTGCCAAGGCCTCCTCGACTGCTTGTGCGAGGTTGAGGTCTTTTTTTGCGAGAAGGCGCCTTTGCAGGTGGAGGTCCTTGACCCCGCAGACTAATTGATCGAGGAGCATGTCCTCCAGGTAGGTTCCAAACCCACAATGCAGTGCTGCTGTTCTGAGGGCGGCCATATATTGATTGATGGTCTCCTTGTCCATTTGCTTCCTCATACGGAAGGTGAATCTCCTGGCAATCTGTGAGGGCCTAGGAGAATAGTGGTTAGTGAGGATTTCAAGTAACTCGGACCACGGAACGTTTTTCAACTCATGAGGAGCCATGAGGGCCGTGGCAGTATCGAAAACGGTGGCTCCACAGTAGATCAGGAAATACGATTTTTTTCGATGCTCTCCAGCATCCGCCAGGCCAATTGCATCGATATAATGATTAAAGCAGTTCTTATATGATTCCCACTTCTCCTCATCTGGTTTGAACGCTGGGAAGACTGGATTGGAATTCATGGTGCTGGGACCGGTAGACTACCTGTGGAAAAAATCTCTCTGGGGCAGCAGACAATGTTTTAGTGCCTGTGGCAGGCAAGTGATTTCAGCTCCGGAGAGGCTTTTCGCAATCCTCTCTTTCTCTCTGGGTTAACCACGTTTGGCTGTTAGCCGTTGGCGGCGTTTGGATTCGCGCCTGTGTGGGCGTCAGTGACTTGACTACAGCACTGTGCTGTACCTTTAGGTTTGAAATTCAAATGACAGCCGTTTGAATTTTGCGCCTAATACTGAGCGGCTGCGGCTCGCAGCGCTTCACTTTCCCTGTAGCTGGGCTAACAAGCGGCTACAGACGCTTCTAACTTTCGATACTGACCGCTCTCTCTGGCTGCGGATCAGCGTTCGCTTCTTATCGCTTGGTGGCCGCTTTCTCTGTCAGTGGATCAGCGTTTGCTCTTTTTGTTTGCTCTTTTTGTTTGCTGACCGCTCTCTCTGGCTGCGGATCAGCGTTGCCCTTATCGCCGGCCGATCGCTCTCTCTGGCTGCGGATCGGTGGCTAGTGACTCAGCGGTTGCATGGTGCTTCTGGTAGCCATCCCATCCTCGTCGCCAGTGTTAAGTTTGGGAAAAGAGAGGCTGAACCAGAGCATGAGTGCAACAATACTTTATTATAACAATAAAGGGCTGACCATGCTTGCCACGCCTGGAAACTGGCTCGCAGCAATCAGCAACTGGTTGGACCCCGCAGCCTGCTTTTATAGCTGGCTGCTGGGGAGAACCAACCAATGAGTGAAGGGAAGAACGCCCATGCAAAGTGAGTGGACCTGAGTGAGAACTCCTAGAGTTCTCAGGACATAACAAGAACTATTATGTCAGCAAATCCTAGCTGCTTTCTGGTCTCTTGAAGAAAACAACCAAATATCCAATAACAAGAAGAAGGACAGACCATTTTAATCCTGGAATTAAGACTTCCGTATAGGGTCTGATTTTGCTAACTGCAATAGGCTGACCTGTTGTAGGTGGTTTCATTCATAAATCATTTATGGATGCTGAGTTGTGTCCAGGAAGCTACTGCTAAATAAGTCAGATCCAAACTAAAGGCTTGTGTGTCTAGATTTTCAGTTGTGGCACAGAATAAAAGAGTTGGAAGAGACCTTGGAGGTGTTTTAGTTCAACCCCTTGCACAAGCTGGAGACCCTATACCATTCCAGACATTCCTCATTTAAGAATGCCAAGTACTACTTAAGTATTGAGCTCACCTAGTTCCTGGTAGCTCTGCCTATATATTCATCCCCCTTTACTCCTTTTACTTGTCAGTATTACTGAATATGAGTTGAGTACCCTTTTAGAAGACAGGTAGTACCATACTCAATTGACAAGTCAGGTTACATATAAGCAGGAGTGGGCTGCTAGGGGTTTGCAGGCGTTCGGGAGAGCCCCTAACTAAGATTCTGTGCAGTTTGGAGAACCCCCAAATCCCACTCCTGGCTGGCCATGCCCACCCCGCCCCACCCTGTCCCTCCCAGGCGTCCCCATGTGGCCCATTTTGGATGCAGGTAAGTGCAGGGTGTGCTCAGAGGTTCTGGGCCTCCTGGAAGTTCAGGAAGGCCATAAATGGGCCCATTTCTAGCTTTCAGAGAGCCTGTGAAGCCTGGGGAGTCTGTTTTTGCCCTCCCAGAGGCTCGAGGAAAGTGTCCAGAGCCCAGGGAGGGCAAAAACACTTTCCCCCCCACCATAGTGCAGGAGGCCAACTAGGCCACACCCACCATGGCCATGCCCACCCAGCAAATGGGCAGAGAACCCTTTGCTAAAATTTGCCCTGCATATAAGCAAATGGGGAGGCATCTCTGGGATGAATAGAAGTAGCAGGAAAGCTCTGTTACACTTGAAACCATATCCCTTTGCAAAGACTGCCACTTGTTCATTGGGCAATTTGACAGAGAGTTGAAATCATTCTAAGCATTTATCGAAAGTCAAACCAGTTTATCTCTGCCCTATTAAGTGAGCAATTAATGGTTTCTTTTTCTGATGGGAAGGTTATGCTTGATGAGAAGGGAAATAAAACTAGGACAATTCCAAGTCCCTTTCCTTAATTTTGACTGTAACCAAGGTCAGCACCATTTGCCAACCTCACAACAATGGTAGAACATGAACTGGCAATGGGAGCAGCACAATTTATTAAAAACATAGAGTCATAGGATTGGAAGGGACCTCAGATGTCTTCTAGTTCAACAACCTACTCAAGGCAGGTAACCTTCCACCATACCAGCCAAATGCTTGTCCAGTCTATTTTTGAACACAACCAGTGATGGAGTACCTACAACCTCAGTGTGTAAGCTATTCTATTGATTAATTGTTCTCACTGCCAGAATTTTTTTTCTTTACTTCTAGGTTGTATCTCTCTTTGACGAGCTCCCACTCATTATTTTTTGTTCTGTCCTCTGGTGCTTTGGAGAATAAGTTAATTCCTTCTTCTTTGTGACAGTTTCTCAAGTTCCCCACTGATCCTTCTCTTCGATAGACTAGACATACCTGCGTCCCTCAAATGTTGGTCATACGATTTAGCCTACAGACCTCTTATCATCTTTATTGATCTTCTCTGTATACTTTCCAAGGTCTCAACATCTATTTTGTATTGTATTTTGTATTATTCCAAGTATGGCTTCAACAGCAGTGGTGGGATTCAAAAATTTTTACCACCAGTTCTGTGGGCATGGTTTGGTGGGCATGGCAGTGGAAGGATACTGTAAAATCTCCATTCCCTCCCCACCCCGCTAACCTGCTTTCCAGCTCCATTCTCCTGTGCAGGACAACAAAAGAAGACCCAGCCTATCAGCTGGGACTCGGAAGGCAGAGAATAGATGGGGTGGGGCCAGTCAGAGGTGGTATTTGCCAGTTCTTCAAACTACTCTAAATTTCCACTACCGGTTCTCCAGAACTGGTCAGAACCTGCTGAATACCACCTCTGCTCAATGGCATGGTGTAAAGTGGTCTTAACAGCTTTACATTTATTTTTCTGCCAGCTTAAGGACTAGCGAATTTCACTTTAGCTCAGCCATCTGGAAGAGCCCTAAATCTGGTTCATATCAACTGTGAAACTGCTTCTTGATATTATTTCCATTAATGGGCATATGAAAATCTGCTACATCAATTTGTCATTTATGTCTTTCTCCAATATGCAGCACTTTTGTATGGGACTTTCTTTAATATACACAGTTTACATAAATTTCCCCAATTTATTTTTAATGTAATGCATTTGGTTCTGCTGTATGCTTTTTAAAGCAAATGAAAGCATATTTTTATTGTACAAGCCTTGGCCTATTCTTTTTTAAACATAAACAATTCAAATATTATGAATCTTTTGCTAGCAGTCTCTTCAAATATATGCTCACTTCAGACCTGCATTTCAGAAATTGTTTTTTTAAAAGAGTTTCTTTTTTTTTTTTTAGCAAAACAATGACAGATGCTAATGAATTCCATTTATTAGTGCTATCCGGCTTGTGCAGAGTTCATTTATCAGATCGTCCCAAATTTGCACTTGTTAAAATCTATAGTGAATTTGTTTTACATATCTATTTTCTTGGCAATGTGGAATATGGAATATGTTCCTATGTGCCGACACTGTTGTAGGAAGCTGCTAGACGTTATGGGAAGAAACAAAAATATTTTCACCTTCTTTCCCTTCTCTCAGCAAAGTGAAAATGCTCAGGTAATGTCAGGATAGAAGACTGGATGTTGGATTTGAACTTGTTTTGGATGTAACAGTATTAGCCCCGAGTAGAATAGGGGGAGGTTTCTAGATTCAGCAGGAAAGTCAGATGTTGGCTCTAGAGAAAACTTATTTTGCTCACATTGTTCTAATACAGGGGTCTACAAAGTTGGCAACATTAAGACTTGTGGACTACAATTCCCAGAATTCCCCAGTCAGCATGACTGGCTGAAGAATTCTGGGAGTTGAAGTCCATGTGATTTAAATCTTATGCAGATTTCATCTCCAGCTACAGTGGATACAATTCCCTATTAGAACAGGGGTCTCCAAAGTTGGCAACTGTAAGACTTGTGGACTACAACTCCCAGAATCCCCCAGTCAGCATGACTGGCTGACTCATGGACTTCAACTCCCAGAATTCCGCAGCCAGCCATGCTGACTGGGGAATTCTGGGAATTGTAGTTCACAAGTGTTTCAGTTGCCAACTTTGGAGACACCTATTCTCATAGGAGAAATGTATCCATTGTAGCTGGAGAAGAAATCTGCATAAAGAGGCATATGTGTTAGTTACATTGAGATTGCAGTACTGTAATAAGTAGTGTTTAAGTCTATTTTGGAAGTTGTGCAGGTGGTCCTTGACCTAAGATCATAATTGGGACTAGAATTTCCATTGCTAAGCAAGGTTAAGTGAATCATGGCCAGTTTGGTGGCCATAAATATCTGTTGGTTGCCAAGCACCCAAAGTTTGCTCACGTGACTAGAGGGATGCTGTGACACTCATAAATGTCACTTTTTTCAGTGCCATTGTAATTTCGATGGTAAGAAGTATTTACCTCTTCATTCTCATTCTTCTAATAAAAAATAAAATTTGAAAAGCTAGCATAGTACAAAGCAGACAGTCAGCTTCCACTATAATATAATAGACAGAAAACCAAGGCGAGTTATTTTGGTAAATATACCTTGGTGTTCTGTCCTTACTACACATTAGTCTATGTGAAGCCTGACATGTAGCTAAACCCACCTATCCTCCAATAAAACCGACCATATGCATAGATCTGGATACTTTATTGAAAGAACAGGACATGGTGAAACTGGGGAAAATAGGGATACATACAATGAAAACCAAATACAAGATAGACAATATTAAGTTACTGCTGAACATAACAATTGATAAATACAAGCAATTTAAATTTCACTAGTGATGCACTGTGTGTGGGACGTGGGTTTGACCTTGGACGACCATTTGGTACAGATTAAGATGGGTTTTCCTTTGTGCTTCTGCCTTCTCCAAATGCTAGAGGGACTAGAGAGCAACAACAGTTTATAAAGATCATATGTTGGGGCATATTCGTCCCTCTGGCCACTAAATGAGGCTAGAGAGCAACAACAGTATATAAAGATTAAACACTGGGGCATGACATTGGTTGTTTGCAGATAGATCGAAACAGTTGGACAATTCCACCCTTATGCCTTCTGGGTGTAGTCTTCATGGTCACCTTTTAAAAAGATTTCCCATTAGAAGTTCTCAAAATACCAAGTGTGTCCACTCTTGGGAAAAATGTTTTGTCTTACAAGAGTGCACCCAATCAAATTTTCTGGCCTTCTAGATGTTAAAAAGGTTAAACTCATATTGGAGATCACAGAAGCTATGCACCCAGAAATTATTTCCAAAATATTTCCAAAATTATCATTCCCCAATAGCTTTAAACATGAACAGACAGTGACTTTTTCGGTTCCCAAGTTTTCTTTAGCACTCCTCTTGATTCTTGTCTTCTGTTTTTATTATCCTTGTATTATTATTATTATTTTTTCCTTGGGAACTTCGTGTGCTTTTTGTAATTTTATTTATTACCTGTGTTGTTTGTTTCTAGCTGAAAAAGAGGCCCAACTATTTTTAAAACAAAGAAAGAACAGAATATAGCACTATCGATATTGATACAATTTTGTTGTATCAGTGGGTCCAGTAGCAACTGTTTTCTAAACTGCTCAGGACAATTCAGTTGCTTTATATTGTTTGTTTATTCCCTAGTTAGAGCTTCTGTTATATTTCCTGCCATTTTGTATTCATTTCACAAATATTCTAAAGCGCCAGAGGAACAAAGAAGGATAAATCTGTATTTCCTCCAATTGTCTGTGGAGGCTTTTCTTTTAAACTCTTTCATAGCTGCTTGATTTGCCAAATCAACATAAAAGCACAAACTCCTTAGGTCCAACATTGTCTCTCTTAGGCCTCCTTCTGCTTGAGCTTCACATCACTGTGATGACTTTGGAATTTAGTGAGCTCACTCACCCACTTGTGAAATATGGTCTGGTGTTTCATGAGCTTCTTCCCATGGTGCATATTAGACATTGTATGAGCTGGATATTTTATATGGGGCCATATCCTTTGTATGGCTCATGCTGTTCATTAGTAAGAAACAGTTGCAGATTCATGTCTGTTTCCTAAAACCATGCATAAAATCAAGATCAAGTGAGGTATTATTACCACTCTGTAAAGCCTTAGTAAGACCATACCTAAAATATTGCCTCCAGTATTAAAAAGATGTTGAGACTCTACAAAAAGTGCAGAGAAGAGCAACCAGGATGATTAGGGGACTGGAGACTAAAACATACGAAGAACGGTTACAGGAACTGGGCTTGGCTAGTCTAGTGAAGAGAAGGACCAGGGGAGACATGATAGCAGTCTTCCAATATTTGAGGGGCTGCCGCAGAGAGGAGGGGGTCAAGCTATTTTCCAAGGCACCTGAAGGCCAGACAAGGAATAATGGATGGAAACTGATCAAGGAGAGATTCAACCTATAAATAAAGAGAAATTTTCTGACAGTGACAACAATCAACCAATGGAATAGCTTGCCCTCAGAAGTTGTGGGAGCATCATCCCACAGACTTTCAAGAAGAGATTGGACTGCCATTTGTCAGAAATGGTGGGATTCAAAAAATTTTTACTACCGGTTCTGTGGGTGTGGCTTGGTAGGCGTGGCAGGGGAAGAATACTGTAAAATCTCCAGTCAGAGGTGGTATTGGCTGGTTCTCCGAACTACTCAAAATTTCCACTACTGGTTCTCCAGAACTTGTTAGAACCTGTTGAATTCTTGCTAATGTTTCATTACACTGAACTAGGTAACATCCTCATGTTGTTGTCTAGTTTGGCTAATGACATGTCTGCAAGAAAACAACCAAGCTCAGAGGGCACCATGGACTCCTCAGAATTCAGAACCCAAAATATCTAAGTCATGTTGTTCTTAAAAGAGTACAACACTTCCGAATCCCACCTCCAATTCTGGTTCCTAAAAGGGGAAAAATGGATAAAGATGTACAGATTGAAATAAGCCATACATCTATCCTATGGAAGGAAAAAAATTAAACTCAAAGATTTATATCTCAGTTTATAATTCATTGCAATTAATATTTAATTAGAGCATTAGGCAATTGTAATTCATTGATTGATTTTAATTAACTCAATATTTTAAGCTGAGTGTTTAATTATAAATAAATTATAAATATCTAGAGGAAATCTTAAACCATTGAGACGTGGGTAAGTTTATTTTTAAAAAACTATGACATGCTTGGAAATGTTTTTGTTATTATGTCTTGGGTGGTATAAACATTTTAATTAATAATAATAATAATAATAATAACAACAACAACAACAACAACAATAATAATAATAATAATAATAATAATAATAATAATAATAATAATAATTGCATAAAATGCCAGTCCAGTATAATTATCTGGCTGGCCAATCATAATAGTAATAATAAAAATGCAAATAAAATAGAACAAAGAAAGCGAAGTACCAATAGTAATAGGTGTCTTGGGAGAAGGGAAGGGAAGGGAAGGGAAGGGAAGAGAAGGGAAGAGAAGAGAAGAGAAGAGAAGAGAAGAGAAGAGAAGAGAAGAGA
>NW_020769337.1:4125655-4151714 GCF_900518735.1 Pseudonaja textilis | reverse complement strand
GAAGAGAAGAGAAGAGAAGAGAAGAGAAGAGAAGAGAAGAGAAGAGAAGAGAAGAGAAGAGAAGAGAAGAACTTGATTGTTTCTTTAAATGGACACTAATCAGTATACATTAAAATGAAATTTCATTGTATTTCACCTTTCAGAAGATAGCCATTATGCATATACCCACATATATGACACAGAGAAACATCAGCCTACTTTGATTGTATATGTATAGATGGCAAAAAAAAAAAAAATAACCCTGAGAATTTACAAGATTCATAGGAGCCAGGGAATGCTGCAGATCCCATCCCTGAGGGAGATATACCTGGTGGGACCCAGAAGAAGGGCCTTCTCCATGGTGGCTCCCTCTCTCTGGAACATCATTCCCCCAGATATTAGAACGGCCCCCACTCTAACACTCTTCCAGAAGGCACTGAAGGGTTCTGCTAGCAGGCCTGGGGAACGCAGAGCAGTATGGAGCCTATTAAATGGCTCCTGTGATCTGCTGTCACTGGGGCGGGGAGTGCGGTTTTTATTTTATTACATTAACTGCATTTGATTCTTTTTATTAGTTTTATTGTTTTAAATGAGGTTTTATATTCTTTAAGCTGCCTTGACTCACCATATGTGAATAGGCGGCAATATAAATTCAACAAATAAATAAAATAAAATAAATAAGGAACAAAGCTGCTACAGAATTTAATAGTTCTGCTATAAATATTTTGAAACCTTTTCCCAGAAAGGGAGCAACAGAAACAGACCATGAAGTGGGAGTGTGGGGTCTCTAACAATGCTTTGAGCTCTAAGCACATAGTGCTTATAAGCAGTATCCTGAATAACAGGAAGCAAAGTGCAATCCCCCAAAACTGGAGCACCACTTGAACACCACTGGCACGGACAAAATCACCTTTGGTCAATTGCACAAGGCAGCTTTCTTTGAAACAACTTACATCCTGTGAGGATAACTTTGATGCCAGGTGAATAAAAATGCCAATTCCAGTCAAAACATCTGGCTGACTGTGTGACAAACAATAATGATAATAATACACGGAAATACCATCACGGCCATTAACTCCTTTGGCATGTTTCAGTGATTAGATACACAGCTGGAATAGTGGACTGGATTCAAGCAGAATTCAAACCCCTGGATAGGAAGACCCACCCAAAATAATACAATGAATCATGACCTTTATCCATTGCATCTGTGCTCTTCTCAGCTTCTGGAAAAGCCAGAAGGATGAAGATGTCTACATTTCAGGCATAGCTGTTCTGCAAGACAATGATACAAAAGGCACAACATGACATTTATGCATTCACCAGATCATTCCCAGAAGTGCTTCTCAAAAGGAACAGCCTCTACAGAAAGCCCTACTGTGAAGACATAGTATACTATTTTTTTAAGGTGTTGGGGGGAAGAGACCAAGAACTTTGGGCACTGCATACTTTTTCTTTTTTTTTTTCTCCTTTTCAGGCAAGGATGAATCTCCAGACAATTATTCCCATTGGCTTTTATGTTAAGCTAGGATCTACTGTCAGTAGAGAAAAAAGAAATCAGTTTTGCTGTTAGCAGTTTCCATGATAGAATTCTTTTTATATCCATAGCAGAAAAAGCCAGTCCAAAAGATAGAAGTAGCCAGCTAGTTTTTTTTTTTTTTCTTGCAGAGAATATGCCTGCCTTTGAATGCAGTCAGGTTTGTGCTAGTTTCTTTACTAAGCCTTGGTAATACAGCACAGCAGGATTTTACCTGTCAGGCTCACCTGTGAAGTGGGGAGAAAATCCCAAATGCTACCCACAAATGACACTGACAATCAATAGTCTCTATATTATTTGGGAAGACTGCCCTTGACTAAAACCCCAGTTCCATGTACCAAATGTATAAATATACTCCTGGATGTGTATAAGTTGTACTGAAGACCAGTGTAGTGCAATGGTTTAAAATGCTCTCTGAGCTTGGTTGCCTGCTTGCAAAAGTTTAATTCCCCAACTAGGTAAGCAACAGTACTTAAGGTGTTGGAATTGACTAGGAAAAAGCAAGTTTAAGTCCCCTTCAGTAGATGAAACTTATGGACTGCCTCGCAGTCCTTTGACATAAATAAGACTAGGAAATCAAAGTCAGGCAAGCCAGTACTATTTTTATTATACAGTTATAGAGAATTGTATGTCTGAATGTTCTTTCCCCCTCCTATAACTTTATGAGAACTAGGAAGGGTCTTTCTGAGACTCTTTCTCAAGCTACAGCTTTGTCCTAGATTCAGATTTCTTTTATATGACTGTTGTCTTGATAGCAGCTCTTATTCCTGTTCCTCAAGGTCATTAAAGTAATGGACAATGTCAGAAACCTGTCAGAAATGCGCAACATGTCAAAAAGCCCGGCAGGAGGAATGGAGAAGAAATATGTGAGATCAGATAACTGGAAAATAGCTACTCCTACACTCCTTTTACTACAGAGAATAGGTAGGAATAACAAGAAAAGTGGCTAGGGGAGGAGAATCTAGAAAAAGTTCTTTCTTAAATAAATACCCCTCCTTTTTTTAAAAAAAAAAAACACCTTATCCTTCATTAAAAGTGTGACAATACCAGCCAGGCTCAGCCATGAGGCTAGTGCTAAGTATTCCGATATAGTGTATGTTTGTGCTATCTCATTAATGCAGGGGTCTTCAAACTTGACATCTTGAAGACTTGTGGACTTCAATTCCTCCTCCAGTCATGTTAGCTCAGGAATTTGGGGAGTCGAAGCACACAAATCTTAAACTTGCCAAGTTTGAAGACCCTTGCATTGATGCACCATGAAGGAAAGTGTTTTTCAAACTCAATCTGCTGAACCTCAACACCCCTTTTGGGAGGATAAGACTGGAAAGGGCTGCTTTGAGCTCCAAAGGATAGGGAGTCTCCGTATGCAATAAATAAATATTTTTATTTTTTTAAAAAAGAGTTCCAGAAATCTAATAGCAAGACCCATAGGAACAGTGAATTTTCTCTAGACCTCCATCTCATATTTATTTATGTGTTTGTTTGTTTTGTCAAGCATGTATTAGGTAACAGGTATAATATAAACATGATTATGAATACACGAAATAGATACAAATAAAAGGGAACATTAGGACAGGGATGGTAGGCGCATTGGTGTGCTTATGCACGCCCCTTACAGACCTCTTAGGAATGGGGTGAGGTCAACAGTAGAGAGTCTATGTGTTTGGGGTTTGGGGAAGAAATATAGAGTCAGATAATGTATTCCAGAGATTGACCAGTCTGTTTGCTGAATTCAGATACCCTGTATATGAATTGAGATACCCTGTATTCATCAGGTTTGTCTGCCAACTCTTTTTTTATTTTTCAAAATCCATAGCACGGGGAGAAATGGGAAGTGTTTTGCTTCTCCCTAATCCTGTCAAACTTGTGTTCATTTTTCCATGATAAGTTTTTATTGATGCAAATGATCCTACCAAAATCCCAGGGCTCATTTACATAACTAAAAACACCAGGACCAAATCTCTGGAGAGTAGTATACCAGCAGGGTTATTTAGAAATGAACACATTGTGTGCTGTTGCTTACCCAAGTTGCATTTCAATGGGTCTCACGAGCCCTTGGGAAGGCTTTAAAATGTTTTTGATTAAAACCCTTCCCCAGAGTTTACCAGAATTATTTAATTTTGGGTCTTGAGGCTAAGGGGTTATTATTACCTATGATGAATGCTGCGTACAACTTGAAACAGCTTGGTTCCCTCAGCTATTTCACACATTAAGGTGCTGTAATTGATTTGATGTTCATCATACACACTTGATTTGGTTTAATAAGCTGAGCTGAGTTGCAGGCATTATCAGGAATTATAGCTGGATATACAGAAACATCCCTGTTCCTATTTAACTCTCAGCTGTCACCAGGAGCAGCCTCATCTCCTGCTCTGTGTCATCCTCAAACGATTCAGAATCCTGATACGGATGCTTACTGGATGTCAATGCAAGTCATTTTTGATAAGTAGGGCAAAAAATAGACTGAAGTGCTTGTGATGTAGTATAATTTGTTTCCCTGCCCATACCCAGGCAGTTGCCCATATCTGACAAAATGAAAAAGCTTAGCACAGAAGCCTTCATGAGCTTTGAAGTTAAGGTTGGGTTTGGGCTATTTTGCAGCCATAAACAAAGCAACTAATGATGAGATAGGGACTCATCATTTCCTCAGTTCCCAAGGCTGGTCAATTAATCATGGCACCTGACCCAGAAAATCCCACAAATTTATCTCTCTCACTCGCTGGCAATAAAGTTCCAGTAATGATAGATTTATGCCCCTTTATGACACATAAAATCAGCTACTTGAGACTCACTGCCTCACTCTGCCTAAAAGATGAGCCAACCCTGCCAGAATCACACTTATTTTCATCTACAGGCACAAGGTGGAGAGCGAAACTCCCATTTTGTTTTGTTTTTTTGTTTTTTTTAATGTAGCACAGATCTTCATTATACCAGAATTCAGAAACTATGGTTTGCTTTCTTCAAGACTGGGCAACGTGAAACCCAAGGCCCATTTTAATGTTCACTCACTGGGTTAAATTGCCAGAAATTGGTAGCATAGCTTCTACACATCATGAGACAGGAATCACAGTAAAATTATAGGGCAAACCTTCAAATAGGAATAGCATGCTTTAAAAGCAAAGAAATGTTCCACTCAGCTCAAAACAGAGAAAATTGGTCAGTCCAATCGGTCTGTTGATTTCCCCTGTGTGATGTTGATATCCTTGATGGTTTATTCTGGCCTTCACTTCTCTCCAAAATGTGTCAAAAGTTTACCACATGTTGTTTAGAATGAAATTCCAGGCAAGAATCTGAAAACAGAGTTTGATCTTGGCTTGTCCTCAAGCAAGTATTAGTTAACAAATCTCTACTTCCCAGTTCAGATGTAATGCTATTAGATATAATCATCATTATCTACTGAAACCATAGTAGATGGCTATGGTGAATAAATTATGAAAAGATTAGCATAGAAAAAGTGCAACCATTCTGGCCTTGTCTTCAGTACCAGTAAACATGATATCCTTCTCAACTGACTTCAGAAGCAGAGTCCTAGGCCCTTGTGTGATGGCTCAATGGTTAAGATGCTGGACTTGTCAGCTGGAAAGATGACAGACTAGATTTAAGATCCGAGCATCGCGTGATGGAGTGAGCTCCTGTTTTGCCCTAGCTCCTGCCAACCTAGCAGTTCAAAAGCCTGTAAATGCGAGTAGATAAATAGGTACTGCTTCAATGGGAAAGATTACTGTGTTCCGTACTTTCATGCTGGCCACATGATGACGGAAGTATCTCTTAGGCTATGAAACCTCTCTCAGCTGAGAACCAGCATGTTCACCATTCCCTTGAGTTGGTCACAACAGGACAAGAGAAAACTTTAAACCAGTGGTGGGATTCAAATTATTTTACTACCGTTTCTGTGGGCATGGCTTGGTGGGCATGGTGTGGCTTGGTGGACATGGCAGGGGAAGGATACTGTAAAATCCCCATGTTCTCCCCACCCCACTTATCTGCTTTCCAGCTCCATTCCCCTATGCAGGGTAACCAAAGAAGACCCAGCCAATCGGCTGGGAATCAGGAGGCAGAGAATAGATGGGGGCGGGGCTAGTCAGAGGTGGTATTTACTGGTTCTTTGAATACTCAAAATTACCATTACCAGTTCTCCAGAACTGGTCAGAAGTTGCTGAATACCACCTCTGCTTTTAACCTTTTTAGACCCTTGTGGGGGGCTTCAAGGAGTTTGATGTGATTCCCCTTCTCACTCTATAGTACAAACTGATAGCAATAGCACTTCAACTTATATACTGCCCTATCTAGTATACTGCCCACTCTCTGGGCTGTATACAATGTCAACATATTGTTCCCAACAATCTCGGTCCTCATTTTACTCACCTTGGAAGGACGGAAAGCTGAGTCAACCTTGAGCCTTGTCAGGATTGAACTCGAGACTGCAATACTGCACTCTAGCCACTGCACTCCCAAGATACAGAATCTAAGTCCTTAGAAAACAGATTAGAGGGGGGATAAGAAGGCTGAGAAGATGTATAATTAGCTAATTAATACATTAGTTTCTCATAGGTGCCACTGAGTCAGGTTCTAGTATCTGCATGGATATATGATTTCTATCCTAACCTGTCTTCAGTAACATCTGGTAGGTCTTCTAAAAACAGTCCTCTAGATTCTTTTGATCCTATCCATCCACCTTATCTATTTGCTTTCCTATTCCTGAGCTTTCATGACCTACAGCGTCTTTCATCAATCTAGCATACAGTAGTTAGACTCAGAGTTTAAATTTGTATGGGGAGAATGGAGGAGGAGACCAGTTGGTTACATGTGAGACAGTTTACAATTGTAACATGTTAAAAATGGGTTTGTTGAGACTTTGAGCAGTCAGTTTAACAATCAATCCAATCTTATTTATATCTTATTATTCCTAATTATAGTGGATTTCTACTTGTTGAGCATCAGTTCAATGGCAGCTGTCATTCTGCTCAATCCAGAACTGACACATTCTTCTTGCAGTCCAGGATCCTTTTGGTAATTATCTCCAGATCTATAATTCAAAGGCATTTATCTTCTTCCTGTTGTTTTTTCTTAGTGTTTATCTTTCCAAGCTATACAGTTCCACTACTTAACCTTGGTGATTTTTACTGTCATAGGATTATCCTTATCTTACCTAAGTTTGTAATTGCTGTTCTCTTCAGCCATGTCCATCCTTACCAATTCTTCACTCTACCATACCTCCAAATCTATTTTCTTTTTTTTCTTTGTTAACTCTGAGCTCTCTAAGTTCAGACTACCTTTGTCTTCTTTACAATTAACATTAAATGAGATATTTTACTTTCTATTTTTTTAATTTGTATAATGAGCTCTTCTCTTTTTCAAGTAGGGTCATGTGCATTGCTCAGATAATTTCCGCCACCAGTTTCTTTTCTTTCTATAATCTCCTCCAACTCTGAATATTCATATTTGCTATACAAGTTAAGCAGGTATGGTGACACTACTATATCACTCATTCTCTACACTGAATTATGCTGTTTTTCCAAACTCAATACTTACGTTAGGCTATTGAGAGTTGTAAAGGGTCAACAGGGTAATCAAGCATTCCTGCATGCTCGTTATATGCAGTATTTTATTTAGTATTTTGCCATGATATACATTATCCAAGATTATTGATTGCAGAGTCAGAGGTTTATACAGGATTTGGCATATTTATCCACTTACTGAGTCCTTCCCAAGGACCTGAGATAGGCAGATATTCTTTGATGTTGTTAAAGGTATTGTTGCAGGATGTAAACTGTCTCAAGTAAAGGTGCTTTTTTTGCAATTGCCGATGGTGTTCAAATGGTGCTCCAGATGTTTTGAAATTGCAACCCAGAGCGCCTAGTAATAATGGTATTATCTTTGCTTTCTTTTTCCACAGGCATTCTAAATTTAAAGGTCTTTGTATTTTGTGATTTTTTTTTCCAGTTGTCTCTCTTCTCTGCTGTTTCCAGAGTAGAAGAGAAGAGGAAGAACTCCAGCAACCACAACCACTACCCAGAGTTGTTTTGTCTTTCTTATTGATTATTATTATCCTTGTTGTTATAGTGGATCAGCCAGGTGGATCTGGCATTTTTTTTCTACCTAATTGTTAGTATTTAAATTTATATGCCACCCAAGTCCTAGCAGGACTCATGGGGTAAAGCTGATCTTCATTCTCCATTATCCATCTTAAGTCATTTTGCTTTCTCTGAAACATTCCTCTTCATGTGGAAGAACCCTCTTCAAGGATGGATCTTTTGAAGTCTCTAAACTGAATCGATTCAACTTCTCAACGTCTGTTTCCTGCTCTGTAATTAATTTAATTGTGACACTGTCCATCTGGTGGTGTCCATGTGTTCCTTGAAGCAGCTGTTTGCAATAAAAAGATAATTATCTTTATAAAGCTCTATTAACCTATTCCCTGCATTATTATGTTTATCCAATCCAAATCTTCCTATAATTCCAGGTTTCAAATTTTGCATTCCAACCACTATGTCTTCTTTCTTGATGTTGCATTTAGCATCTCTTGCATTTTATTATAGAATTCCTCAACATCACCTATAATTTTATCTGTAGAAGATGTGCATGCTTGAGCTTTACAGGATATCTGCTAATTCCTAATTTAACAATCCACTAAATCCTGAAACATCTTCATTTCAATTCTGACAATTTCAATTTCCCTGATTTATATTCCTCACATTCCAGTTTTGTTTCTTTTTTTTAAAAGGAAAAATATACCCATAAGATTTTTTTTAAAAAATTGGTCTGATCATGCCATCTCTTCATTCAATACCTACTCTTGTAAATTCAATGTTAGCCCAATAGCTAGAAGAGAGGCTACCAACTTGACAGTCTCATAACCTGCTATACCAACCCATCTAATGTTTGTCATATCCATATGATTTTCTTAGCAACAGAATAGAAATTGGGATTATTATTTTTTTGCTTAACTTTATTTGGGACTGGTTTTATAATTTGGAAGACTCCCATGAACGTTGAGAAGCTATTCTTCTCATTACCTCTAATGTGAATTATACAGTATGAAGCTTTATTCTTTCTGTTTGTTCTGAATGTAAGACTGACATTACTTGTAGTTCATGCTCCCACTGGAACAAATATCAAAGTCATTCAAACTATTGAGTTCACCAATTCAACAAGGTGGCTTCTCCATAGATGACAGATATTGAAAGAACACCCCAAGGAAGAAGATCAAGACCTGTTATGTGTAAAACAGGAATGCTAAGACCGATCATAAAGTTACTTTTTTCAATCAAGTTGTAAGTTTGAATAATCTCTAAACTGGGGAGTCATTAAACAAGGACTAGCTCTGTCTCCCATTCAGTTCAAACATGTATAACCTTATGTCTCAAAACATCTCCTTCTCCTTTCTTTTCCTTGTCCTCTTTTCTATACCCTGTTCCCAAGAATATACTATTTTGTTCAGATTTTTGAATGGAGAATGATGGATGTTAGTAAACTATGTGATGAAGCCTCTTTTGACATATTGTACCATGTTGCTTTTGTTCAAGTATAACTACTTTCCAATCTGCCTATTAACCCAGAAACCTGGCTGGCTCACATACAATGCATTATTTTTTTGGTTAAACCTTGTCATGATAAATTATACAGCAAATAGATCTGCAGACTTGAGCTGCATTTTTTGGACAAAAATGCAACTGGGACATATGTATCATTATTCCCAATTGACTATACCATGGTTGGAAAAGAAGGATAGAGAGCCTGAACTGCACAATGCTGGAGGTGACCTTTTGAAAATTATATTTTGTTGGTAGCCAAGAGACTAAGAAGTCGTGTAATAGCATTCCTGGCAAAAACTGGGGTGAATAAATGAGACTCAACCCCCATTCACATATTTGGACATAGGGATTGAGTTGTTTTTAAAAATAGAAACTTAGCACACATGCCTAAACATATGCACATACTCTTCTGTTTGTTTTCAATTTGTTAAGAAAATCAGTATAAAATCACACTTTTGTTATATTGCGATTTCATGGCTATCTTCTATGGGAACCAAAGGAACTAGGTGATGAAACAGGCACTGTATAATCACAATTAAAAATTGGCCCTTTTGGACTTTGTCACACTTTCAAATGTATTTAAAACATTTAAATAAAGAGCCATTGTGAAGCAGTGGTTAGAATGCAGTATTGCAGTCAGCTAACTCTGCCAATGGCCAGCTGTTCAATCCTGACCAGCTCATGGTTGACTCAGCTTTCCATACTTCCATGGTCAGTAAAATGAGGACCCAGAATGTTGAGGGCAATATGCAGACTTTGAATGTTTGAAAGTTTGAATGTTACACATATAGATTTGGTGGCTTGTTCCTGACAGATTGACTGTGAGTTTTTTTTTTATAAAAAGCTTATATTGGGACATTAATTCCAAGTATCAAAATAATAGGCATCTGTAAGTTACATTCCACCTTAAAATCTCTACTATAATTGTCAATCAATAAAAGTTTTGCATATAGTTGAGAATTTATAGACAAAGCAACTCCATTTCTTTTTTTTAATTCCTGCCTCTTTATCCAATTTATGGTGAGTCAACTTTTATTTATCTCTTCTTATATTGTTTGAAGTCTTGAGCACTTTTTGTTATAAGTGAAATAACATGTTATTCAGTTCTGGTACAAACTAGGGTTTGTAATAATCCTTTTGAATTAGTATTCTTAACCATCCCTTTGTGTTTAGTCTCAGAGTTATTAATTTTAGATATCTGTAATTCCAAGATGTCTCCATTTTTTCAATTCCATATCTTTGCTCAATAAATTTGTGCAACGTATATACTCAGAATGGCATGTTATCCTATCTTGTTACTTCTCATGTATTACATAAGCAGTACAAGATTTGTAATCTCACAAATCCTTTATCAGCTACTAACACAATGTTTTGGAAATCCTTTTCTTAGCTATTTTTTTTTTACGATGAATCCTGAATGGATTACGATGAATCCATTCAGGGTTTTACTAACAACTTTGTGGTAAGAAAGAAGCCTTGAATACTAGATAGGAATAAGAAACATAGTGGCTATGGATTAAATCTGTCCTCAAGAAAAAAGATTGTTGGATGAGAATGAAGCAGACAGGAATGAGAGTAAAAATGATTTTATGTCAAAATAATCATATCCCTCGGTGATGGACTTATACATGTCCTACAACTGCAGCATAGATAAGATATTAGGATCTACTCATCTCTCTTCAGTGCACACACAAAAATTATTATTTTGATCAAAAAAGACTTTTAGGTGATATAAATGAGCAAGAAATTGTGTGAAAGTGAGTATAGGACTAATCATTCTGAAAGGTAAGATGAAGAATAGGAAACTGTGAAGCTCAACCAGATTTAGACGCCTAGATAAGTGATGGGTCCCTGGTGCTCTCTGGGTTTGGTTGTTTTCTTACATACATTTCATTACCTAATTGGAACTAATGATATTACTTCATTAGATAATGAAACATCTGCAAGAAAATAACCAAGCTCAGAGAGGACCCCTCATGGGGTCAGGACCTCAGGACCCCTCATACTACAAATATTCTCCTTTATTTGTTAAACAAGTACTTTACATTCCCACTAGTAAAATACAGAAATATACCTATCCTTTTCAAAACATTTTTACAGGACTAATTCCAAATAGTGACTCAAGAGATGTTAGCTTTCTGGCTCAATGTAGGCCTTCAAACTCTGGAATTAGAGGTTTTCCTGCCAGATATTTTTCTAGTCTCCCAATCTTTTAAACAATACTTGTTTATCAGTTTTGCAAACATGTTTTTTTAATTAATTTAATTTCTGTTCCTACTCCTTTAATGGCTGCTTACATAAGTTATGGTTTTGTTATGTTGTATGGGTGTTTAAGTGTTTTTAGTTATTGGGTTTAAAATGTTTGCAATCCTTCTTTGGAAGATATAAATAGTTGGATAAACCTTCCTATTCTTGCCTAATGGAAAAAGAAAACTTGTGCCCCAATACTTATCCGAGCTTCCTAAACTATATCCTGTGGTTTCTGCATCTATCCCCTTAAACTATCTAGACCAGGGGTGACAAACTCATGTTGTCATGGTAGTGTCACATGATGTATCACAACTTTTTCCCCCTTTGCTAAAATGGGCTTGGACGTGGCCAGTGTGTGACGCATTTGGCCCATGGCCCGCGAGTTTGACAGCCCTGATCTAGACTATTGTCTGATAGTCTTGCTTACTATCATTTTCTTTTTTGCATTTTGGATGATGAAATGATTTATTAAACATGTATGCCTGCAGTGTGTAGGTTTTTCAACTTCACTCTGCCTAGTTGGTTGTGATTTGGAGACTAGATTAAAATGGCCCCTTCTTTTCTGATAAGCTCTTTTGAAAAGCTTTTCCCTAAATTGATGCTGTCGTCTTTATTCTTTTATTTTCTGTTATTATGTTATTACTGTGGGTTTCGCTTAATGATGCATATTATTGTTGTTTCTACTTAAGACTGGGAAGTTATTAGATTGTTAGATTATTTTAACTGTCATTTATCTGTGGTGGGATAGAAATATAATTAATAAATCAATAATAACTTGAAGAGAAACTTTCAAAAAGCAGCTCAAGAAGGAAATGGAACAAATCAACATTAACTGATGATAATTCTTTGAGATAAATTTGGAATAGATTTAGCGAGTGGTTGGATTTTTCCATTTTAATACTTAGCTTCTGATATCTTTCTTCATATCAATGAATTATTTTTTGTTTACTAGGAATGTATGCTGTTCCAGTCACAAAGAACTCACTTCTCATAACCATTCAACTCAAGGATTTTTAGAAAAGACCCTTTTTATAGGATTCTAAGAATTGTGTCTTTAAAGTCTGACAAACACATTTTTGTTAATGTATTCCCTGCCTGGTATACAACAATGTCATGGTTACTAACAATTTTTTTTTTTAGCATGAAAGAGGTAAAGATTCTTCTGGCAAATTCATTTCTCCTTTAACAAAAAGCTACAGGTGTTTTCACCTGAAAACGCCGTTTCTCTCATGTTTAAAATGTATATGACTATTTTCATAGAAGAATTGGGGTAAAATTGTAATGTGTGTTCCATAGAGTAAAGACTTACTCTTGGGCATACTCAAAGTGATTTTTTCCTGCCTTGCAAAGCAACATATATTAAGTAGATTAGTAATGCTCACTAGATCTGTTAGCCAAAAAAAAAAGGCCCAATGGATCATCAGTTCAATTCAAGGATTCGTTTTGAAAAATCAATTGGGAAATTGATTTGAATTACCTTTGAATTAAATCTCTGAACTGATGGTTCATACATACCTTATCACCTGACTGTTTTATTCATAATAGAAGCAATAGGACATTTTTATCAAGACTATCAAACACTTGTAGAAAGAATATGAATCCCTGATGTTAGCATACATGCTGGCACATGCAGTCTATTTCATTTCTAGCCATTGCTCAGGGTGAAGGATCTTGAATTGCTTAGCTGGACTCCTGAGAAATCAGAACATATGATCTAAAATGACCTTCACTTTTACTAGATGGTCTCTTGCTGCTATACAATATGCAGCTTCTCAAACTGCATTCAGAGCAATAAATCACCATCTCATAAGATATTTAAACAGCAACTATGCATCAGTAAACTGTTATAGATTAATTTACATTCTATCATGTTGAAAATATATCTAGTGACCTTAAAAATGAATTTTCATGCATGGTTCAGTAGACCAAAGAAGTCTCAGGACTGATACAATCTATTACGCCAGTGCATATTTAGGGAGTTAAAAATGAAGATTATTGACTTGATTATTGATGCAAAAAAAGCCATTAAAGCCTATCAGGTAATTAAATGCCCTCCCATAAAGAACCTATCTACTAAATGCAATCTAAATTTATAGACATGATCAAAATTAATGATCTCTCTGGAGCCATTAGATCAGTTCTCAGGTACATTTTTACTGTTGTATTTTTATTTATTCCCTTCCATTTTCAGAGAGGGATAATAAGAAACTCAGGGATTTTGTAATACAATACAAATCATCTGCCTTCTGACTGCAATGTTTAATAGTGCACATAAAATAGCCAAGCTTGCCTTTCCCATTTCCCTCTCCATCTTTCATTTGTATCTAAACATAAAGTATAGTTCTCTGTTTCAATATTCCAAATGTTATAATTAGATTAATAACTCCACTTGAATCATATGAAGGGTTTCTTCCATGCCAACAATTGACAGAAGGATGAAAGTCTGCTGTGATGTTGAATGTCACGCTGTAAGATCTCGGTTAGAAGTTCTAATCCAGATCTGTTTAATTTAGTCTCTGATCCAATACAATGCCCCTTTGACTTTGTTCTTATCTTTAGTAAGAGCTGTTGTGGTGCAGTGGTTACAGTGCAGTACTGCAGGCTACTTCTGCTGACTACCTGTTGCCAGCAGTTTGGCAGTTCGAGTCTCACCAGGTTCAAGATTGACTCGGCCTTTCATCCTTCCAAGGTCAGTAAAATAGGACCCAGATTGTTGGGGGCAATATGCTGCCTTTGTAAATCACTTAAACCAGGGTGTGGCTGTCCCACGGCTAAATGATCTAGATATCTGGCCATAGGATTGACTACACCAGTAACTTCTTGTACATAAATACATTTTATTCATAATTTTACTCATTAGCTTGCTGTGTGTTTATAAAATGGTTCACTGCTATGAACCGTTATTTTGATACACATTTTATATGCTGTCTTTGTGAGCTTTATGCGTTAATGCTGTATTCTCTTATGCTACACAAAATAATAATAATGCTGTAAGATATGAGCTTTGGGGAGTTGAAGGACTTGTTTGGCCATTGAGTGATCTGCTAGTGAATCACACTGCAAAGGCCAAAAAGGTGGGCACAACTGGAACAAAAACTACTGTTGATTCATTCATTCATTCATTCATTCATTCATTCATTTAATGCAGGATATGCCTGCACCCTTATGGTCCTCTTCTGAAACCTTGCAGTAAAACAGTTGTGAGATTCAGCCAGTTCAGACTGATTTGAGCAAACTGGTTGTTAAATTACTCAGTCCCCCACTATTAAAGTGGATCTTGGGCGCTGCGCTGCAATGGATAAACGGGCAACGGAGCGGCTGGCAGAAGGAAAGGAGAAGGCTGCTTTCCCTTTTTCTTCTCCCTGCTCCTCCTCCTTCCCTCATGTCAGCCACTCAATTGCCCATTTCTTCATTGCAGTGCAGCGCCAGTAGCATGAAGGATGCTTTTACCTTATCATCCCATTACATGTAATTTCTCCTGGAAGTGTGCCACCATATCAATACATCTCCTTCCTCAACTCCTCCTCCATCAAACCATTGTTTCCTTGCTAATTAATCCTTATCAATACTTTTTCCTACTGTTGGAGGCCTTTCTGGATTCTCCTTCATCTATTTCCTTGCTCCAAAGGCCATCTGATTTCCATGTGCATGTACAGCTGCAACCAATGCTTCACCTCTTTCCAGTCAAATGATCCATTCCTGTTCCAAGCATTTATATCTTCTCCATCTCTCCATTCTTTTTTCTCTTCCAGATCCTCCATTCTCTGATCACAACCAGTGCCAAGCTCCTGATTTCCTATATTCTAATAATCTGATACAGCACACAACAGTCCTACCTCATTACTACACATTAGGATCCCTGTTCTCAAAAAAAAATCTCTTTGCATAAAAATCCCCCCAAATCTACTCAGATCTTATGTAGGACATGGGAAGAGACATGTTACTCAGGAATTCAGGCACTTAAAAAAGAAACAAAGAAAAAGAAGAAATGCAATCATTCTTGGGTCTCAAAGGTACCTTTTCCAAAGGCAAGTGGACTTTCTTTATTTTTTCCTTGAAGAAAAAAATTCTCCAGTTCAATCAGAACTGAAGAAACTTCTTGTATGAGAAGCAAAATGTCTTCAGTGAAAAAACTAAGGAAGTCCAGTTGTCTTTTGAAAAGGCACTTTTGGAGAACCATCACCTGGATGATTGAGAATCTCTATAAACAAATCATTCTTGAGATATAGTGTACAGTATAGTTTTCTATTGATATGTGTATGAAGCCCATAATATACATATCCTTAATGTCTCAACAGCCTGAATCTGTATGCATGTCCTTGTATTTAGGGATTATGCATATTGAGAAACTAATTCTAATATTCTGTGTGTGAAAAGGAGCAGTTGTAATATATTATTACTCCTATAAATTATTACATTTTTTCTTATATTTACAAGTTTGGTTTTTTTTAGTACAAACTTGTCTTTGCCCCAAAGAAGAAAATAACAGTTATCTGGTTAGTTGCAATTGTTGGAGAGCAACCATCCCTGTTGGAAGAAGGGCTCAACTAGTGAATTAGCCTAGATTTGCTAGTTAAATACAAGAGGGTCAGATCTAACATTCCACCCTCCCAAATGCCTTTGAGCCTTATCTGGTCTTTCCCAAGAAAAACCTGCCAATCTGGAGAAATTCCTGTATCACAGGCAGACAAAAATAAAGCACCTAGTTTGTAGTCTACTCATATGAGTCTGGTTGTTTGTGCAGAACAGGAATGCTTAAAAAGAGCAGCCATAAAGGCACAGGAAAAATACAGAAAACTTTAACTATCTTAATGAAAAAATAGTACTAATGAGTGAAGACAAAATCAGGAAATAAGAACAAAATGATAGCAGTTGGATCATTACACCATTATGACCAGAGTGGAACAATTAATAATAAATGAAGTAGAACATTTTGATGCTGCAAATTATACAAGCATCAGAATAAAAATAGCTACAGTCCAAGCTGAAAATCAATTTCAAAAACCAATTAAAAGAGAAAACCGATTAAGTATTAAGGACATGCAAATTAGTCTAGATCTAATTTAATTTTCTGAATTGATTTAAAATGTTCAATTGGTGGGGTTCAGGCTTCCAAATTAATTTGGACTTCAAAATCCAAAAAGATAAAAAAGGGTGAACACATTTGACTTAGGTGATGAATCAATATAGAAAATATACAAAATCATTCAAAGCTCTGAACTAGATCTGAATCTTTCTCCATTAAATTGGAGGCATCCAGTTCAACTTGTTGCTATGCATCACTTTGAAGATCTGATAGAAAAGTTTGAATGAGTAACTGAATCTATCAAATCTATCTGTCAGAACAGAATCTATCAAATCTTCTTCATATCAAATGTTGGAATCAAGTATTCCTTCAACTGTACTAAGTACAAAAACTCAAATGTTGATGATTCTTAAAGCCTTTCAGAACTATTATTATATTATATGTGAACTTCTATCTGACCAGCTCAGGTAGGGCTACCAATTCTACTTCCTTTCTTCCTTCTAGTGGTTGTCCTGGATTTCTCAGGTCTGACAGCCCTAATTCAGTAGAACTTAATCAAGTATAATTAATTACATAACCAAAGACACATGGGATTTTTTCCCATAGAAGCCAAATGTGGATAAGACAGAAAACTTTGAAAATATTTCCCCTACAACATATTCTATAGCAAACATTTACTGCACTATTCTCAGTCTCATGTATTTTTTGTAGGGCATATACACACATTTTGGGCTTGGACATTCTGGAACTGCAGTCCAATCTAAGCATAGTACACAAAATTGTCTGCTACAATGTCTTGCTTGTCAATGACTTCTTCAGCTTCAACCACAATAATACATGGGCAAACAAATAATGCAAACTCAAGGTAAACTGCTTCAAACTCAATTACAGAAAATATGATTTCAGAAAATATGACTTCCTCTATCAGACTCCTTTGTTACAGCCTCAAACCCTGACAGCTTCACTCTCAAACTGTCTACCATGGACCTCAACCCAGAACTGGAATTCATAGTCTGCCAATTTCTAGCCTGATGACTGTACCACTAAACCAAACTGGCTCTCATATAGAGGGTAAAGAGGTAGACATAGAATGGATAGGTAGATTGATCGATATTTATAGAATAGAGAGAGAGACAGAGAGCTTTTGTGTGTGTGTGTACATACATACATACATACATACACACACACAGAGAGAGAGAGAGAGAGAGAGAGAGAGAGAGATAAAGACATAAGAGAGAGATAAAAGATAGATGGATGGATGGATGGATGGATGGATGGATGGATGGATGGATAGATAGAGAGACAAGATAGATAGATAGACAGACAGACAGATAGATTAGATAGATAGATGATATAGCTGCAGAACATGAGAATTGCCAATTGTTTATTTTATATTTATTTATTTGCAGATTCACTGTTCTGTAAAAAAAAGGTAAAATTCAGATATAACGTTTTGCTTGATTGAACTAAGACGACAGTTGCATTAAACCACTGCTAGGCTTAGCATACCTTTTTGTTTTATTTTGAAGACCTAACACCACCCTTGAGAGCTGAAACCACTCATTCTGGTGATATCCCTACAGAATTCTGAGTCCAATGTAAGCCTAAAAAGGGAATAAAAGACAAAATGCTGTCCTTGTCTTTTTGTATCTTAAGAAGTATGGCTTTTTATAAACAAATCTTGTAGGACAGTTTTCTCTATTTTAATGGGGTCCAGGGAATAAATCCATTCCAATTCAAATTTCAAAAGAGTTTGAAACCAGATGTGGTTCAATTTAAAAAGTTATCTGTATCTTTCCAACTATTGGGCTAATGTTTACTAAGATTAATGTTTAATGAACTTGACATGCACACTCCATGCACTTTATTAAAAATTCAGTGAAAATATACTGATTATTGCAATGTGAAAACTTCCATAAATTAATATGTTTAATAATTCATCAATAACATGGGACTTAACAATGATCTCTTCTATCAACCACTTATCAGACTTGCAAATTTCATGGCATACTCCAATTCGTTCTCAAGGCAAGTGCTCATTTAGCTGCCCCAATTTACTTGACTTAATTTTGAAAAACCTAAAAAAAATAATCCATGTAACAACCACATATTGAGTTATTTGCCATATTTTTAGTTTTGACTCAGGATATCACACTCTGACACATGCTTTCCATTGGCAAAGAAACTAAGAGCAATGAATTAATAGAGATGAAACAAGTCTTATCTCAAGAAATATTCAAAGAGCAGCTGTTCAACCTTGGGAAATATGCAGCTGCTTTAAAGAGTTACTATGTTCTTTACTCTAAATATGCAGTTGCTTTGAAGAGTTGCTGTGTTCTTTACTCTAAATATTCCAAAATAACTTTTTGAGTTAATTTCTAAGTATACCACATTTCCATTGTGAGCGACCTTGTTCCATTCTCTGCTCATGGAAGGAATCTATGGCCAAGGTATCTCAATCAAGTTACCTATATTGACTCAGTGTGAGGACCAAACCAACAGAACCCATCCTTCTACTATGTAAAATATCCTATTAGATGCCTTGTTCTTACCATCAAGGCATTTCTAACAATTTGCAATGAAAATGTATTATTTGTTACTTGTATATCTTGTGAAAAAGGGAAGGTTTTCCAAAGTACCTAACTAAATAATGTTCACAGTTTCATTTTAGAAGAAATGTAAGAGTTTGTAAAACATTCCTCTATTTTTTGTTTGCTTGTTTGTTTATTTATTATGAATTTTATTTGCTGCCCATCCTGTGTCCAACAACTCTGGGTAGCTTACAACATAAAAAACATTTAAAAAAATGTAAAATTGTCAATTATAAAATAATGCAGCTGTTAAAATCATTAACTCAAAATGGAAAATGAGGAAGCCCAACACATGAGAGGGAGGTGGGATTAGGTGTTAATTAGTCAACTACCCCCAGGGTAAAACTCTCCCACTGGGTCCCGAAACCATCTGGCAGAACCAGGTCTTAAGACTCTTTAAAAAAATCAGGAGGGTGGGAGCCATGGCAAAGAAGAATTTTCTCCTGGCTCTGCCAGCCAACATTCCTTGGCTGATGGTATTTGCAGTATGTTCCCCCCGCCCGACAGTGCAGAGTTTACTTACTTATCTTTCCTTCCTTCCCTCCCCCCTCCCAAAATGGCACAGCTCACTGTGGTCAACTCACTATGGTCAATTTGCCATGGGAGAACCTGCCATGTGACAACTCACAATAGGACAGTTCAACAATTCAATTTAATTATTTAAAATAAGTAAAAAAACTATTTTATGTTTTGTCATTTATATGTCAGCGTTCCGAGTAAGGCATCCGTCAAAAGCAGAACCCTGAGGCAGGCAGATTCATCAAATAACATGTTTATTGGATACATCATATCGGCACAGCTAGTGAAAACCAACTCTAAAAGTTCCCACGGCTTTTCCCCTAATTAAAAGAGCAAATATTTCCCTCCCCAGATGTCACCAGTCACATTGTCTAATGAAAGTAGCTGGAGGCTGCTTGGTCACTCCTCTCCTCCTTTAACTGCCACTTGTTGGGATAACCTTGGGTCCCACAAGAAAACTTTTTGTTTTGACTGTTAGCTGGTCTATCTACTTCCCCCTCCCTTCTCTCTCTCAGAGTTTGTGGCAACTATGAGGTAGCAAAAGATGGCTTCAGCCAGGATCACTTCAGAATTGACATAATATTTCATTCTATTCCTCCTTTGGCATCCTTTCTTTAATGATTCTGTTCCACCATTTCTTTGATATTGTTCTGTGATGAATTCTGCTGATCAAGTTGGCCAAGGCAGTTTGTCCCATGGTGATTTGGCTGTGATGTGTTGGCTATGGCAAGTTGATTGTGGTGAATTGTCCTAGACCCCTCCCTCCCTGCCTGGGCATGTGGGTGTAATGTGAGTGTGTGTATGTATGTGTTGGATGTTTTCCCAAACCTTCAAATTTATCTCCAAATTTCTCACTTTGGATCATACAAAAATCATGAGAAGTTCTCATTCTTTATCCTTCCATGTACAACCACCTTGGAGTTAATATGAAATACATCAATATATCACCACGGTTATTGCTCTTGGCTTTTTCCTTACAGGAAATCAAGTATCCCTACAATTCTGTCCCACCAGTATTATCCTCCAGTGACAGAATTTTGCAAAACCTATGCCCGAGAATATTTTACTCAAGAGATAAGAAAAATCCCACAGATATATGATTGATTTGACCCAGAAAGAGATATCCTGCAACCCTCAGCATGCTTTGGTCTAGAACAGTGGTTTCCAAACTTTTTCAGTCCACTGCTCCCTTGGTGCTACAAACTCATCCTCAATGCTCCCCACCCAGGGGTGGGATTCAAATTTCTGTGGGCATGGCCTAATTTGAGGGTGTGGATTGCTGGTCATGTAATTGGGTGGGTGTGGCTTGCTGGTCACATGACTGGGTGGGTGTGGTTTGCTGGTCATGTGACTGGTGGTGTGGCTTGCTGGTCACTTGACTGGGTGAATGTGGTTTGGTGACTGGCAAACCAAATACAAGTGGTCCTCACTTAATGGCCGGTTGCTTAGCAAGTGTTCTAATTTATGACTGGCCTCCCCAGAACTACTTGACCTGTTTTTGGAGTTTTGACAGCCATGCACACACATATATGCATACTCCCTTCCAACCCTGCTGGAGCTGGTCATTGGACTAGAATCAGCAAAGCATCTCTGATTAGATTCTAGTAGTGAATAAAATCTAATCAGAGATGCTTTGCCGATTCTTGTTGGTTTGTTTCATTTGTATTTCTTTATTTTATGTTGCTGAATTGTATTGACATGTATGTCCCTTCTTGTGCACAACCCAGAAGTTTTTGTGATTCTTTGCAGCAAAAATTACCGACCTCTGGCTTTGCTCTACTTTTCAAACGCGCCGTCATTGCCACATTCTATGTGCCAGCCCCGCAGGTCCACCCCATTGAGCCTGCTGCACTGGAGGGACCTGCCCAAGCAAGTCCGAGAGAGCAGTGCACCAAATCAATGGGGTGAGCCTGGGAGAGGGAAAGAGAGAGAGAGAAAAGAGAGAAGGAAGAAAAGAAATAGAAAAGGAAAAGAAAGAAAAAGGGACAAAGAAGAGGGGGGCATGGAGGGATGGAGGGGGGAGGGGGAGAAAGGGAGAGAGAGAGAGAGAGGGAGGGAGAGAGAGAGAGAGACCTGATGCATCAGATTGAAATGAGGCCTAGTTTAGAGGCCCTTTTCCACACTGAAACATCTTTGCTAGCATCTTTGCCAGCACATTGAAACATCTTTCACTTCTATTAATTAAAGGTTTTGTGGACGAAACATGGCCAAGAGGAAGCTCTCACATTTTGTTGAGGCTTTAAATAGGATCCGTTAGACCAGATCTCCACCATAAAAAATTACTTTTCCCCAATGTATTACAGTGCCAATTCTGAAGAAGGCAAAACCAAAATGTACTGGTAAATTACAAGGAGAACACACACACACACACACACACACACACACACACACCCTTCTAACTCTGCTGGAGCAGGTGATTGGACTAGAATAGATATCTCATTATATTTCTCCTCCCTCCCTCCCTCCTTCTTTATTTCTTTTTCTTTCTGTCCCTTCCTTCCATCTCCCCTCTTTCTTTGTCCTTTTTTCTTTCTTTCCCTTTTTTCTTTCTCTTCTTCCTTCTCTCTCTCTCTCTCTTTCCTCTCTCTTTCCCTCTCTCAGGCTCATCCCACTGACTTCATGCACAGCTCCATTCGGACTTGCTTGGGCAGGTGCCTCCGGTGCAAGGGGCTCAATGGGGTGAAACACGGCAGTGGGAGGATGTTTGAGTGGCTGTGCTCTCCTATTCCCATCACTGCGTTTGGGGTGCTGCCCTGCCACCCCGAACACACCAGTGGAATGTTTGAAAAGGCTTTGCTCTCCTATTTGCAACACTGCATTTGGGGCGCCGCCCCACTGCCCTGAACATGGCAGTAGGATGTTTGAAAAGGAGAGCAAAGCCACTCTGGCTTTGTTCTCCTTTCCCAACGCTGCATTCGAGGCAATGCACCACTGCCCCAAACACAGCGGTGGGATGTTTGAAAAGGCTTTGCTCTCCTTTCCCAATGCTGCGTTCATGGGCGGAGCTCCTTGCACCAGAGTGTGTAAGTCAATGGGATGATCCTTTGGAGCCTTGCCTCGAACACGGCGGCTGCAGCATTTTTTCTCACCCCTGAATTGTGTCCTGCCGCTCACCTCCAGCACCCCCTGCTGCCTCTTAGCGCCCCTGCCAGCCCCCTTGCCTCTCAGTGACCCCCTAAGGCATCCCCCCCCAGGGGGCGGTACTCACTTTGGGAACCACTGGTCTAGAACCCAAGCAGAAATAATAAATAAATTCAGGTGTATTCCTTCCCAGACTTTAGGGCCTGGGCAAGATGAAAAGAGATTAAACTTCTCAGATAAAAACTTCTCAGATGACAAAGAAAAAAACCTCTCCCATGAAAATTGTGTAGGATTGTGCTTTAATAAATAATCAACAATGAGGGTTAGTGGGTATATTCTGCAGAAATCATAACGTGAGGAGATAACAAGTCCTCCAGGGAAATAATTGCTGCAGAGTGGGGTGCTGTAGCATTTCCAATTGCTCAGCATCTCGGCATTAAGTCACACATGTTCATGGTAGTTAATGCCGCTAGATAAACAGGCAGTCAAGGAGCACTGCTAATTTTGCTCTGCGTGATTCTGGTATGCTTTCAGGGAGGGTTCAGCTTATTATCATAAAGACTCAATAGCCAAGGTAACATTAAAATAGATTGTATGGGATGCTGTTTTTGTCAGGGCCAGCCTGGCATTGTTCATCAGTAATTTGTTCAGTTTGCATTGTATTCCTCCAGGCTTGCTCACTATTGTTTCCCCAGGGTGCTTGAAAAACCTTGATGCAAATGTTATTTAGGAAGCTGGAAGATGCCTTATTAATTTCAGAGACACAACATGCCAGAATCAGCTGGTGTTCCTAACTACATTTTACACTAAATGTAACAGACACCGTTAGCAAAGGGAGAGAACATTGTATTGTGTTATATTAGCCGGGAAACCAATAAGGAATAAAATAAAAAATGCTTTTGATATAAATCTTGGTGTGAATTCTTGGGAGTGATGGAGAAGAGAGAGAAAAATGTTCTTTTATGAATGTAAGAAAGAGATATCAGAGAGTCTTTAGACTATTTAGCGATCAGCAGAGGAGCTGAAGAGAGAGAACTCATCAATATGTTAAGAAAGAGGGGCTCAGGCCAAAGGTCTGAAATTCATGCTATTTACCATCATCCTTTGTTACCATTCTCCAAAAATATATAGGTGAACTTGTCTTTTACTATAAACAAGGTAAAGACCTAGGTGGTACAGTAGCTTAAAATAATTTGGGAAAAAATATTTTCCTTCAACTATGAAGGAAGGATTGAGCGTCACCTGTCTAAGCTTCTTTAAAACAGCTATGTACTTTCCAAGGATTACATAGCTGTCCTCTGCAGGTAACTCTTAATATATCCATGCATGTTGATATCACAAATGTGAATACTTTCATCTTAATTCTGAGAATATCCTGATTTGATAGCAATAGCACTTAAACTTACATACCATTTCACAGTGCTTTACTGGTTTACAGAGTCAGCTTATTTCTCCCAACAATCTTACTGACCTCGGAAGGATGGAAGGCTGAGTCAACCTTGAGCTGGTCAGGATAGAACTGCTGCCAGTCTGTAGAATTAGCCTGCAATACTGCATTCAAACCACTGCACCACCACATAATATTCCATAGTGGAATACTCATATTCCAATGACTACCAATATTGACTAGAAACAATGTTTAGTTTGGGGAACTCACAAAATTATTCTGCAACTTTCAACATTTACCCTTGTCACCAAAATTCAGTTTTTGCAACCATAAGTATAAAATAAAAATGAAAAAGATGTTCATAGTTTTATGAAGGATAAGGGAAATAGAAGTACCATAATTGATTTCCTTTCCTGGATAAAGGACCTGAAGCAATGACCTTCATTGACAGAACTTCTTTTTTTAAATGCCAATGGAATAAAAAATAGCTGCCCAGTACCCAAAACATTCTTTCTTTATTGGTTGAATAGTTCTGTATTCCTTACAAGCTCTAATGAGCCATAATGAAAGCATAAGGATGGCATGTGCATCCAAATATGTATCAATGTATTGTACTATCAGACAAGATAGTCAATTTAAGGGTCAAAATTAAGGGGGATAAATAAATAAAATAAAATGGAGGCATAAACTCCCAAGGGATGTTTTCAAGATGTTTACATATACTAAACATATTTTAACAGAGATTCTGTTTTTGGTCTAGCTAATCCAATCTATGTGGGGCTAGCAAGCTGAATTTCTCCTTTCTTCATTGCAAGAGTTAGAGTTAGAAAAATGGCTATGGGGATAATCAAGGGGAGAGGTATTTTGTGGGGAGAGTGGTAGCTGGAGAAGGAAGAGGTAAATCTCCACCTCCACCTTTAATTATTTAAAGGGGAAAAACAATTTTAAAAAAACTGCTAGAGATGTATTATTGGTAATTACCACAAGTTGTTGATTTTTTGAGAATGATTTCATAAAGACATTGAATACAAACATCTCTTCTGGAAGTAGGTCATCAAATTAAACTCACAAGTAACATGAGCAGAAGACAACGTGGATATACAATGTGCAGTCCGCAAAAGGACTTTTCAAATGATTCACACAAGGATCATTAAAAAAAGAAGCAGCAAATTCAATAAAATTCCGAGAAATAGTATTACTATTTATTTGATTTGTCAGTTGCTTACAAGATACAGGTATAAGAATAAATATAGTTTTGAATACATGAGATAGATACCTATGAGAAAAAAAAAACAATAGAACAGGGGCGGTAGGCACTATTGTTTAAATTAATTTAAATTGCATTTAATTTAAACTAACTTTTTACCGCTAAAACTCATTTCATTACCATTAACTAAGCAAAATAACGCAACAATTTTGAACCAAGGTAAATCAAATGGGCTAATGTCCAAAATCGAAGACCTGTGACTGTTGAGGAAATCAAATTTGAGAGATTTGTGGCTGTTTCTGGTTACCGGCTTCGGCTACTGGCTGCTGCTGTGCTGCTAGAATGCTGTTGAGGTCATGTGATCTTAAATTTCAATATTCTATGACAGTTTCCCAGCCAGTCTCACAATCCCTTGCTCCCTTCCCCACCCAGCAGTAGCCACTTATCTGCTTGCTGGAAGGCAACGACAAGATTTCTGATGCTTCCTGCCAGCTTCCCACAAGGAAATTCAGTGGGGAAGCCAATATGAAGTTGGAAGTCACTCCTGCTACCAAACTTCTTTTTTGCTCAGCTATGGTTATTTTGTTTCTCTGTTTAGGTAAGCAATCTGAAAAGATGACCCAAGAGGGCATGGGTTATCTGTTATCAATTAAAAGTAATGAATCAACTATGATTCCTTTCATTCATTTTCCATTGCAAACTTTAAAAAAATAAAATTGTGGGGGTTATCTTTGGGAATGTGATGTGACACCCAGAAAAATATGGCATAGTTCACTTAATTCTCCAAGGGAAGATTGAAGCAGAATCAGCAGAAGGAGAAGGAGAAGGAGAAGGAGAAGAAGGAGAAGAAGGAGAAGAAGGAGAAGGAGAAGGAGAAGCAGAAGCAGAAGAAGCAGAAGAAGCAGAAGAAGAAGAAGAAGAAGAAGAAGAAGAAGAAGAAGAAGAAGAAG
>NW_020769337.1:4099941-4110910 GCF_900518735.1 Pseudonaja textilis | reverse complement strand
CTTCCTTCCTTCCTTCCTTCCTTCCTTCCTTCCTTCCTTCCTTCCTTCCTTCCTTCCTTCCTTCCTTCCTTCCTTCCTTTCCTGCCCCTTCCCTGGGGGAAAGAAAGTTCTGCAGCTAAATCTTTAAATCCTAGAATCAAAAGAAAGAATCTGTGTTCCTTATTCCATAAACTCAGACTTGAAGACAATTTAGATTTAAAAAGAGGTTTACTTTAACATGTTTCTAAAAGAATTCTCATTTGTCTTAATGGACTGCCAGAAAGTCCTGTTGCCCTGAAAGAGACAATTGATCTGAATCTGTGGTGTGTGTGTTCTTTCATTTTTAAAGAGAGCCAAGATGGTAAACTTTCTTTTCAGTTATCACATCTGCAGGAGAAAAAGAGGATATACTTGTACAAGACTTAAATAAAAGAGCATAGGAAGAGGATGAATTGAAATGTTTGCATTTCAATTCAACTTAGGAAACTTAGGAAAAATCCATCAATTCAGCCAGCCAACCAACCAACCAATCAACCAATCAACACCAACCAAGAGATTTCATTGTTGGAAATCTCTTTGCTTGTGAGCTCAACTTCCTTGTGATAAAAAGCCCTCTTAGAGGAAACAAAAAAGTTTTTCTTTCCCACATCAAAGTTTTATCTATGTTTAGGAATATCTTATCCAGATTGCAAAAAATGTGGATAGCCACTAGATAGCAACATGGAGTTTTGTTATGGAGTTCTGTATTTCATTGCTGCCACTAGTTATACAGATTTTTGTAATCTAGAAGTGGTAGGCTCAGTTATAGATACATTAAAATATCACTAATTTGGTATTATCAAGACACATCTCAACTGGAAAAGGGTAAAGCATATTATATATTGGCATTGTCACAATTGTGCTAACCCCATTTTTAGAAATGAAATGATAAGCTTTTTCCAAGCCAGTTTGTTTATTGTCCCAAAGGTGCTTTTCAAGAGGCAACTTTCTTGTTTTTTTTTCCTTAAAAATATTTTGCTTCTCATTTAAGAAGCTTCTTCAGTTTTCTGTCTTCAGAACTGAAGAAGTTTCTTAGATAAGAAACAAAAGGTTTTCAAGGAAAAAACCAAGAAAGTCCAGCTGCCTTTTGAAAAGCACCCTTGGGACGCCTATGAGCTTGATCATTGAGAATATCTATAGGCATTTAGTTTTTTATTGTTGATTTTTTTAAAAAAAAAATGCAATTTCAATTATAATTTAACTTAAATTAGCTCCCTTCAGTTCTAAATTTCTCTTATATGATGCTATTAAAAATACTTTGGGCAACTTATATAAGCTTGTTTGTCTGAATGTTTATATCTATGATCCTGTGGAAATCATATCAAATTCAATTCAAATCAATAATTCTATTCAGATTGCCATGTTTGCATCATTCAAGTTTGATTTAGAAATCTGATCTCAATTAGTTGGACATGAGAAATTATTTGAAAAGAATTGTCCAACGTTGGCTGCTTTGACAAATCCAATTCAGATTCTGAAAAGATATGAGTGTATATGGGAAAGGCATAAAAATCAATCTTAAACAAATTGGTTTCAAGATATTCCATTTGATTCAATGGTTTGAGTCAAATGCTTAGATCAGTTCTGAAACACTGATAGGGAAATACAGTCAGATTGTATTTGAATCAAGGGTCTAAACTGAATAATAACAGAGCTTTGCATTACAAGGTTGATAATAACTTTCCCAGAAATTCTGGTGGTACTTGCTGAAATCACATGTAACTGGAGTATAGAACAAATACAAAAGCATATTGTATATTGTCCTGTAATTTAAAATGAAACTTATAAAAACATTTTCAAAATAAAAACACTCCAAGGTATTATATATATTACATATACATATACATATATATATGTATATATATTCTTAGTAGGGAATTGAATTGAATTCCTGTTTTGCACCCAAGTCCATTGTACAACTGTTAAAGTATCATTGTATTTCATTTTACACCACTTTTGTTCCTCCCTTAGATTTTTTTTTAAAGGATTCACTTTTGATCAATTTGACATTTTTTACTAGAAATAATGGGCATTAAATGCCTCCATCTGATTCATATTGATATGCATGCCTGGAATTGCAGGAAATTATTGCTTTACTCACTGTAGGGTACAAAGAGGTATTTTTAATTTATTTTTTTCCCAAGCATTGTTAATATGAAATGTTAAAATACAGATTGCGGATACCCTGCAGCTAAGCAGAACAGGATAAATATTAAATCATTCCTGGTTTTAGAATCTAGGTTGAGCAGAATTAGAAACAATTGATTATTCAGGCTTGATTACTTTGGTAAGAAACATCATTACTTTGCTAATTTTACTGCATTGCACCTCATGGGAAACCATAAAGAATTGTACTTTAATGTTGGAGAGCAGAAGAAAGAGAGGGAAGTAATGTCCTTTTAAACTTTATAGAGCTTTCTTCCATCTCCAGAGTATGCCTTTCGTGGTCCTTCTAAGTCAATAGGTAATAGAAGGTGGACTCTTGCTGAAAGACCACAGAACTAATAACTCAAGTGAAGCATACAGTTTATTAAGCTACAACGAGTACCTTTTCATCTTGATTTTGGTTTCCCTATAAATCTAAAGGTGACCAAAATGATCCTAAGGAATTGTTTATTCAATATTATCAGGAAAGCAAACACTGTTTTTGTAATTCCTGTAAATTCCTAGAAACCAGATCATGAGATGATTGTAGTACAAAAGCTGACTGGGTGACTTTGAGCCAAACACCAGAAGACTGTGAGTTCTAATCCCACTTTGGGCATGAAAGCTAGCTGGGTGACTCTGGGTCAATCACCAAAAGATTTATATATTTTATTTTTATTTATTTATTTTTGTCAATTGCTTACAAGATAATAGGTATAAGTAAAAACATAGTTCTGAATACATGGATACATATAAGAAAAATTAAAAAAGAAAAGAAAAGAAACAATAGGACAGGGATGGTAGGCACATTGGTACGCTTATGCACATCCCCTACAGACCTCTTAGGAAAGGGGTGAGGTCACAGTCTAAGGTTAAAGTTTTTAGGGTTTGGGGAAGAAACCACAGAGTCAGGTAGAGTATTCCAGACATTAATCACTTTGTTGCTGAAGTCGTATTTCCTGCAATCATGTTTGGTGTGATTAACCTTGAGTTTGTATCTATTGTTTGCTCTTGTGTTGTTATGGTTGAAGCTGAAGTATTCATTGACTGGTAGGACATTGCAATGTATGATTTTATATAGTATACTTAGATTGGACTAAAAGTGGCATAGTTCTAAGTTTTCTAGGTCTAGAATTTCAAGTCTGGTGGCATAAGGTATTCTGCAACGAGTAGAGGAGTGGAGAACTCTTCTTGTGAATTAAATTTCTGGACTTTCTCAACTGTGTTAATATCAGATACATAATGTGGTTTCCAGACTGATGAGCTGTATTCGAGTATTGGTCTAGTAAATGTTTTGTATGCTCTAGTTATTAGTGTAATATTACCAGAGAAAAAGCTACGTAAGATTAGGTTAACAACTCTTAATGCCTTTTTGGCTATGTAATTACAGTGGGCGCCAGCACTTAGGTCATTAGAGATGAGTACTCTAAGATCCTTGACAGAGTTTGGATCATCTACAAGGTCTTGATTATTCAGCCTATATTTTATTTTCTGATATATATATTTGTCAATATGTAAGACAGAGCATTTATTTGTTGAGATTTGAAGTTGCCATTTGCTTGACCATTCTGATACATAGTCAAGGTTGTTTTGAAGGGTAGCAGTATTGTCTGTGGTGTTGAATAGCTTTACATCATCAGCGAAGAGAATGCAGTTGCTCTTGATATGATCACAGAGGTCATTTATGTAGAGTATGAAAAGAGTTGGTCCTAGAACACTGCCTTGGGGGACACCACTGTTGATAGGTACAGAATTTGATAGGACACTCCCAATTTTGACCATTTGTTGTCTGTTTGACAGGAATGATTCTATCCAGTTATGCAGTTGTCCAGAGATACCGTAAGATTCTAGTTTTAGTAGTTTGTCGTGTACCATTGAATCAAAGGTTTTACAGAAGTCTATGTAGATTGTGTCTATTGCTTTGCCCTGATCAAGTTGTGTAGTCCATATGTTTTTGCAGTGCAAGAGTTGCAGATTACAGGATAGGTTTTTCCTGAAACTAAATTGTTTATTAGAGAGTAGGTTGTTTGTTTCTAAGTGGAGGATGATGGATTGGTCAACAACTGAATCCATGACTTCACAGGTGACGCAGCATAAAGAGATTGGTCTGTAATGTTCAACTAGGCTGGGGTCTCCCTTTTTGAAGATGGGGGTAACCGTGGCTTGTGACCAACCTTGGCAAGGAGCTGCTGGTCAAAGATTTTTCAAAGATTGTGCTTAGAGTTTTGGCTATGGCAGTGGACAGCTTTTTTAAGAAGTAGGAACATATTTTTTAAAAAGTAGGCACATATAAGATAGTGAGACATAAAAACTGATTAAATGTCTTTGGATGTTCTTCCTTCAGTGTCCCTTCAGGTATGTTGTTTTCTGACTTTACAGATTTCTTCTATTTTAATATTCAGCAAGAATACAAGGGTTCATTGCCTCTGAAATATATTTTCAACTTTTCCAAATTTGGAATGTTTATCTCCTGGAGGCAGATTTTATCATCCTTTCAGCTCATGGAGAAGAACTTGCCTCAGCCCAACGGAACAGTCTGGTTCCAAGCCCAGAGAAAAACTAGAAATAAAATGGAGGCTGACTTTGTAGGAAAGAAGGTCTCTCTTTATTTGGTTTCCAGAAACTTCAGTGAAAGCAGCATGTTTCTGAGGTGGCTGACAAATGGCTGAATGAGTGGATGGATCTGGGATTTGGTGACTGAGGTGCTCCAGGGGTTGTGCAATGTAGTGAGCCTTGTGACTTTCACTATTCCAATGGTGATGGATTAATCCTAGTATGTCCTAAAGGTCATGTCCTGTCCTTATAATTTGGGTGGGGGAGATGAAAATTCTTAATCCCATCAGGTCCAGCCCAGGGGAGCTGTGGCTGAAGGCATTTTGTTTGTGAATAGATTGGCGCAGTCTTCCTGAATGGATATAAAATCTACATTCCTAAAGGCCAACTTCTTCAAGTTTCTTAACCTGGAGACGTTTTTCCTATGTCAGGAAGACTGGGGATGCTTTCTGACATTGTTAACATTTTGCTCCATTTCTCCTTTGGACATATATATTATTCTGCCTCCTTTTGATATTAAGAATAAAGAATATTTTAATCTGGGTGGGGCCTTTCGACAGGATTGTTGTAGGGAAAATAGGAGGATACAGTATTATATATAGCCTCTGTGACACAGTGGTTAGAGTGCAGTACTGCAAGCTACTTCTGCAGCCAGCTGCCTACAATTTGGCAGTTCAAGTCCCACCAGGCTCCAGGTTGACTCAGCCTTCCATCCTTCAGAGGTGGGTAAAATGAGGACCCAAATTGTTGGGGGAAATATGGTGACTCTGTAAACTGCTTAGATAGGGCTGTAAAGCACTATGAAGCAGTATATAAGTCTAAGTGCTATTGTTATTGCTATATATGCTTTCCACTTTAAAATATTTATAAAAAATAATAAAAGGTATGCAATAAAAAATAAAGAAACAAATAACTGAATAATTAACATTAGCTGGATGTGGACTGACTGGAACATTTTTATGTCCCAAGAAAAAGATATAGTATTTCCTTCTTGCATTTGATAACCTGGTCATAATTTATCTGGAGGACACGTTTTCTGGCTAACTACAGATGTTCTTCCCTCAGTGCCCCTTCAGGTATGCTGTTTTCTGACTTTACAGATTTCTTCTTAGTTTCATATTCAGCAGGAATACAAGGGCTCATCCTCTCTGAGATATATTTTCAGCTTTTCCAGCTTTGGAATGTTTATCTCCTGGAGGCAAGCTGGAAGCTAATTTAATAATCCTTTCAGCTCCTGGAGAGAACTTGACTCTTTACTCTTGCACTTTGCAGCCTGACCATGTCTTCTGTCCCTTAAGGGCCTTACTGTCATTGCCATGTGTTCATTATAGTGCAGCTTTGAACCAGAGATGCTTTTTCAAAAGGCAACTAGCATTTCTTTGTTTTTTCTCTTGAAGACGTTTTGTTTCTCATCCAAGAAGCATCTTCAGTTTGGCAGAACTGAAGATGCTTCTTAGATAAGAAGCAAGTGTATTCAGAGCAAAAAAAAAAAAAAAAAAAACCTAAAGAAAGTCCAGTTGCCTTTTGAAAAAGCACCTTTGGGACAACCATGACCTGGGTGACTGACAATCTCCATTGCACCTTTGAATGTCCTACTTCAAATTTACTTATTCTTTCTTTTCACTTGCTTTGATTGTTTTGTATTGAGTCCACAGATTGTATTCCTGCCACTATTACCTCAGTTGCTGTAAATATTTTAATCAAAATATTTATTGTTATTTGTAAGTTCTATGCATACTTCCTAGTAGTTTGACAGATCAGTTTTGAAACTATGAATAAGCTCTTATCAGTTATTTAATGCTAGATGCCCACTGATGTGTGATACATTTTCTTTTATAATAATATATATTTTGGTTACTACAAAGATCTTCCTATGGGGAAGCACTTATTGTAAAGGTAAGCTGTCTCAGCAATCTTCCCTCAACATTTCTAAATAGCATAAATAACTATACTAATAATCATTTTTGTAGACATGTCTAATTGATGTGTTCTGCATTTCAGACCTAAATGCCTTTAAAATATGCTTATTATCCTTACTTGTTTATTTTATTCAGTTAATGTTCACCCATTTCAGTTCAGCAACTCACACACAATACAAACACACACACACAGAGAGAGAGAGAGACAGAGAGAGAGAGACAGAGAGATAGAGAGACAGAGAGAGACAGAGACAGAGAGACAGAAAGAGACAGAGACAGAGAGAGAAAGACAAAGAGAGACAGAGACAGTGAGACAGACAGATAGAAAGAGAGAGAGGCCTCAGATATGAGCACAGAATCAGGCCATCAAAGCTTTATGGAGGATCAGAGGATTGGAGCCAATCTAAATTCAGGATGTTCCAAAGGATGAGCATAACAGCAAAAAAGACTCTTCTTTGGGGCCCAACCAACTGACTTTACTTGACTGATGGTACTCACAGCATGGGTCTCTGCCATAGACAGGTAGAGAACTGAGATGACATGGTCCCATAAACATCTTGGCCTCTAATTATGTAGGTCTTTAAATTGACTACCAGATCTTTGAACCTTACCCAGAAGCAAGCTGGTAACTAATGTAGCTCATAGTATCATAGTGTCACATGTGCTAAACCAGCAGTGCCATTAACTGCCTTCATTCTGCAGTAGCAGAAGATTTTAAATGATCTTCAAGGGCAGATCACATAAAGTTCCCAGTCAGAGCTCATGAGGATGGTCCCTGGTCCAGAAACACACACAACTGACACACAACACAAAGCTGTGCAAAGGGTCTCCTAGCATGACTGGCCCCTTGCTTTTGAACAGGCACTTAGAGTGTAGGAGGACCCCAAGATTGTGTGCTGGTTCTGTTTGACACAACCCCATTCCCTCCTGAACCAAAGATAGACAACGGCCAGAACCAAGAGGTCTAAGAACTCAAAGCCACTTGGTCTTGCTTAGGTTGATCTGAAATAGTTCCCCATCCAGCCCCACAGCCTCCAAGTACTGAGATAAGACTTTCACAACATCAGATGGTGGAAGTGGAGATATAAAGGTGAATATCATCAGCATATTGATTGATAGTATTAAAAGCCACTGAGGTGTCAAAAACAAGGCTGGACGTATCTACCTCATCCAGCTTCTGAAAAAGTCATCAAAAAATACAACATGCCATCTCAGGCCTGAACCCTGACTGAAAGTAGTCTATATAATCCACTTCCTCCAGGGTCCTCTGGAGTTGAAGGACAGCCATTTTCTCTACAACTTTCCCCTGGTTTTTAATTCTAAAGGTCTTAACAATGAACAGGATAAGAACTATTTTATTTTATAATAGGTCACTTAGCTTTATGTTTAGAAACTCCATCCCTAATCCCTTGTACATCTTTCTACATAGCTTTTTGTAAAAGAATAGGGATAGCTGTTCTACTTTCAGGAATCAAATGTCATCAGTAAGTTGAATCTGAGTTAGTTATGCTTTATCAATAAGAAGGAACACCAAAGTTGAAGATTCATTTTTTTCACTCCATAAATTTGCCAAAAATGAATCCTTTTTCTCTTCCCTTTTTCTGGGAGAATTTCATGTCACTTCAGGGCAATGAGAAACATGTAGTTATTAGATGCTAGCATATCTGGTTGGACACATACTTGAAAGATTCTAGAAAAATTAATCAATAGATTAATGCGAGAGGAAGCTGCATTTTTCTATCATCATATCATAATATTGTGGGGCTACAGAACAATCACTTAACATTGACTGTTTTATTCATTATAACCTATCATTTCTAAATGTTAAAAAAAAAAATCCCATACAAAGCTATTTTGTTCTCTATTTTACTCTGAGTTTAATTACCTGGAAGAGTAAGGAGAGAGCTGTCATAAGTATGGATATCTGCAAATGACTTTGCATAATGTCTTTTAATATGTATTATAGCTTTCAATTTTTCTTTATATAGGGATTTCAAACTTCATTTATAACATCCCACAATGTGATCTAGAGTCAACTAGGGATTTTATGTTCCTTGAAATCAATGGAAATGAAAGTCTGATTTTATAAGATTAACAGCTTTTATCTTTGGAAATATTTGTGTACCTGTGTTTAAATATACTTTTGAACAATTTTAATTTGCATTATTAAGAGCTACACATTTAAAACATATTTCCAAATACAATAATGCAGTAACAATGGCAATATATGGGTAATTCAACTTCTTGTTCATGAGCCTCAAAAGCACGTGGTTGGCAAATAATATTTTAGGACTGAGAGCTTGTTCTGATCCACAAAGTTATTAAAATGTTCTTATATAGATTTATATTTGACTTTCTTAAACTATTGGACAGAAGAAAACACAAACTTTAACCGTAGACTGTCTATTATTGACCTCACCCCTTTCCTAAGAGGTCTGTAGGGGGCGTGCATAAGTGCACCAACGTGCCTACCATCCCTGTTCTATTGTTTCTTTTATATATTTTTTTTATTTTTCTTATATGTATCCATGTATTCATAACTATGTTTTTACTTATACCTATTATCTTGTAAGCAATTGACAAATAAAAATAAATAAATAAAAATAAAAGTTGTCCTAATTTGGTTAATCCTCTGAGTTTACATGTTTTTTCGGGTGAGACTGGTCTATCAGGACAAACTGGTCTACCCAAATATGGGATGGAACATACTGCTTCCACTTTCATCTTTCAGCCCCAATTCAGGAGCCTTTGCAGGCAGTCATTTTCACCACAAACTATTTTTGGTAAATATAAATTCAGCCTCTGAGTTTATGCTTCCCATTTGAACTGATTGTGGAAGTTAGATTTGAAAAACCTAGTTTTCTTCCTTGGGGGGAAAACAGAGAAAGAGTGGGAGTGCCAGAGAGGGAACGGGAGAGAAGGATGGAATGAAGGTAGAGAGAGAGGATAATCTAAAACCATTCCAAAAAACTTTGTATTGATAGACTGGTCTTTTCCTGTTGTTTTCCAGTTCCTGATAAAAAGAAAAGAATTCTTAGAGAGTTGAATCTTTCATGAGGAGACCCTCTAAAGCAGCAGTCTCCAACCTTGGCCACTTTAAGACTTGCGGACTTCAAATCCCAGAATTCCTCAGCGAACCATGCTGGAATTCTAGGAAGTGAAGTCCTCAAGTCCTAAAGTGGCCGAGGCTGGAGAAACCTGATCTAAGCAGCATCTCTCAGCCACAGCAGGTTTATGATTTGTTTGGCATGTGTGGACTTCAACTCTCAGAATTCCACACACTGAAGTCCATACCTGCTTAAGGTGCCAAGATTGAGAAACCCTGTTCTATAGGGAAGAGATTGAAATAGTCAGGCTGAGTTTGATTTCTTGTGAATCTAGACTGGAAACAGAAATTATTTGTGCGCTATGAATCTGTCTGTAATTGAAATGCAAAAAAAGTGATGGCTGAGAAAAACGCAAATGTTGCATTATTGCTAAAGTAGGTGCATTTTGAAGCAGTATATGTATATAATATGAATCAGTCCAATCCATTCCTGGCATTTGATTGAACTTGGATTATTGATCCAGTTTAAATCAATTCAGAATGTTGAATATATTAAATGCAAAAACATCTCATCTGATTATTTGATTTCTCTTTCAAATTTGGTTTATAAAAGCAATTTGATTTAGAGGTTTAGTCAGACTGACTCCTACTCATTTTAAACCTTAAGGTTTCTACAGTACATTTATGTTGTTTCAAATGATCAGTTTTCCCCGGTACAGTTATGAAACATTGCCTGAAAAGTCTTGAAGCTAAGGCCCCTGTTTAATACTTTTATAAATGGACTGGAGATTGAAATAAGTGGAATATTCATGCAAATTAAGGAATTCCACCATTCACCTAGGTAGGAGTGTTAGAATTTTCTATTTCTTCTGAAAGAGTTTCCTGTATGGTTTTTAGATTGAAGAATGTGTATTTTATCTCTGCCAGTAGCTGACTTTATCAGGGACTGGAAACTAAACAGGTTCAAGTCTGGTTAGTTTTTAGATGGAAGTCCCACAGGAAACTCCAGATTTTTGGAATGGATTGGAAAGCTGAAAAATAATATCAGGGAAGAAGGGTGTAATGGGTATTTCTGCACTATTGATATCTCTATGAAATCATCAGTAATACAATTCAAGCTGACAGAGACTATCTGTTGCTGCCTAGTTTTTGGCTCCGTGTTTCCAGCTTCAAAATAATGAAAAATATCCCTGTCCTATTGTTTCTTTTATTTTCTTTTATTGTTCTTATATGTATCCATGTATTCATAACTATGTTTTTACTTATACCTATTATCTTGTAAGCAATT
>NW_020769337.1:4056903-4085882 GCF_900518735.1 Pseudonaja textilis | reverse complement strand
AGAATAGAATAGAATAGAATAGAATAGAATAGAATAGAATAGAATAGGAGCTGGAAAGGATCTTGGAGGTCTTCTAGTCCAGCCCCATGTTCAAGAAGGAAAACCTATATAATATCAGACAGTCTCTTCTTAAAAACCTCCAGTGTTGCAATGCCTATGATTTCTGGAGGCAAGCTGTTCCACTGGTTAATTGTCCTCACTGTCAGGAAGTTTCTTCTTAATTCCAGGTTGCTTCTCTCTTTGATTAGTTTCCAACCATTATTTCTTGTCTGCCCTCTGGTGCTTTGGAGAATAATTTGACCTCCTCTTCATGGCAACTTTAAGATAGGCAGCTCCCCATGCTACCTGGGGAATTCTGGGAATTGAAGTCCATACATTTTAAAGTGGTTTCCCAAGATTAAGAAACACTACCCTGGACATATAGGAGGAAGAGGCTCTTTTCTAGAGGACAAAGAGCTAGTGGGACTTGGAATGTTTAGTAGGCAGGAAGAGGGCAAAGGTGGACCCATGCTATCAGCAATTCATGGATTATATGTAATAGTTATGCAGATAGTTATACAGGTTACATAAAACCTGGCTCAAAAACAGTAACTGTGAGAGGGACCTTGGAGTCCTAGTGGATGGTTACTTAAACATGACCCAGCAGTGTGCAGCAGCCACTAAAAAAGCTAATACAATCTTTGGTTATATAAACAGAGGCATAGAATCAAAATAATGTGAAGTATTAGTACCAGTTTATAAAACCTTAGTAAGACCACGCCTGGAATACTGCATCCAGTTTTGGCCACTACATTACAAAAAAGATGTTGAAACTTTGGAAGAAGAGCAACAAAGATGATTAAGCTGCCACAAAGAGGTGGTGGTCAATTTATTTTCCAAAGCACCAGAAGGCAGGACAAGAAACAATGAATGGAAACCAATTAAGGAGAGAAGGACCCTGGAATTAAGGAGGAAGTAATAGTGACGACAATCAACCAGTGTAACAGCTTGCCTTCAGAAGCTGTGGGTGCTTCATCACTGGAGGTTTTTAAGAAGAGGCTGGACAGTCACTTGTCTAAAATGCTTGAGCAAGGGGCTGCTCAAAGTCCCTTCCAGCTCAATTTTGCTTTAGTTTGGCAAAATTAACATCCAAAGAATCAAGAAGGACATATGGAGCTACTTCTGAGAACAGGTAGCCCTCAACTTGCGATCAGTCACTTAGAGACAGTTCAAAGTTATGGCAGATCCCCCAAAAGTTACTTAACCTGGTTCTAAAATTAGAGCCACTGAAGCTGCCCTAATATCATTTGCCCTTATAAGCAATCGCAAGGATGCTGCAGTGCCTTCCATCTCCCACCCACTGACCCCACATTAGGTAGGCTCCATTATTTAATGAGCAGAGTCCATTGTAGTCATGAGTCAACCTGTGGTTTTTTAAATTGGTGTTTGCTACAAGCAGAATCTTGCCAGACTACAGCAACTACCTCCTTAACTGTTAGATATACCATGAATTTCTTGGGAGGGTCTGCCTTCACCCTCTTCCTGCCAACCGGACATTCCATCTATCTTCCATCTTTTTGCACTATGGGAAAGAGCCTCTTGCTCCTGCAACTCTAGATCCCCTTTAACTAGCCTGTCACTAAATAATTGTACAAACTCTTCACTCTCCAGTCTTCTGAATGAAAACAGTAGGAGAATACATGTCCCAAACACTCATTTTACTCACTCCTTTCTTTAAAAAAAATGTCAGTCTACAAACCCTCTGGAGTGGGAAGGAATTACATGCTGTTCTTGCCATTGCCTGCAGCCTTTAATTGGTTCTGTGAGGCTAAGTGAAGTCAAAAGCCATTTTCCAAGTAGATCAACCTATTCAAGCTGTGTACCAACAATTAGCAAACTAAAAGGTCTTTTATCACTATAGCTGCCACCATATTTCTTTTGTGATTCACAAAGGGCCAAAGATTGATTGATGACACAAACATCTCTCTTCAGGAGTGGCCAAAAATACCTTCTTTCCAAATCCTAAGTCAAAGAAAGAGTTTGCAATTAACACTGGTTTGTATTAATTGCTAGATATTTCTCCTGCATGCAGGGTAACAAAGAGACAGTTTGACCCTTGAACCATGGCCATCAAAATGAAATTGCTTTTGGATAATAAAAGGAGCTCATTTAACTGTATGAAATGTTTGCTTGGCATGTTAGCTTGTTTTTCTGACTGGGCCCTCTTGTCTTTGACATTCTCACAGCAGGCAAAAATTCAACAGGTCCACCTCTTTGGCATGAGCAACCATAGCACAGGAAAATGCTGTACTGAAATTCTACCCGGCATTATGGCCCTTCTAATTTTCTTTTACTTTCTTTTCTTTTTATTCTTTACTTCCCACTCAAACAAAAATTATTTAGAAAATAATTGAAGAAATAGTGAATAATTTCTCCTCAACCTCTTTTTTAATCGCCTTAGTTAACAGTGCACTGCAATGTATCTATTTCTACTTTCATCACTGCATTCATAATCATACCTTCATTTTGATCATACTTCTAGGACTGCTAAATTTCAATAAAATACCGATCAGTAGGGATAATTCTCTTGTGAAATTTCAGTGACATTCTATTAGGAATCAAGTGTGTATCCTTGTACTTATATATTTACAAAGTAGGGTGATGGTATGTGTGAACTTCTTGTCTTTTATTGCGCTATCATTTCTCCAATGGCCTGCAGCTGTCTTTTCACACTTCTGTGATATCCCAAGAGAACACAATGAAGAAACTCTTCCAATAGTGTGGGGTCCCTCCCCCATTTATCAAGTCCAATCCTTGAGAAATGGTTGAGTATTTTCTTTTATTTCTTTTATTTACCCAGAAATTTAGTCAAGAAATTAAAAGGGCTATTGCAATAAAGCTTTATTTCTTATGTTTACTTTCATATTCTGAAACATGTATGTATATCTAAAATATACTGCATATACAGAGAGAGAGAGAGAGAGAGAGAGAGAGAGAGAGAGAGAGCATATGTTAGTTTGGTGTTGTGATTAAGGCATAAACCTAGGAATGAGGAAACTATGACTTCTAGTGTCAACTTAAGTACAAAGCCAACTTTGGATGATCTTGGGCCAATAACTTTCTCTTATGCTTTAGGTGAAGTAGGTAATAGCAAACCACTTCTGGGAGGGGGGGGGAAGTGCCCCAAAAAATAAAATAAAGGGACTTGTTTAGGCAATCTCTGAGAATTACATACTGAATAGAAGAAGTAAGTGTATCTTTGCTAAGGCTTTAAGTTTTGCATTGTTTTGAAAATTATCATTCTATTGATTCCATTTTTATATCTTTACTTGCACATTTGGGTGATGATACTAAAGGTTTTAGCTACTCAAGAACTACTGAGCTGTGATGCCTCAAAATGAGGAATTGCAAGTTAATTCTGCCCATTGCCAGGAGTTGGATCCTGACTGGCTCAAAGTTCACCTAGCCTTCCATCCTTCCAAGGTTGGTAAAATGGAAATTCAGGTTGTTGGGGGCAATATATTGACTCTGTAAACCTCTTAGAGCAGGGGTGTCAAACTCATGTCATCACAACACCATCACATGACATATCACTAAATGATTACAGACCAGTTGCTCTAACATCTGTAGTTATGAAAACCTTTGAAAGGCTAGTTTTGTCCCACCTGAAAACCATCACAAATCACACCTATGCAAGGGTCCTCTTTGTAGACTTCAATTCAGCATTCAATACCATCATTCCAAACATTCTTCTAAGTAAATTAAACCAGCTAGTGATACCCGAACACACTTGTAAGTGGATTATAAGCTTCCTAATAGACAGGAAGCAGCAGGTGAAGCTAGGCAGAATCACATCTGATACCTGTACAATTAGCACAGCCCCCCCCCCAACGCTGTGTGCTTTCTCCACTTCTCTTCTCCCTATATACCAATGACTGCATCTCAAATGATCCATCTGTTAAAATACTGAAGTTTGCAGATGACAGAACCATGATTGGTCTCATTCGAAACAACGACAAATCTGCATACAGACAGGAGGTTGTACAACTTGCCCCATGGTGTAACCAGAACAATCTGGAACTGAAATGGTGGTAGACTTTAGAAGAAACCCTCCCATACTACCACCTCTTACAGTTCTAAACACCACAGTATCAACAGTAGAGACCTTCAAATTTTTAGGTTCTATCATATCCCATGACCTAAAATGGATGTCTAACATCAAAAATATTATCAAAAAAAGCACAACAAAGAATGTTCTTTCTGTGCCAACTCAGAAAGCTCAAACTGCCCAAGGAGCTGCTGATACAGTTTTACAGAGGAATTATTGAGTCTGTCATCTGCGCCTCTATAACTGTCTGGTTTGGTTCTGCAACCCAACAGGACAGACACAGACTTCAGAGAGTAATTAGGACTGCAGAAAAAACAATTACTACCAACCTGCCTTCAATCGAGGACCTGTATACTGCACAAGTCAAAAAGAGGGCTGTGAAAATATTTACGGACCCCTCACATCCTGGACATAAACTGTTTCAACTTCTTCCCTCAAAACGACACTATAGAACACTGCACACCAGAACAACTAGACACAAGGACAGTTTTTTCCTGAATGCCATCACTCTGCTAAACAAATAATTCCCTCAACACTCCCCAACTATTTACAAAGTCTGTAGTACTATTACTATTAATCTTCTCCTCACTCCTTATAACCCATCCACTCCCACTTGTGACTGTAGGACTGTAACTTTGTCGCTTATATCCTTACAATTTATATTGACTGTTTCCTAGTATGATTTGATTGCTTATTGTACCCTATGACTATTATTAAGTGTTGTACCTTATGATTCTTTACTCTTGATGAATGTATCTTTTCTTTTATGTATACTGAGAGCATCTGCACCAAGACAAATTCCTTGTGTGCCAATCGCACTTGGCCAATGAAGAATTCTATTCTATTCTATTCTATTCTATTCTATTCTATTCTATTCTATTCTATTCTATTCTATTCTATTCTATTCTATCAGGACTTTCCCCCTCTTTGCTAAACCGGGCATGGGTGTATGATGCATCCATAGGACAGGAGTTTGACAGCCCTGGCTTAGAGAGTCTGTAAAGCATTATAAAGTAGTGTACAAGTCTAAGTACTATTGCTATTGCTATTATTAAACACTTTTTTCTTTCTTTCTCCCTGACATTTTTTTGTTAATTGAAACAAATAAGAGCCATAGCTCTTATCATTATTAGGGTATTAAAATTATTAAAAATATTTAGCACAATTTTGAAACTGCCTCCTATCTTTAATATGTTATATATGTTATCTATGTGTCTATATACATACATACATACATACATACACACACACACACACACACAGATGAAGCTCTGGGGGAATATTTATTTATTAAAATATTTTTGTCCTTTCTCTAGTAATAGCTCCCAGCATCAATAAAAAAAATAGAAATACAAGACAACAAACGAACAGAGAACCACTATATACAAATATGATTATATTTCTTATACAAATATATATGATCATTAAAAGCATATTGATTACAAAAAGCAATAGAATTATATATTGAAAAGATAAATGTGATATTTTTTCAAGGTATTCTCTGGGTGACTTTGTGGGGTGAACCTAGTAATAGTTTTCTTGACAGCAATAAAGAAGTATGCTTTTCTTTGGTTTCTTCCAGGATGTCTTTCCAACTTCCCAGTTTAACTTACAGCTTTGCCATTTTGTGATGGCCTCCTAGGAAAGAACTGATAGTACTTGATCCTGCTTGTCTGTTTTAATATAGGTTAAGAAATGATTTAGTATGTTCATGGATGATTATTTAATGCTATTATACCATCAGTATTCATGTCCTTTAAAAAATAACATGGTAGTAATTTTGATCAGGAAAATGCCATACAGAAAGCTCAAGGACTTTTTTCACCATTCTTCCTTGATCTTATTTCACACACAGAGCTACTTTGCAGTTTTGCTTTCTTGAAGCTGCAGGATAATTGTTCATCCCGGATGTCTGTTTGTCTCTTGGTTGGTCAACAGTGCATAGGAAATGCTGGGTTTGGCACAAAGAAAACAAACAATATTAGAAAAGGAGGTTTGGGCCAGTTTCAAAGATTCTTACCACTGGTTCAGTGGGCATGGCTTGGTGGGCATGCTTTGTGTGCACATGCATACCAAATGCACAGAGGTGTTTTGACTCATCTTCTGCAAGCTGCATGCTCCAGGTCACTTCAGCAGCTGCCACGTGGGAATCTGCTGTACCGCACAAAGAAACTGTGCTTCAAAAGCAGGACATAAAGGTTAGTATGGGGGCCCAGGTGGGTGGGTGGGCGCAACAGCAGAGTGGCAGAGAGAACCAGTTCAGTCTCTACTGCTCATTGGTGCTACCGGCTCGGCAGAACCGGGCCAAACCAGTAGGATGCCACCACTGGTTGGGCTCCAGACTTAAAAGAAGATGGAGCATATGAATGTTGCTATCATCATCATCATAATCACCACCATGATGATGACAACGATGATAAGGATGATGATGACAGCAATGTTCTTGCCATGTTCTTGCCATCTTCTAGAAAAAAAAATGAAATTCTAGGATTGGACTCCAGACTGAAAAGAAGAGGGAATATATGAACATTGCTGTCATCATCATCATCGTCATTGTTGTTGTTGTTGTCACTGTCGTTGTCATTGTCGCCATCGTCCATCATATTTTACAAATCTTGAAGCATTGTGTTTTATTTCTAGTAGAACATCTGTATGGGTGGGGTGTCTATGTGGAAGCATTTTGTTTTTAGGTCTGCTAATTAGAGCAAGATGAGATTTATGCTGTCAAACTGAGGTCACAGGCAATTGGGTCAGCATGTGGTAACTATGCCAGGGTGACAAACAGCTCTCCAAGGAGTTTTTCATAGTTCTTCCAAGCTGGCAGTTCACCAGGCATCACAATCTTCCCAGACTGATGAAGCTCTTCTCAAGATTGCAACTGCTAATGAAGCTTGACTAGGAAGCTAAGTACCTACTGAGGATAAATAAACATATCCATGAATGATACCTTGTAGTCACGGGAAGCTGTCAGCTTCCTATAACTTTCAGCCAGTTCAGATAGTTAGTGATGATTCCATGTCAGTGGTTTTCATAAGCATCTCTGCAAAAGATTCAAAGAAGTAAAGGAAAATATTGCCCACAATAAGTTCTACTTGCTCTTCGCCTCAAAGGATTTGGGGAAAGAAATAACAAGAGTTTAAGCAGAGCTCAGAAAAATCCCACTTTAATTTTTTGTCCTTACATATTCAGGCGGAGGAAAAAATTAGAGTATTCTGGATTTTTGATTTATGTATTGTAATGTAACATGAAATTTGCTCCCTCTCAGCTCTCTTATACCCTGTTACATCAAGGGATGACAGTTGAAATCAACTCATTTTGTGCAACTCCTGCAATGATGCCAAACTAGGGAATAACATTTGCTTGCAGCTTTGAAATATCTTTAAATATAGCTGGTTCTAATTGATGAGCACTAGATGCATATTCCACCTAACAAAAATATTGATATTGAGAGTTTTCTCATTACAAGAATATCAAAAGGGTGACAGTTTTTGGAGCACCCCAACCCTTTTTTAAAGTCTGCCCCCAATTGGAAGAAAATTGCACACCCATGCTGAGGAAGATGCACAGTTTCTTTGTAATAGTGCTAAAGTTAAAAAAAAAAAAGGTGTAAAAAAGTTTAGTCCTTACAGGTGGAGATAAAGTCAGTTCCCTGTCCCATCTGGTGACAGCCCCTTACCTGCCTGATAGCCTTATATTTTCAACTTCTTGCTGGCTTCTGCCCTGACTTTCTTTCTGCAAGCTGCCCAGAATCAAAGTAAATGAAAAGGCTGGCAGGTATTCTATGAAGGAGAGGAAGAAAGAAACAGTAAGAAAAAAATATGAAAGGACAGAGGGAGAGAAGAAGAAGAAAAGAGGAATATTTATTATATTCTTTCTCAGCTTCCCACAAAATAACTCAGTGGGGACAACAGCAGGAAGTCAAAAGTTCCTCCCAGTCTCATTGCTTTTTTTGTCCACCCATAGTCATTTCATTTCTCTGATTAAGAAAAGAAATATCTCTGAAATGATAAAATGATACACAGGTTGTCTAGTGCAGAACTATTTTTATATCAGCATATGCCAAAAAATGAATAGAAATGCTGTAAGCTGCATAAGTAACAAAAATGTAGTTCTGATTCATTTATCATCTGAACTAACTTGACAGACTTCCTCTGAAACACTCCAATAATGGTTCATCAAACAACAAGTTCCTTCCTTTGACTATTAGATGTCTTTGCTTCAGTTGGAACCTTCTGCATCCACCCTATTGATTTTTCATAAAGCAATAAAATTCTAGCTTCTTTGAAGAGTCTTGTGAGTAAGCTGGAGACCAGAGGATTCTCTTGATACTTGGCTGTTCCTTCAGATGTACTTATTCAGTTTTTGCTTATTATGTTTTTCATTTTAATTTTGTTTTGATAAGTTGTTTCCACAGTAGCATATAAACTATATTAAAATATTAGACTGAGGATTATTTCCTTGCAAAAAATATAAAAGACCTCTGTTATGAGGTGGTTTCCATTGATCTTGATGGGGGTCTTTCATGCCTCAAAGGGGACTGGTGCACCTCACTGAGATGAAGGGGTGACAGGATCAGCCTTGGCAAAGCATTTTCTGCTTCCTTGCAGGCTTTTTTGGCACTTAAAAGCCAGAGTAGACTTTTGATCTACTTTAGGGAATTGTCAGATGAAGTTTATGTGCAATGCATAAACAATACCTTTGGTCCAGCTGTGGCCAGTATCAGTGCAGGGAACCAGAACAGGGAGACCAATGCAACAGGACCAGTTCATTCTTACAAGCATAGTAGAAAAGCAATTTTGAATCTCTCCTCTGCCATAGCGGAACCCTCTAAGCATTATATATGAGATATCATTCAGAACCAACTCCTTACCAAACTGATGGTCCTTAGCTATGGTCATCCCTATCTTCAACAAAGGTGACCCCAGCCTGGTTGAAAATTACAGACCAATCTCACTGTGTTATGTCACGTGCAAAGCCATGGAATCAATCATTAACCAATTCATCACTCTCCATTTAGAGTCAAACAATCTGTTCTCCAAAAAACAATTTGGTTTCAGGAAAAAAATGTCCTGCAATCTACAACTCCTACACTGCAAAAACATATGGACTACTCTACTTGACCAGGGTAAAGCTATAGATGCAATTTACATAGACTTCTGCAAAGCCTTTGATTCAGTAGTACACGACAAACTACTGTTAAAATTAAACTCTTATGGCATTTCTGGATCCCTCCATAAGTGAATTACTGTGTTCCTGTCAAACAGGCAACAAATAATAAAAATCTTGCTCCAATTAACAGCGGTGTCCTGCAAGGCAGAGTTCTAGGACCCACACTATTTATACTCTATATAAATGACTTTTGTGATCATCTTATAAGGAACTGGGTCCTCTTTGCGGATGACGTAAAACTATTCAACACCACTGACAATGCTACTATCCTTCAAAGTGATCTTGATTATGTGTCTGAATGGTCAAACATCTGGCAACTGCAAATCCTGACCAACAAATGCTCTGCTCTACACATTGATAAAAATAATCAGTACACTGGAAGGCGGAGCTTCCTTGCTGATGGACCCTAGATAGTGACTTTCTGCAGCTATGGTCCATGCTCTTTCGTTGGAGAGTCCTGATTATTACGATTAGGGTCTGAAGCTGCCTTGGAGGGGCAGCGTAGTAAGGGGAAGCCACAAGCCAGGTTGAGGGGAGCCGCATCTCCCCCCTGGGCTTGGTCTCTTTTTCCCCTGAAGACGACTGCAGCGGTGGTTTAAAATGGCCACCCTGAAGAGGAGGACTCAGCTGGATTAAGATTTGTGCAGGAGGGAAGAAAGAGGTGGATAACATCTGAACCAGGACAACTGGGCAATACAACTGAACAAAAGTACCCCAGGATTAAGGTAACGTGGAATTTTTAAGAAAAGAAAAGTGAGCGGTGAAATTACAAAGGGACAGGGAAAAAAAGAAAGAAAATATTTTTGACAGCTAAGCGGTGCTTTGAACCGGGAAAGGAAGAAGCTGGAACTAAAGATTTAACTAAATTGGACTAAAATATTTTGGGAATAAAGAGGCATAAAATAAAGCTGGGTTTAAGATTGTCAAATAATAATAATAATAAAGTTTACAAATTGGAGACTGGACTGTGCTGGAATATTGAGGTTCTTAAAACCCTAAATAAAAAAATAGGGGGGAAAGGTGAAGACTTTGTATAATGGAGAGTGCCACCTTTTGACAAAAACTTGAGATCACACAAAAGGGAAAGCATCCTGTTTCTGAATGAACTTGTGTGGATATAACATTAAAGAAATATTGAAACAAAGTAAGAATCTTAGAAAGTGAAACCAGAACCAGAATAAAGAAAAAAGCAAGGAAAGACTGACTGTGGGATTGGTTGATGTTTTTGGTATAGACCCTGGGCTGGAATAACTGAGAACTTTAGAAAATTGAAAGAAGAAAGAAGGAAAGTAAAAGTGTTTTTTTTGTGTGTGTGTGGACTTTAACTATCATAAAATATAAGAGTGTGTAATGATGATATCTCTTCGGGAATTCAAAATGGAACTTAAAAATATGGGAGAATTACTACAGGAAAGAGGCGAATCACTTTGCTCTGTGTTAGAAAAAAATGGAAATGGCGATTGAAGAACAAGAAGAAAGAGCTTCAGAGGAGGAGGAGTCGATTCAAGGAGAAGACATTTTAAATAAACAATTAACACAAAGAACGCTACAAAGAAGTGGGGAAAGAAGGAATTTTAAAAAGTTGAAATTTAGGAAAACAATCAAAAGGAGGAATACCTGTGAAATCAGGAAAGGCAGAAAGACCCAGCAGAAAAGGGGGAAAGGAAGATATTAAGAAAGAGAGGGATATAAATTGGAATGGGAAAAGATATGGGGAAAAGAGGAGGAGGAGAAGCAGAAAGAAACAGGTGCATGAAATAAAGAAATACGGAAATAGTAAAATGTTGAAAAGAAATTGTTTTTTAGGAGATAATGAATTAAAAAGGGGGTTGATGAATTAAAAAGGGGATTCTGCAGGGTGACAAGGGGTAATAAGAATATTTCTCCAATTCAAAATATTTAGAAAATAGGGTAATATAGATACTGATAACTCTTATTAAAAATCAAGTGGGGAAAATATGCTGCAGAATCCAAATGAAAAGATGGAATGATGATTATTGTAACTTCTTAAAAATAATGGTTTATTGGGAATCAAGATGAGGGAATAAAGGTATATTTTAATCATTGAGGTGTCACACTCAAAACAGTAAAAGGGAGGGGAAACCTATACTTTTTTTTTTTAGTGTTAAAATTTGTATTAATCTAGAATTTCTAAAAAGAATGTGTAATGGAAAGGGAATATGACAGACTAAAGAACCAACTAAATTAATAAGTTAATATAGACTATTAAAAGCAAGGAGAGACATTGGTAACTTTTATTATTACTATTATTATTATTATTATTATTATTATTATTATTATTATTATTCAAACACATATTGTTTATCTTTATTTTTAAAATAAATATTAAAGCATTATATTTGAAATAATTGAAATGAAACAAAAAGATATTTCGATTGAGATTAATGAAAGAGGCTAGAATTAATGTGTTTGTTTCTCTCCTTAATGAAAATTTGGAATGGAAAAGGTAAGAATAGAATTAAGTATGCATATATGAATGTATAATTTCTGTCATATTTTTATGTAAAGGTGATGACCTGGAAATATGTTGTCCACTAAAACGAGATTTTTGTTTTTAATGTGAAAAACTGAATAAAATTTGTTAAAAAAAGTCAGTACACCAAATACAAACTAGGTGGATATGACCTCCTTGATGATCCTCATTCTGTCACGGACCTTGGAGTTCTCATATCAAATGACCTAAGCACCAGAGCTCACTGTAACAGCATTGCCAAAAAGTATTCAGTTGTAAATCTAATCTTATAAAGCTTCTCCTCCAGAAATATCGAATTGCATACAAAACTTTTGCCAGACCAATACTCGAATACAGCTCATCAGTCTGGAATCTGCACTGCATATCAGACATTAATACAATCGAGCGAGTCCAGAAGTATTTCACAACAAGAGTACTACACTCCTCTGCTCGCAACAGAATACCCTATATCACTAGGCTTGAGATTTTGGGCTTGGACAACCTTGAACTACACTGCCTGTGGTTAGACTTAAACATAGCACACAAATTTACCTGCTACAATGTCCTACCATTCAATGACTACTTCAGCTTCACAACAATACAAGAGCGCACAACAGATACAAACACAATGTAAACCACTTCAAACTGGATTACAGAAAGTCCGACTTCAGCAACAGAGTGTTCAGTGCCTGGAATGCACTACCTGACTCTGTTGTTACATCCTCTGACCCCCACTCCTTTAACCTCAAACTAACCACTATTGACCTCACCCCATTCCTAAGAGGTCTGTAAGGGGCGTGCATAAGTGCACCATCGTGCCTACCTTCCCTGTCCTATTGTCCCCATTTATTCGTACCTATTTCCTGTATTCTTACTCATATTTATACTTATATCTATTACCTTTTAAGAGATTGACAAATCAAATAAATAAATAAAAATAAATAAATTGAAGCAGAGACCTGCCAGGCCTTAAAGAAGATTGAAAATAAATCATCTTCCTTCAAAACAATTGCCTGTTTCTCTCTGTAGTGTCCCTATGGACCTTTTACATGCTTTACAATTATAGGTAAGCATTTTCAGTCATTGAGGAAGCCATTTTTAAAAAATAAGTAAATAGAGAAGATCAGATTTGTTCTATGAATTTAAATTTCTTCTCGTCTCCTGTGTTGGAAAGGAAAATCTGCAAGATGGGTGCATTCCATAGCAAAAAGAATTCCCATTCCTCCAATATCTGCTTCAAGAAAATAAGATATTTATAATCTACTATTTAAGTTGTCATTTTAGAAGCTGTAAGAGACAAGTTGTAGTTAGTCCTTAGCCATTATAACTCTGTCTCAGTCCAACACCCTTTAGGAAGTCGTTGTATGAAAGGAAAGCAAGAAATGAGAAAACTACACATATCTCCTAAACTTTTTAGAAGAACTTAAGCAAGCAATTAATTCATGGATTGATTAATTAATGTGTACATTTAAGAGCCATGATGACACAGTGGTTAGAATGCAGTATTGCTGACTCTGCTGACTGCCAGGAATTTGATCTGGACCAGTTCAAGTTTGACTCAAGGTTGGTAAAATGAGGACCCAGATTGTTGGGGCAATATGCTGATTCTGTAAACCATTTAGAGAATGCCATAAAAGACTATGAAACTGTACATAAGTCTGCTAAGCATATACAGACAATTCTTTTCTTACTGTGTTCTCATCTTGCAGAAAATACAGAAAGTACAGCATTTTGCCTGCATATCTTTTGGATTGTAGTATTTTTGGAAAGAGCTGTAGTACCTGAATATTGTTATAAAATTCAACTGTTCCATTCCTTACCTTCCTTCAGCTTTATGTAAATTATGCTTCTGATGCTTCTCTTGGTATTTTCCAGGGTTTAATAAATTAGAGATCTGATCACTATGTTTATTATGGTCTCCCATCTAGATTCCTGAACTTATTTAATTCAGCAGTGTAAAATATTAAATAGAAGCCATTAGCTTCCCATTTGTTTTGTGAGTCATATCAACCATTGTAACCTCTGCAATTCTGGGTCATGTTTATCTCTTTTCCTTCTATTTCCATCCTGCCTTTTCTCCTGTACTGAAGCACCGCATAGAGTTTAGTTTTACCAGTCATCTTGTGTCCATTTTCTATTTCTTTACTCCATTTACAAATAATTCCCTCAACACTCCTCCAACTATATACAAAGTCTGCACTACTATTACTATTAATCTTCTCATCACTCCTTTTCACCCATCCCCTCCCACTTGTGACTGTATGACTGTAACTTTGTCACTTGTATCCTTACTATTTATACTGACTGTTTCCTAGTATGATTTGATTGCTTATTGGAGCCTATGACTATCATTAAGTGTTGTGCTTTATGATTCTTGACTCTTGACGAATGTATCTTTTCTTTTATGTACACTGAGAGCATTTGCACCAAGACAAATTCCTTGTGTGTCCAATCACACTTGGCCAATAAAAGAATTCTAATTCTACACCATAGTTAAAATTGCCTAGTGACAAAAATCACTGGAGGAAAAAAAAATCATAAAATAAAGCTAAACCAGCTAACTTCTGACTTTGAAGAATGTTTTCAATTTGGAGCAATAAAGTAAAGTCACCTTCGAATCAAAGTGAACTTCTAGTAATTCACATGGACATATGCTTGCTTAGTATGGAAAGTATTTGCTGCTGTCTTTTTGTAAGATGTTGTTTTGATGTCTGACTTCCAAACAGCACTTCTTCCAAGTACTAACTGTGTAGCAACTTGCTTAGCCTTTGTGATCACCTAAGTTCAGCAAGGTGTTGCTAATTAATGATCCTGTATTGATCAGGGTGTTGGATTAGTTGGCTTCTAAGATGCCTTCCAACCCTATTATTTTGGAAAGACAAAAACACAAATGACTGGCAGGTCTGCCAGAGTTGGTAAAGGAACACAAAGAAAGAGAAGGGAGAGCATTCACATAGTACAACAATAGCTGTACAGCTTGCTAGGTTTGATTAGTGTTAACCTTGGTTGTTTCTTATTATTTTTGCTCAACATGTTCTGTGAATCCAGAAACCAGAAAATGCAAACTAAATGCAGAAATGAATTAATTCAGAAGTTGGATTGAATGCAAAATGCAAATTCACTTCGACATTTTGGAAAGTCTGACATGTCATGATCAGTTTTAAACTCTCAAAAAGTCAAGGATTTCCTTAGTGCTGAAAACTTTGGAAGGAGCCAATTCCTTTTTAAAACAAATTAGCTGACCTTAAAACATCAGGTTCCTATTACCCATGATAATTGCTGGCATTAAAAGAAAAAGTAAATTGGACTACAGCTATTTGGGCAGACACCTGTAAGATTGTGCAAGGCAAACAACTCGTTTTGATCCGACAACTGCTGAATTATTTAATGTCTCCCTTCAAAGATTTGTCCTGGTGATTATGCAAAGATAATTGTGCTGGGTAAGCTAACAGGAATAAAAAAATGTGCTAGGGTGAATATTTGTATTCTACTAACCAATCCTTAATCTTCTCTGCAAACTTTGTTTCATAACTCAGACTCTGCAAGTCAACTTTGTGAACATGGAATATCGAGAGCACTATACCACCCAATATTATTCCAGCTTGAAAGAAGAATGTTTCAAATTGAACTGAAGTAGGATCAGACACTCTAGTACAGGGTTGTCAAACCCTGCAGGCCATGCCACCCCAGTTCTGTGAAAAGGAAAAACATAACAAGCCATCACATGACGGCAACGTGATGCCGCAAGTTTGAAACCAATGCTCTAGTAGATTATCTTTCTTGGAATCTGGATTCAATACCATTGTTCATTATCTGATTCTAAACTTCCAGTGAAGGCCAAAATTTGGAGGTACCTTCTGATGGTTCTGATCCTATCTTAGTAGGACGTACCCGTGTCAATAATTCTATTTGTTATTACTGTGGAGAAGTTGGGAAAGGCCATCATTCCTTCACTGTAGGATAATGCAGGGCTTGGTCATTTCCCTGTAATATCTAATGCCTATATGAAATCCACTGGGAGTGGTCATTCATTGGTTAGGGTATTAATATAGTAAGTAAGGTAGATTCTCACCCAACAGTAAGATTTTCATGGGACCATCTTTAAGAACTCAGAAGTGGTAACAACTTCATATTCTCATTTTTAGTACCCCATTTATCTCAATACTCACCAAGGCAGAACTCTTTCTTTCTTTCTTTCTTTCTTTCTTTCTTTCTTTCTTTCTTTCTGGCAACTACTGTGCTGAATATGAAGTGTATATAATTTAATCAGATAAGGGAGAAATCGCCAGACATCCTAAACTTCAACGCTTCTTAAAATCTTTCCTCAACTTAGATATTATATAGTAGAAGACGCTCAAATGTATTGTATAGTTTCATTCCCAGGAGCAGTACAAGCCAGCTGAACCATATGAGTCAACTACAGTTTGCAACCTTGACTGATTGGTGATGTGTTATCAATTTGCAATTTGTTTCAGAAAGCCAAAACCATTAGATATAAATCATATGTTTCACTCTGCTCAGCTCCAAAAATTGATCAGATTGCACATATGCATCAACAAAATTCTTTCTTTCAAATTGAATCAAAGACACTCAGTTCACTTTTGACACATCTATTAGATTCAGGAACTCAGTTCACACATTCATTTTCAATGGGTTGGTGTAACCAAAATGGCTTCAAACTGTATTCAGATCAAAGCTTTGCTCAAATGTGTAAAACATGATCCATAGATTGGGAAATGATTACATTTGGTCAATCTGATTGTTAGCATTTCAACATCAGGGTTTATACAGCCAAATACTTCTCAGGTCTATCTCAAGCGCATATCCACTTCAGATGATTGAAATAGTTTCTCTGAAAATTGTCTTTTACATATTTATTTGAAAAGTATACTTGATACTTTTATTTTTTTTCCAATCAAATGATAAATATCTAATCATACCTAATAATTTATGTCTGACCAATTGTCATGGACAGATAACTTTTCCCAATTGCAAGAAAACCTGAATCAAATATTTTTAAAAATGTTATGCATTTGGGGGATAGATAAATGTATCATTTTCACAAATTCTGAGATCTTTTTGGATTGATTTTAATCACCCATCATTTTTTTTTAATTTTCTGGAGATAAAAGATCTACTTGCTCTATTTTCCTGACCAGAAACCTTCCTACACTGTTAATTTGGACATTATATGCATGTAATTTGTTCATATTCTCTTCAAAATCTGAAAAAAAAGCCTTTCTTTATCACACATAGCCTTATATAGGGAAGTCTTGGATTCAAAATATTTTAAAACCAAAATTTGCCTGGCAAATTCTAAAACATATTTGTACTTTACAAATGCTAGCTTATATTTTTCAATTTAGTTCTCAAGAGGCTGGAAAATTTCTTTCGAATTTCTCAATTTCTTTTGAATTTTTTTACTTTAGTTAATTCAATGGATATGCATATTTCCATCATTCTGAGCCCTTCCTGGCTACCCAGATTTCTGAAAAAAGCAGGACTTCCCTTATGATATTTTCTCAATCTGTGTGAATAAAATTGATTTCAGATCTGTTTGATTGGCCTAATTGGCCTATATCCTAAGCAAATTAATTAAATTGAATGTATCAAACTGATTTGGATCAATTCAGTCACTTTCTATGTATAGAATTTATTTTATATCCCACCATTTTTATTTTTACAAATCCATATCAGTTATTATTATTATTCCAAATTATTTCAGCAGTTCAGATCAGAATGATTTTTTAAAAAACTGTATGTTCAGACTGAATCTGAACCAATTAGTATATCCCTAATATTTCCTTTGGAATTTGAGTGAAGCAAAGAAAGCTGCAATCCAATGGAAACAGATTATATAAGAAAGGTTGGGATGTTCAAATATATCCTTTGACTGCATCAATGAGAATTTCTGAATTTCTTCTCATTTGAAACAAAATTCAAAAACAGTTTTTTTCCCTCAGATTGAATGAGAAATTATGTGGGAAAAAAGTAATGCTAGTTAATTTTTTCTGATTGGAAAGAAATGAAAAAAAATCCTTAGAGAGTCAAAAGCCCTTTCCTAAATTTGCTTTTATATAACACTTCTGCACACTCATTTTATTTTTTAACCTGGTCTTTCTTAATCAATGGCATCATCTGGGCACTTACCAGGTGCAGGCAATTAGAGTCAACCATGAATAACTTTAGCCAGCAACTTTATTGACTTCTACCCGTGTTACAAGAATCTGCCAAGATTACTTGCCTTCTCCTGGAAACAGACGAGCTTTCATGTATCTTGGGGGAGGTCAGACTTATATCTCTTGCAGCTGTGCAAGGACACTAAGGTAAGTTCCTGCTTGACCCCTTCTTCCAGTGTGACTGGCAGTGTCCCAACATCTCCTCACATTATTGGAGTCAATAATTCTCTGTATCCCACTGACTTTACGACAAGACCTTAGTAAGAACAAACTCCCAGGTCTGCAAACCAAAGAAGATACCTTGTTGGCCTTAACATTCAGTTTAAATATGGATTTAAATGGAGATATAGATGCTCATTTGAATCTGAAAGTGTAAAAGATTAACATTTTGAAGAGGGGCATAATAAAGTTCCTGATTACAAAAGTTGTTTTGGCCTTCTAGCATTGCTGTAATTTTCTATGTGCTCCTGGACTGGCAATGAGAAAGCTTTTGAGAAACATTATTATTGGGCAGTAATTGATCTATTCCTGCATTGAGGATGATTGCTCGAGCCACTGCCTTGCTTTTTCGCAAAGCACAATTTATCTCCCACTGTAATTCATAATTGTTGCTTTCATTTCATAAGCATCAGCAGATTGCTTAACCTTGAGGTTAGTTTCTGTGGGTTATGTTGGTGTCTAATAAATGCAGGATTTTATAATGCAGAGACTGTATGTGCAGCAAACTACCTTCCAGATTATATTTCTGAAGAGGTAAAGCCAAGTGCTCCAAGCTATTTACAGGACATACTATATTCCTAAAAGGATGGTACAAATCAAATTCTGATTAATGCAGGCCATGTGGCATATTACAAAACATAGAATAATAGAGATGGAAGGGACCTTGGAGGTTTTCCAGTCCAACCAACTGCTCAAGCAGGAGACCCTATAATATTTCAGACAAAGGGCTGCCCTGTTCTCTTTTTGAAAACTTCCTGTGATGGAGCAACCACAACTTCTGAAAGCATGCTGGTTAATTGCTGTAACCATTAGGAAATTTCTCCTTATTTCTAGGTTGAATCTCTCCTTGTTCAGTTTCCACCCATTATTCCTTGTCTGGCCTTCAGGTGCTTTGGAAAATAGCTTGACACCCTTCTCTCTGTGGCAGCCCCTCAAATACTGGAATGTGGTGGACTGACATTTGAAATGAGACGCAGGGAAAACGTCTGAGCAGATGCCAGCCCTGAGTAGACCCAGGTACCAGCTTTTATTGAGAACAAAATGCATATACAGAAAACAAGTGACCTCAACAGGATGTTATTTCCACAGGATATATAGGATGAGAACAAACAGGATGAGAATATACATCTGCGGAAATTCCCATGGGAATGGCTCAGCTATTCCCTTGGGAATGGCTCAGCTATATACTATGACCTTTCACCGACATATCTGGTCCTCTAAGCTTCGCAGGTCCTAACAGGACAAAAACACCCATAGCAGGCGGAAATGCCCCCCCCACCAGAGGCATTTTTTAGTCCCTAGATCTATGCAAAGCTATACAAGGACCCACAGAATAAAATATATTACCACATTCCCTCCTTTTTTATTTATTCAAAGATAGGGGGTGTTTTAGTGGCATAATACACAGTTCCTTCGCGACTTTCGCGACTTGGTCCCATACGTTGAAAAGCTGAGGTACACATTTGAAATAGATTAGGAATACATTGAATACAGCAACATAACATAATAAGTATAATAACAATTGTCACAACTAATTGAAGCAATGAACGTAACCATGAGCTGTCAGGAAGCCAATCCCATAGCAAAGCCCAAGGTGACTTATCAAAGCCATCTTTTCCTGCTTCGTGTTCAGCTATGCGGTCTTCCATATCATGAACAGTTTTTGTAATGTTAGGCTCATAATTATGTATAAAAATACAACAATGTGAATGAATTAAGGCACAAACTCCTCCTTTAGCAGCTAATATTATGTCTAAAGCATAACGATTTTGTAAAGTAATTTGGCGAATTTCAGACACTTCTTCATTTAACATCTTAATGCTCTTAACAGTATTATTAAACATAGCAACAGTGAAATTATTTAAAATATGAATATCTCTATAGTTCATAGCTATTCCCAAAGGTGGGAAAGAGAGTCTGTGTAAGGAAACTTAGGTAACTCCAATTGACATCTATATTGTCCATAGTCTGAAACAGAAACATTAAACAGGATCAGAGTTGTAGCACAGGTTGAAGATATAATATCCTTATCAGGTCCCGAATAAAGAATGTCTTGACCCTTATGCCAGGACCAATATGCTGGAAAAATCAAAGGATGCCGCTGTTTGCAGATCAATTTAGTCTGATTCCCCAAAGGAACCTGCTGCATACAAGTTGGCAATCTCAGATAAGCAGTCATCTTTTCCCAGCCTTCACAGCGCCACGCCTGGACTGCCGGCATCAAGAGAATCAGGAACCACAGGTACGGAATCAGGAACCACAGAAATGCCATCCTGCTCCTCTGAAACCTCCTTCACTGGCACCTGCGAAGGCGCTTGCGAATGATCAGGCCGAATACATCGACCAGGAACCCAACGAATTTGACCAAGATGTTCTACTGCTGCATAACCACGTCCCCACGTAATCAGCTCAGCGGGAACCCATGCCGGATCCGGAAGGAATCGCACCAACACTCGAGGCCTCACTGCATCTGTAGAAGGAGAAGAAAAATGCCTGCTGGCCGCGCTCGCAGGGGGGTTACCAGACAAATTTAAAAAAATTTAAAGTATACAAGGCTAGATTTAATTGATCTTGAATTGCCGGAAGCCCCAGGAGCTTCCCTCCTTTTTTATTTAATTTAGCTAACATGTTCTTGAGCGTGCCATTATAACGCTCCACAATAGCCTGTCCTGTGGAATTGTATGGAATTCCAAATTTATGTTCCACAGACCATTGTTTGCAAAACTGATCAAAGACTGTGCTCCGATAAGCTGCACCATTGTCTGTTTTTAAAGTTTGAGGCGTACCAGCAACTGAAAATGTCTTAATGCAATGATTGATGACATGTTTAACCGCTTCACCTCTTTGAGGAGTAGCCATTAGGAATCCTGAATAAGTATCCACAGTCACATGTATATACTTCCAAGGTGCAAATGATGGATACTGAGTAACATCCATTTGCCAAATCATTGAAGGTTTCAACCCCCTGGGGTTGACTCCCATAGGAATAGCCGTGCCCTGTTTTGAACAAGTTGGACATTGTTGAATTATGGCAGCAGCTTCTGCAGCAGTAAGCTTGAATTGATGTGCCAATGCTTTAGCATTTTGATGAAAATAACTATGGCTGTCCCATGGCTGGACAGTGAGAACTGAAGTTACAGCACTGTCAGCTTTGGCATTGCCTTGTGATAAAATTCCAGGTAAATTACTATGGCTACGAATATGGACAACAAAACACACATTCACACGCTGCTCCAAACATCCTTGCAACAACAAAAGCAAACGTAGAATATTAGGTGATATTCCAGGAGACAAATAAGAACCTGCTACAAAGGGTAACAAATTATATACATACAAGGAATCCACTATTAGATTAAAATCCTGATTTTGAAAATTTTGAAAAGCCAAAACTACAGCAGCAAGTTCTGCCTGCTGGGCAGACTTCTGCTCTGATGTCACTTTTGTATGCCAAATTCCAGATTTATCTTCCCAAACACAAGCACCAAATAAAAACAAAAAAAATGTTTCTCCATCAGTAAAAACTTTAGGAGCATCTGATATACTGATTTAGGTCACACTCTGTCCCATTGATCTCTTTTTTTGCTGACTTTGACCCCCTCCAGGAGCCCAACATTGCGCTTTAAAATGTCCAGGCTTCCCACAATTGAAAAAAGTTTCTTTTTTAGCATTTCCTGCCTGGAGAGCCAGAGCTAAAGTTTCCATGTTAAAAGTCTGACTCCCCACCTTCCTACATGCGTTTATCAAATCTGTGATCTCTCGCTTTCCACTCGCAATAAGTGGATTAAGGATCTTTTTGCGATCTACATTAGCCTGATCTACCGCTAACTTCAAAAGCAATTCATTCCGGGCAAATTGATTGTCAATTTGCCTTTCAATAGCCACTTTCAATCTGCTAATGAAATTTTCATAGGGTTCATTGTTCCCTTGTTTGATGTTAGTAAAGGTCTTCTCACCACCTTCGCTGTCAGGGAGAGCCCCCACGGCTTGTAAATTTAACTGTGGGAGAAGAACGAACCCCTCCTCAGGCATTCTATCTCTCTGTTGATTTAAAGCAACATCCACACCAATTTCTACTGGATTAAGTTGAATCTCCACTCCAAATTCTACCAAATCATCTCCTGATAATTCCCCTCTGTCTGTTACGTCTTGAACAGCTGCAGTAACTGCATCTACTTGAACTCTTAAAGGCAAACTCTTCTCTTCTGACAAAGTATTTTCAGTGCCTGACAGTCCTCTGGATTTATCTGGAGGTGCTGTCGGTGGCAATATACGTACCGCATGGTAAGGCGGCAAACCTTCTTCGGGGGGTGCTAGGAGCGGTTGTTCATGAGTAGCTAATGCATCCATAACCATCCTCCAGGTTAACAAAATTGAAGAAGGGGCACGAGGCTCCTCGTGCAAAAATTTCCCTATCTTTCTCCAGCACTCTACTTTAATACTACCTCCCTCTGGATAACACGGAATATGTTTCCAAACATACTGTAATAAGTCCTCAATTTCTTTCTTTCCTACTGCATGTCCTCTACTATGAACTCCAAACTTAAAACTATTCCCAGTGATTTCTCTCATTTCCCTAAAATGCTTTGTCTGAGCTTTCGAGAAATCTCCCCCCATACTCACGAAAAGAATCTGTCTCCGTCCAGCGAAGAAGATGAGGGCCCAGTCGACGTCCGCGACGATGAGTATAGGATGCGGGAAACGTATAGCTTTTCAAAGCTATCACGTCGGAACGTATAGCTTTTCAAAGCTATCACGTCGGGGTCACCACTTGTGGTGGACTGACATTTGAAATGAGACGCAGGGAAAACGTCTGAGCAGATGCCAGCCCTGAGTAGACCCAGGTACCAGCTTTTATTGAGAACAAAATGCATATACAGAAAACAAGTGACCTCAACAGGATGTTATTTCCACAGGATATATAGGATGAGAACAAACAGGATGAGAATATACATCTGCGGAAATTCCCATGGGAATGGCTCAGCTATTCCCTTGGGAATGGCTCAGCTATATACTATGACCTTTCACCGACATATCTGGTCCTCTAAGCTTCGCAGGTCCTAACAGGACAAAAACACCCATAGCAGGCAGAAATGCCCCCCCCACCAGAGGCATTTTTTAGTCCCTAGATCTATGCAAAGCTATACAAGGACCCACAGAATAAAATATATTACCACACTGGAACACTGCTATCATGTCTCCCCTGGTCCTTCTCTTCACTAGACTAGCCATGCCCAGTTCCTGTAACCTTTCTTCATATGCCTTAGTCTGCAGTCCTCTAATCAACTTGGTCGCTCTTCTCTGTACTCTTTCTAGAGTCTCAACATCTTTTTTATAGTGCGGTGACTAAAACTGGATGCAATATTCTAGGTGTGGTCTTACTAAGGCTATATAGATTTTATAAAAATTAATACATTTATATATTTATTGAATTTATATGTCATCCATTTTCCTGATAGGGTGTCTGAGTAACTTACAAAGATAAATATGAAAGCAATTAAAAGTTGAAAAGTTGTATAAAAACTAATGCCAGTAAGATAGATGGTCACGGATGAGATCTTGTTATTCCATCAGCCACCTCCGATGATGGGCACCTCTCTTGGGAGCCCAAGCCAACTGACAAAACTAAGCTTTGGTACCCTTCCAAAAGATCAAAAGCACAGGAGCAGTTGTCACAGCCAATGGTAGAGTGTTTCATAGGTCTGGGGGCACAGGGGAGAATAAATATAAGATATAAAATACATAAATATACATAAAAGTTAAATCCACAAAACTTTATGCTTCCTTCATTGGGGAAATTGTGCTTAAGAATGAATTGCAGAAAACTCATTTTGTGAGCAAAAACACTATTTTTTTCATCCAATTTCTCAGAAGACAATTCTCAAAGCAGCTGAAATTTGCATTCCACGTTGCATCCATTTGATATAAATTTTTCTGTTATATATGTTTCTCCAAAAGTAGTCCAGCACTTCATTTTTCTTGTAAAACTGCTTCAATCCTATGTTTTATGACTTTCATTGCTCCTCTTCTGCTATAAATATTAGCCTTAAATATTTCTTTCATGCAAGTTTTCCAAAATTCACATCTCTTGATGGCTGTCTTATCAGTCCTCAAATAGCAGTAATATTACCAGTCTTATGTCTAGGTCAGAAATAGAGTACAAGTTCATATGTATTTCAGAAGAACAGAATTGGAAGGAACCTTGGAGGTCTTCTAAACCAAACCCTGCTCAGGCAGGAAACATATACCGTTTCAGGCAATCTCTTCTTAAAAATCTCTAGTGTTGGAGCACCCTCAACTTCTGGAGATACATTGAGCTGACTCAGCAGCAGTTTGCATTCAGAGAGGCAGAAAGACAGAAAAAGACAATTCAAAAACAGAGTCAGGTTCCTGGAAAAAGAGTTTTGCTAACCAGTAGTTTTAAAGAAGGAATTCAGAAAACTATTTTATAATGGTGATTTTTCCATCAACTTTATTGAATTTAGTTCCCTTATATCAAAAACCTCTAACTGCACCAGCCCACAGCTCAAATCTTGCTTTAGATTGTAAGCAGCAAAGAATGTACCACAGAATAATCTAAAAAGCTGCTGGAAGAAAATATTTGTAGCTAAGGATTGAATTGTGGGGTCCTTGGTGTTCTCCGAGCTTGGTTTGTTTTCATTTCATTACCAAACTTGGTAACATTGTGAGTGTTAGAAGGGACTGGTCTTATCTCACTTTATATATTAGTGGATTGCTATGTCCATGTTGGTAGGAGTGTTCTTGTTGCTTCCTTAAACAGGCTATTGTTTACAGTTTGTCTGAATTGGTAGTTTCTTGATGGGCATTATTTACTTCTTGTTTGTTACTCTAGTGCTACTTTTAAATCTCAGTTTATTGGAAGTTGATTGCTGGTAAAGACATGTTTTCACCTTTTTGTTTCCTTTTTGACTTTTTGATTGTCCTGTTTGAATGGTATGTAGATGTTATTTATGTCTACATGCCCGTCGATGACTGATATGTCTGAGTGGCAGGCTTTCTGGAATTCTCTAGCATTTTTGGATATGGCATGATTTAGAATCCTCACACTTTCCTAGTTGAAACTATGGCTGTCCATGTGTAGTGAAACAAAGGAATTTTTATCCTGTCTTCTGATTGCTAGTTGGTGTTCAGGGATGCATTCTGCTAGTCTTCTGCCTGTTTGTCCTACATAGTGGCTACCTATTGGCACAGCTTAAGATATTCATCTGTCTCTGTCTCTTGCTTCACTCTCCTCAAATGCTAGAAGTCTTGAAGACTGGGTGGAAAAGATTCAAGCCTAGTCAGGTTCAGAGCCTGCTGAATCTTAAATAGAAATATTGTTTACTGCTTCAGCCTTGTTACAATTGCTTGCTCTCATTTAAGGAAGGCTCTTATGATTAGTCTGTGATATTCAAATGTATACTGTCTTTTCTTTATCATTCCCAAATAGATGTTGATTTCTGTAAACAAAAACAGTAAAATGGACTTCAATTTTTGCAGCTATCCATGGTGAACTCCACATTTCATTTTTTGATTGGATTTTCCTTCCAGTACTGATGATGTGGCCCTGTTAGATAATGCAATATCTGCAGGAAAACAACCCAACTCAGAGAGCACCAAGGATCCCGCAACTGGATTTATTCTAGATTTTTTACCTTCCTTCTTCCTTACACCATAGGTTGCCATATTAATGAACAATTTTCTTCATTTTTTGTAATGTGATGAGGATTTCACAACAGCCTGTCCTATGTTGGTTTCTGAAGCAGGAAGTGTTAGAAAAGCCGATGATGACAGTTTTCCCTATTTGAAAAGAAGAAAGTGTAAGAACGTTTAACAGGATATTTTAAGTGTCTGAAGGAGTTGGCTGTATAAAATATCACCACTGAAAATTGGTGATGGGAAAGACATTTATTTATTTAATTTCTCATGCTGAATCAGTAAATAAACCAAATTAAAACATTTCAGAACGTCACTGTGCTGCTAACCGTTTATGTGCACACTCGCACATACATACTATACAAATACACAAATCAGCAATAGCTCCAAAAAATACTCATATTGATAAGGAGAATCTTTGTAGCTCAAGGTTGAAGTGAGAGCTTTCTGTGCTTTGTTGTTTTGTTGCAGATGTTTCATTACTCAATCTAGATAACAGCATCAGTGCTTCTAGGGAATTGAAACATACGCAAGAAAACACCAAGCTCAGAGAGCACCAAGGACCCCACAAAAATTCATACATTCGTGAAATAATGTTCCAAGTATGTTGCATAATGAAATACTGCAAAAAATGTGTAAGCCCATTGAAAAATGGAAAATTTGGGGGAGAAAGTGCAGTAGACCACAAATACATTTTAATATGAATTTAAAAGAAATTAACAAGTTTACCAAAACAGACTTTTCTGGGAGAGGACTTTTTCAACCAAGCCAGAGCTTATGATATACTCAAATCAGTTCTAAACATCTCTTTATCACCACAGCAGAAATAGTGCAATGGTTGGGATCTTTAGCATAGAAAAGATTGAAACTTGATGTAAACATGTGTTCCAACTACAGTTTTGGTCTTTCTTAAGGCAAACACCCTTTTATTGTTTTCCCCGACCCCAGAGGTAGAAGGGTTTCATTTAACTTCTAACTAGACTCTAAAATTGAGGACTAGAATGAGAGTGACCAGAACACTTGCAGCAGTCTTTGGGACCCTGCAAGGCATCCTGCTCCAAGAGACTCATTTCTAGTGGAGTTTGGGGGAGAGAAAGAAAGACTTCTGCTGTTTCTGCTGCTTTTCTTCCATGAAGCCAAAAGTCTCTCTCTCTCTCCCTGTGAGAACAAAGCTGGAGAGAGTATCCTGCGATCCCAAATAAAGAATGATCGATCGGTAGGAAAACGGGGTTGGGAATTTTCCTGCAGACTTTTTTTGGGATTTCCTCAGGGTCTCTGGTCTGCGGGATTTAAAATTATGAGTTTGATGGTCCCTGAGGCCCAAAAGGTTGGCTACCCCTGGATTAGAGGACGTCCAAGGCCCCTTCCAACTGTGTTATGCTGTTACCCTAATATATAGAGAGTAGAAATAAAAATGTAATTCTATATTTAAAATAAATGAATTGGAAGAAACTGTTACATTCTCTTTCTCATACACACTCACATCCACAAGTATGCACACATACATCCACACACACAGAGAGAAAGACTGCATTATCTTCCTTTAATTTGTTTTCAAGGGCAGTTTGACATTCTCTCCAATATCAAAATAAGCAAGGAACTCATTTCCAGATTGAAGTGATCCTTACCTCATTCATCTGATATCTTCATTTTCAATTGTTTTTTTGTAGCCTTAGGTGTGTTTTTTATCAATATTTCAAAAATCTCATGCAACCTAAGACTCTGCTGCTCATAATAAACAGCTGATAGAAACAGCCCTTAATCTCTGATTAAAGTTTATCAGAAAAATAAATGTAAAACAAGTAATGGGTACAAAACAAGCAATGGTTTTTAAAAATAAAAGGTGACATGATATGGAAATACTTCATTTCATTTTCCAACCATTTCCATTTTCAGCCTTAGGTGCTAATTGCTAGTGTCTTTCTTATCCTGAACTCCAATAATTAGACTGAATGTAATTAAAAATGAAATAAAAGGGAATGTAGTTTAGTTTGGATGAAACAGAGGTTCCAGTATCTCTTATTTACTCTGCAGAAAATGAATATAACTTTTTTTGTTGTTTATGTTAATCCAGTAGCACTGATTTCCATTCCAAAGCTGAGAAAGATCTATGACCTTAAAAGTTAATTCTTTATTTCCTGTTTATTCAGTTATCATACAGAAAAACACATTTGTGGGAAATGAAATATTTATTCTTGAGTATGTTTATATAGACATTATTAGCCAACGCTGAATACTAATGGTGTGCTCATCTATTGATATGCAACTCTATTCTCAGCTCTGATATAAATCAGGGCTTTGAATGGAAACAATTGACTGAGAGCAATTGCACGTTGTTCATGACAATTATTTTTGCCTTGGGCACCGTGGTGGTTTCATTGGGCATCTGCTGAAACAATTTCCTCCCACGGATTTATTTCTTTCCTGTCCAAATCTTCTGTCTCATCAAGACCACAATTTTAATTAAACCTGCAAATCAAAACTGGAGGTGACTTAAAGAAAGTTTTTTTTCTCTGTACATGCTATCATCACTTCCATCCAGTTAAAATGGAGGGGAAGAGTGGGTATTTATCATTGTGAATAATGAATAATGGATGGAAACTGAACAAGGAGAAATTTAACCTGGAAATAAGGAGAAACTTTCTGACAGTGAGAACAATCAACCAATAGAACAGCTTGCCCTCAGAAGTTGTTGGAGCACCATCACTTGAGACTTTCAAGAAGAGATTGGACTGACATTTGTCAGAAATGGTGTAGGGTCTCCTGCTTGGGTGGGGGATTGAACTAGATCAGGGGGTCTCCAACCTTAGCAACTTTAAAACTGTTCACAAGTCTTAAAGCAAAGCTGGCTGAGGAATTCTGGGAGTTGAAGTCCACATGTCTTAAATTTGCCAAGGTTGGAGACCCCTGGATTAGATGACCTACAAGGTCCCTTCCAACTCTAATTATCTGTTATTATCTGTTATTAATTAAATACCAGCTTGGAAGATGCAGTCCTATAATGCAATACTTCAGAGTAATCTCTGAAGTTGCTTTTTTAATATGTCCGTATATGTCTATGTTTTTATGCTGAGTGATTTAAAAAAGAGAATACAAGCTAAAACAAACTAATATAAAGTAAGCAAAATGAGAAGAAAGAAAGAAAGAAAGAAAGAAAGAAAGAAAGAAAGAAAGAAAGAAAGAAAGAAAGAAAGAAAGA
>NW_020769337.1:4024503-4056893 GCF_900518735.1 Pseudonaja textilis | reverse complement strand
AGAAAGAAAGAAAGAAAGAAAGAAAGAAAGAAAGAAAGAAAGAAAGATTTCACTAGACAAGATTTTGCTTCTTGAAAACATTTGAGTGCATATTATAGATTTTTGGCCTCTAATCATGAAAATATGCTGTCATCTAACCTATCATATACTTTGATAGAAATCTTGTTTTTACCACAATGTGCACTCTTTAGTACCTGTTTGCTTTAAAACATGAAAGAAACATATGAAGACATGGAACTGTTATTGAAGCACACCCAACTCACCAAATACAACTGGAATATCTGTGGAGATTGCAAAGTAATGACTCTGTTGCTTGGAATGCAGCTTGGATATACTAAGTACTGTTAAGCAATTGGGATAGCCATGTAAGAAAGTTGCATTATAGCAATAGCAATAGCCCTTAGACTTATATATCACTTTATAGTGCTTTACAGCCCTCTCTAAGTGGTTTACAGAGTCAGCATATTACTGTGTTTTTTTTATGTTAAAAAGCAATGGCCACTCTGAAAGAATTTGATTCCAGGACAGAAAAAAAAGTGGCACATGAAACACTTGTTGACCCAATAAAGATATTTTTGCCTCCACTTCACACAGAAAGCAATGAATTGTTCATTTTCAACAAAAATGAAAGTTTTTGTTATTTGAGACAGATGTTTCCAAGAATAACTGATGTCTAGATTAAGGAAGGCATATTTGTTGGTGCATAGATCAAATATATCAGGGGTGTCAAACTCACATCGTCACGACATTGTCACATGACGTATCAGAACTTTTTCCCCTTTGCTAAATCAGGCATAGGCATGGCCCAGCATGTGACGCTTCCAGCCTGTGGGCCATGAGTTTGACCCCCCTGATATACACTATCATTGACAAGCAGTTTGAAGATCTGTGAGTGGAGCCATACAAAAATCCTCTGGAAAGCATTTAAAGATATACTTGAGAATTTTCTTGGCAACTACACAGCACCAAATTACATTCAGCTGATTGGCAAACTTCATACAAAATGCAAGTTCATGAAGTGCAACATGTCACTGAAGCTTCATTTTCTGCATTCACATCTTTCCCAAAAATCTGGGTGTGGTCAGTGACAAACATGGTGAACAACAGGTCATTGGAACAATGGAAAAACGTTATTAGGACAATTGGAATCCATCAGTGCTGGCTGACTGTTGTTGGACACTGCAGCAGGTTGCATGGGACAGAGAGTACAAATGAAAATCAGCAGCGAAACACTTTTAGTCCTGTTGAATTCATTATGCCATTAAATATATTATAGTCATTAAAATTTCATATTTTTCAAGATTATTATATGATACAGTTATTCTTAAATTATATTTTTGTTCAGTTTTGTTTGTCATAATCACGAAAAGTTTTTTCAGGAAGCAAAACCTGAAAAAAAATGGTTATCCATTCTTTACAGAAGTTATAGGTGCAATTGTAAATTTGCCTCTTATTCTATGGTTACAACGTGGCTCTCTCTGTTCCATTATCTATCCTATCTAATGAACAAAACCATAAATTATAAGTTCTTTTTTTTGTTTTATGCCAGATATCCAGTCAATAGTAAACATAGATACTATCTTTTCTCCTATCAAAGAAGTCAATTCAGTCAATTTAGTTTAAGAGAAAGGAGGAAAAAAACAAATAAGAAACATCTTGGCATAACTTCACACATTTTTTCTCTTAATCAGTGTTAATTTTACACATGGATAGTTTTTAGCATAAATCCTAGATTACATTCTAATACTGATGACACAGAATGATTGTAGTTTCGTAGGAAACTTCTGAAATGCTACTAGATGGTGGCAAAGAATTAAGCATTTTCTGCATCTCTCTGTTGCCATCTATTGCTTATTTATGCTACCCAGATATGGTGATCCTATTTTTATGGAAGAATGTTACACTTAAGGTAAGACTTCTATACTCCATCCTATATCTGCATAATTTAAAGCTAAACATTTAAATTAAGGATCTCTCACTTTCAAAATAATTTGTATTTCCTATTCCAGAAATGTAACATTAATTTGAAAAGGCCATCAATCAGTCCTCAATAATAATGATGTCAATTCATATTTGTATCCTATCTCTCCTCCAGTGAGCACATTCTAAAATGAGCAAAACAGAAATGAAGTAGATTAAAGTAGAGAAAGTGAGGTAGATTAAATGCAGAGAGTAAGACTAACCTCTTGTCATTCATTTATGCATAACGATGATTTGAACTCTAATGTCTTGGGTCTCAGTCCAGCATTTTAACTATTACACTGTACCGGCTCATTCCATGCAAAACAAAATGAAGCAGAAATAAAATAGCATGAGTTAATGGCAGGCAGCCCTTCTTATATGCTAAACATTGGCTCTTGAGAAAAAGGATGGATATTCTAAGTACTTTAAACGTACTGATTATTCTTCACCCTTCTTCAAAGGTTAATGATATCTCCAGTTTTAACGGTAAAACATCACCCAATAGACAGGGACCAGGCTGTGGGGGGTGTAGAGTGGGGGATAGAAATTTGATTATTAGTCTAATCAAGGTAAAAATCCAGTTTCACAGGGTGAGCTTGATTACTGAGGTGATGAAAGAACGATATTGGTGTCCAAGTAGCAATTGTCTCTGTGCTAGGATGAATTATGTGTTGTGATATAGCTGCGGCCTTCCTGTTCCCCTCTATGTTAGGGTTGAATTGCAATTGTGTGGGAGATTGGATTTCCTCTCTCCTCATAGTTCAAGGATCACAGGTCTCTGGTTGGGTGGGATTTTTTTTGAAACATAATGAGAAAGAAACAACTGTTTTACTCCTTTGGAGTATGTGAAGGAAGTGGACTGCTGTTTGAATGGAATTTAGTGACATGATATAACCCCATCTGCTCCTAACTTTACTACATGTTTCAAGCATGTCCAACCTGCAACCCACAGGCTGAATGCAACCCTGGACAGCTATTAATGTGGTCCTACAAGATTGTAAAAATATTAACAAATAAAGTTCATTATTTATATATATTTATTATATTATATATTTTATATGCAGCCCGAGGCAATTCCTCTTCACTCAATGAGGCCCAGGGAAGTCAAAAGATTAGACAAATGTGGTGTGATTCCTGACTGGCTAAGAATGCTTTACTAACTCAAATATAATGCGTTATGTATTTTGATTTGCATTGAATTACCAGCCAATAAAAAATCCTATTCATGGAATCTGTTGCAATAATGATTAAAGGCAAATAATTGGGACTGAACTTTCAATGGTTCCATGAACCAAATTATTAATTTAAAGTTGATCTGCAGAAAACTAAACAAGATGAAACTCCTGGATATTGCATCAGACTACATTTGTAAGACACAAAACATGCAGACATATATAGGAACTAAAACTATAGGAATCTAAAACTATAGGAATCTAAAACTGAGATTTCCTGCATTCCCCCTCCCCCCACTTTCATTTCTTTCAAAAGTTCTCAGATTATCTAAACGATCCAGAAAAGAACTAAATAAAAGATCTCCCTTCCTTCCTCTTTCTACTTCCTAGGAAAGTAAATTAATAAAATATTATGTTTATTTAAAACAATAAATAAACCTCAGGCTGAAGTATCCCCAAATTCACAACAAACCGTTTTCCTGATTAAGTTGTTAAAACCTGATGTCATGATTATGTTATAAGGGAATTTACAGTGGTGGGATTAAAGTTTTTTTACTACCGGTTCTGTGGGTGTGGCTTGGTGGGCGTGGCAGGGGAAGGATACTGTAAAGTCATCAGTCAGAGGTGGTACTTGCTGGTTCTCCAAATTACTCAAAATTTCTGCTACCGGTTCTCCAGAACTGGTCAGAACCTGCTGAATACCACCTCTGGAATTATAGTTTAACAAGTGAAAGTCTACTCCTGACCACTTAGTTCTGTAAAAGAGTGAATACCAAGAGCCAAGAGAACAGGAAGCTAATTCTACCATCATTTCCCTCACTTTTATTAAATTTACTTGGAATAGGGAGTTTTATCTCTCCGTGTGAGGAACAAGTGCTGACAAGACCTGAGGCCAAACTTCATTATGAAGTTCAGATCATAATGAAGCAAAATGTTCTGAACTAGTGGCATTTAAATTCCTCCCCAGTTCTGAGTCAAACTCATAACTAAATGAAAAAAGATGGAAAGGTTGATCACAGCCTGTTGTGTCTCACTGTCCCTCTCCCACAAACTTCACTCCAGATTCCACATAATGATCTGGAAGAACTCAACCATATGTCTACAAGTTGAACCTGAGGCCACACATGGCTCATCAAGGATTCAAATGTTCCACTAATCATTGGCAAAAGCTACCATACCATAACACCTCCGTGTTTCAGATTGTCACCATTCCTGTGTCCATCTATGTGTACCTTTGCAGCTCTAGGGCTTTGCATTTTGTATCCCTATGATAAGAGGAATCCTTTGCAATTGATAAACACGGTAGACAAATGCATAAGATATCCAGATTCCATAGTCAAATCTCCTTGGACAAGGTTACTGGCAAGGAAATGGTTTTTGTGCATCCACACAGCAGTTCAGACACATATTCTCAGGGTATCACTGGGACAGAAGCAGACTGAACATTCTGTGCAGCCTGGATCCTTCTGTTAAAATACACTGAATTTTTTTCTAATAGTATTCAGTATACCTGTCATCACTTTGCCAAGGCAAACATTTTCTTTTATCTCTGAGGCAGTATGGGAGTTTTTGCACATGCAATTTTTATTTTACTGCCATTAAGCACTAGCAAAAGGAGTTTACTGTGCAAAAGTTACTGTATCTGCCTTATCCCATTGGTGTGCATTTTGTAGCATATTAGAATCATAAGCGATATGGTCCATTTGGGTGTACTTTGTTGTAGCCTCATTATCTTATCTATTCCTGATAGTAAATTCCATAAAGCATTTGCCAGCAGACTCCTAGTTGATCAAATCATGGAATTTATCACTTTCCCTCCCCCACTTTTATAATGATTCAATTTCCCACCTTCTTCTCCCCTTAATGATTAAAAAAACACCACCAGCTGCTTGGTATAATGACCATCATCATCTTGTCCCCTTTTCTTGGCTGCCAAAATAGCTTTGATTTCCATAGCAGTGGAACAGTCGAAATGTCTGTGTGTTTCTGTGTGCATGTGCCTACATTTAATTCTTATATTCCCCAATGTTTACAGGAAACAATAGCTGTTTCCACTATTCAGATGGGCTGTATTCCTCAGTTTGGAACACTTAATTAATGTAGACAACACAGGTAGAAACATACAGGTAGTCCTCAATCAACTAGACATTTAGTGACTGTTCAAAGTTATGATGGACCTATCTGGGGAGTGCTTAAAACCCAGATTTGATGTTACAATTGTTGCTCCCCCTAGCAGATGCTTGGCAATGGGCTGCATATAGTATCCTGCATACGACTCCAATTTTAGGATGGTTTTGCTGAAAACTGACATTTAGTTCTGCTTTTGGACAATCCCAGGTCTACAATACATCATCTATTGTCTTAACAACTGCAGCATTCAGTTAATGGTCATGGAAGTTGCTTAACAGTTGTTGCAAAAAAGGGCAGGCTCCATTATGACCATAAGAACCTGCACAAATGTGAAAACAATGCAATGATTAATAGAATGACCATGAATATAGAGCAGCACAAAAGGTCTAAATGTTGTGGGGTGGGGGAATCTAAAGATTTCTAAATCAAAAAAGGTATTTTTCTTATACAAGTACAGTTTCCCTCCCTCTTTTTCCCTCTCTTTCACACACACATAAATCCAGTCATTTGAAATTCATGAAAAGAATTACTTGATATTATTGTCTTATGGAGATTCTCAGTTATCCAGGTCATGGTTGTCCCAAAGGTTGCCCCAAGAGGCAACTGGGCTTCTTATTTTTTCTTTGAAGACATTTTGCTTCTCATCCAAGAAGCTTCTTCAGCTCTGAATGGAAGAAACTACTTAGATGAGAAGCAAAACATCTTCAAGGAAAAACCCGAAAGTCCAGTTGCCTCTTGAAAAAGCACCTTTGGGCTTGATATTATTCTATTCAAAAAGAAAATTCCACAACACAGAAAACTCCCTGCTTCTTGTTACCATCCATTTGTAACTCACAAGCAAGTGTCCTCATGATTGCCACCGACGTGTCTTACTTTAAAAAAGGATTCAGGTTTTTTGGGGGAAATTGTACTAATCTAGTATAGATTTTGGCCTGATTAAGTAAGATTTTTCTTATCTTCTTATGTTGCCATCGATCTTAGTGATCATCCTAGCTAATTAGGCCATCAAGTTCAACCCCACATTCCTTGCTCACTTGAGGAACCCAAATTAAATCATCCATGTCAGCTATTGTTTGAACATATCTGCCAGAATGGAAACTGCTTTTTCCTTTAGTAACTGATCCCACTATTAAGCCAGTCTGTTGAGAAATCTCTTTCAGCATTTATCCAAAAATCTGCTTTCTGAAAGTTAAGACTGTTAATCCATACCCTGTGGACTGTAGACAGAAAAGAAGACATAGTAATATTCTTTTCTATATCCTTTCAATTAACTGAAAAAAATCTGTCATAATTTCTCAAAAGTACAAACACATCCAGTTCCTAAAGTCTCTCCTTGCAAGCCCTTCTACAGTTCTCTGATAATCTTTGTTATCCTCCTTTGCACTTGTTATAGTTTCTCTGAGTCTTCTTAAAATGTGCTTTCCGGAATCAGACCCAGGACTCAAGAATTGATGTGATCAAATCAAAATAAATCCTCCTTCCTGCTCTTCTCTTCTTGACACAGCCTCAAATTCCATTGGCCTTTTTTAAAACTTGGTGATTAAAACATTGAAACACTGTAGTCAGGTATTCAACTTGCAACAACTAATATATCAATTCCTTTTCACAGGTAGCTATGAAGGCAGGAAGTACCACCAAGTACTTTTCATTCTACATATTTTTTCTGTGTCTGATGTATTTGTTTGCTAATGGCTAGCTGTAGTTTTAGGGTTCTCTTAAAGAACTTGACTCTAAATAAAGTAATATTCTTCCAGGCAGAGTTGGTGAACTGTCTGGGAATTTTTCTGGACAGGTGGCATCTGCATGGAGGGCAAGTGTCATTTCTGCCCAGGCGGGTCTTTGAAGAATTGTATTGTTTGTATCAATTGTCTATTCCTGGTGAACAAGGTTACTCCTGCCATCAATAGGCACATAGACATAAACAACATTTACATACCATCTAAAAGAGACAATCAACAAGCCAAAAAGGAAACAAAACACATCATCACCAGCAATCAATACTCGGATGATGTAGAGTAACACCAAGTAACATCGAGTAACACCGAGTAACATCAGACCAACAATCAAGGTAAACAATACCCTGTAGACAAGGAACTGTCAGACAAGGTAACAGTAAATAGTCCAACCAAAGAAAATACTACATGACTTGGGACCAGTTTACTTGTGGATCTCCTGTCCAGGATGGTTTCTGCCCATCCCACTAGATTAGACAGAATGAGCGTGCTCCGGGTCCTTCTGGGTGAAGTCATTTCACTTGTTGCATCCTAAGAAGAATGCTTCCTCTGTCATGGTGCTTGCCATGTGGAAAAACCTCCCCAAATCCTCCTCTCGATAACCCCAACCATCCAAAAGCCTGTGAAGACACATCGTTTCCTAGGCCTGCTGTTCTGTCCCAAATCTTGTTCCAAGGAAACAAACACAAACAGAGATAACAGCAAAACCTGTTAATGATTCTTTACAAATTCCATTCCTTCACAGTTAAATGGCTGTTTCAAATTAATTATCTCTGATAAGAACGAGCCTTGCCAAGGTTGTGCAAGGCTGCCAAGAATACTAGATAAAGTTACTAAGAAATATTTCAAACACAAAGAGTCTCCAAACACCAACCAAGATACTCCGAACGTCCACAAGGCTTGAGTGCAAAAACTTCTTTGCTTTCTGCAAAGAACTCCAGTTTCTCAGCTGGCTTTTATCTCTTAAAGGAGGGGCCATTACCTTGCAGCCTTATTCCCAAGTCACCTGTGCTGCTGCAGCTGCTCTTTCCTTTGAGTAGCACTGTGCGCACGTGCACTGGGCACAGGCTCCTCAGGGACCTCTTCATCCCTGCTGCCAGCCTCCACAATCTCCAAAGGCAGCATTGCACTCCCTGGTAGTCCTGGCCCCACCCCTGCATCACATGCAGGCCCCTCATCTGAGTCCTTGCTCTCCAAGACCTTAGTGGTCCACACTTGCTGCCAGCGAACCAAAACACCTGGGAACCTGAGCTCTAAATGGTGCACAGATGTGGGTGTAGGTCTAGCTGCTGTTTTGTGAGCTTTTTAATATATGCCACCATCTCCATGATAGGGCGACTGTTTAAGTGGCCTAAACTGCTCTTTTTTTAAAAAAAGTAATAATTTAAGATTAAAAAAATCTGTTCACCATCCGGAGTGCCTATGGTAGATAGATGGCCATGTAAATGCTTTAAATAATATAAATACCTTAAATAAATCTATGCTCAGGTTTCATTCTGTTTTATTTTTTTCTAACTGGTTTGGGATTTTATTTCTGTCTTTGCAGTATCTCAACCAGTTCTGATGCATTCTGCAAATCTGATAACCATTCCGTCCTTGTTTTTAAATGGGGCATTAATGATGATATAGGGCCCAGGATCAAAACTTGAAGCGCCCTGCTTGCCTATGGAGATTCTCAGTCACCCTGGTCATAGGTGCTTTTTTTAAAAAGGCAACTAGACTAGTTTTTTCCCTTGAGAAAGAAGATATTTTGCTTCCCATCCAGGAAGCTTCATCAGTTGTACTGGATGGTGCATTACCTATCATCACGACCGACTGTATCTCCAATATACAGTACAATCTTTTTTGGTATTTCCAAGAAGATTCCACAACCATTTGCACTCTGATTCAGGTGAACCCGAGGTCAGAGATAAATTCCAAGTAGCCTCAACAATTCTCAGGGAGTGCTAACAACCAGATGACTGCAAAGAAACACATTCCCTTACCACCTGTTCTGACCAAGGCTTCCTGAGACAGTAACAATCACATGCTGTTCCCAAAAACCTTTTATTTAAATTATTTCAATGGCTGTGAATTATATGCATTCACAGCCCGTAATGAGTCCCAAACAGTCTATGAATAGTCCAGCAGAAGTCTGTCAGTCTTTCAGGATAAGGTTGATAAGCACCCACCTTTATCTCCCTTGAAATGCTGCCAATGACTAAATTGCCAATTAGCTGTACAAGGCCAGACAGAGCACAAAGTCATCACAGAGCTTCAGATTTTAAACTGACCAGAATGAACAAAATTGCTTCCTGCAAAGACTCATGTCCCTTTGCTCCTCCTTTATGTCTTATGGGAGGGACCAATCATCTCCAAGCTCTTACTCCTGAATTGCCCCTTTTGTCTTAAGTGTTCTTGCCTTCTGGCAGCTTTGCACAAGCATGCACTGAGAACAGGCTTCCCTTGTTCCTCTTCCTCACTGATATCAAATTCTGGAGTCTCCAGAGTCAGCACTTAACTCTCAGTTGGCCCTGGCCCCATCTCTATGTTGGATGCAGATCCCTTGTCCGTGCCCTCTCCAGACTCCAGGACTGGCCCATGTTCCTCCCCACTGTCTGACTCTGCTGCCAGCTCCACAGGCCGCCAACAACACCGGCGGACAACACCACCACCATCATATCAGAACCATCCCCCATCATCTAGTCTCAACTGTCAGTACCTGTCATTCTATCCCCCGCTCACCCTCCACCCCACCCCCCAGTACAACTGATAAAGTTCTCTGGATGGAAAGTGAAATGTTTTCTGCCTCAAGGGAAAAAAAAACAGTCCAGTTGCCTTTTAAAAAGCACTTTTGAGACAAGCATTCTCCCTGTTACATCATATGACATTTATTGATTAATGTCATATGCATCTTTATTGATTAATGTGACTGCTGGAATAGACTACCCTGAGTTAGACTTATTCCTTGCCAAAAATGTGGACATATATCATGCCAAAATAGGATGATTGTACAAAATTGCACATGCTATTTTAAGTAGAGACAGAGGGACATTTAGAAATAATTATTTTAATTTTACTATTTGGTACAATTCACCATACCACACCCATGTTTTAGCACTGAAAATACTTAAAAAGAATACCTTTGGGATGTGCAGAGTAAAACAACCAAACAAATATGTAACATTGGAATCCAAAATGATTTTGAAGAGGAAAAAGAAAATGGTTAGTCAAAAATACACCAGAGGTATTTAAAACAGACTGTAAGGACATCTGAAAAACTCAGAATATTTTTTTTAATAAAGTTTGACATAACCATGCAAAAATCCAAATTGGCAGAGGCTTTTTAAAGTCTATCCATTTATGCCTAATATAAACTGTACTCAAGCAAAGTCTATTCAGTGGAATTATTAGCCTATTCTCATATATCTTAATATTTAACTCAAGAGTTCTAGCTTGCACTAGTCTTACTGAAAACTTTCTCCTTTAGGAACTGAAAGAATGTATTTATTTCAGTAAAATAAATCAATAGATACATATCCCGCCATTCTTCCTTCTTCAAGTTTTGTCAGTGATTGACCCAAAGTCACCCAGTGAATTTCCATGCAGATGGTGAAACTGAACTTAATCCTCATTCAAGCTTAACCTTTGCATTAAACTGAGACTATACAAGGCAGGAATGTTAGTCAACAAAGTAGAACCAGCAGAAGCTTGAAGGAAAATCATGACCATGTCATGACGGATTTCTGGATTTTAAAGAAACTAGATATGTGAGTAGTCAAACATGAATCTTGGATTTTAAGAAAACAAATCTGAAAAAGAGAATACTGATAAGTCAAAGTCTAAAGCAAAGGAAGCTAAAAAGCTGAAGAAGCTTCTTGGATGAGAAGGAAAATATCTTCAAAGAAAAACCAGAAAGTCCAGTTGCCTCTTGAAAAAGCACCTTTGGGACAGCCATAACTTAGATGACTGAGAATCTCCATAGACAGGAAGCTAAGAAAGAAAAATCAGAAAGATTCAATTCCCAGATTGATTCTGCAATGTTTTTTTTCACTAAGGGAAATGTAGAGTTCCATTGCCTATGCAATTTTTATTCATATATTACTACGACTCAGTTGTGTTTTTTATATGTGAGAGTACACAATTTGTTTTCTTATATTTACATATTGTGATTCTTTTGAAGATGAGGATGATTACATTAAGAAAAGGATAAAAAACATATCAAGAATTTAGGTAATCCTCAATTTAGAACTATTCATTTAGCAATTCTAACAACAGCACTGAAAAGGGTTAATGGCCTTAAAACTGGTCCTCACACTTACACTCAATGTAGCATCTCCATTGTGATGTGATCAAAATTCCAGCATTAGCAACTACCAGTAGCGACTTGGCTGCAGCATCCGAGGATGATGTGATAAACATTTGTAACCTTCCCAGCAGGCTTCCAACAAACAAAGTCAATAGAGGAAGCTGGATTATTTTAATAACTGCATGATTCACTTAACAATTGCAGTGATTCACTTAACAACCATGGCAAAAAAGTTTATAAATTGGACGTGATTCACTTAACAACTGCCTTGCTAATTGTGTTTGTAAATTGAGGACTACCTGTAGAACAAAAACAGAAATAATTCTACATTTTTTTTAAAAAAAAAATCATCTTTCTTCATTTAATCACTTATAAGAACTGTATAATATTTTCATTAGGGCAGGGGTGGGATTCAATTGGTGTTTGGTGAGAGTGCATTTTGCGCGTGCGTGTATCGCATTTGCAAAAAAAAAAAAAAATAGCTGTGCCACCTGGACAGCTGACAAGTGTTTGAAAATCCCCTTTCCTGCTTTTTCAACCTCAGCTGTGCTGCGCAAAAGCAGCTGAGGTTGAAAAAGCAGGAAATAAAGGACAGCCAAGAGCCCTGGCAGGCGGGTGGGCCAAACAGATGATCAAAAGGTCATAGCAGCAAACCAGTTTGGTGTCTGCTGCTCTTCAGAGCTACCAGTTCTATAAAACTGGGCCAAACCGGTAGCATCCAAACCCTGCATTAGGGAATTTTTTTTTTTTTAATGACTGCAAATTAGGAAAAAACTCTAACTGTCAAAACAACAGATCTTGGGTTATTCCATAAGACAATTGCAAACAGAAGGATTAGAAGTAGAACTGAAGTTTATGACTGATAGAAATATATCAGAGAGTATCTATTTATTTTTAATCTCCAGGACCAAATAACATTCACCTTAGAATATTGAAGAAGTATATTGATGGTATATTTATGAGCTATCTCTGAGAAATCCTACAAAAGAAATGAACCAGAAAAGATAAAGTTTGTCTCTATCTTCCCCAAAAAAGGAGGAGCTAGTGAATTATAGGCAAATTATTCAGACAGGGATGTATGAGAATATAATAAAGTTATTGATTTAAAATCACTTTGAAAACAAGGTCATTATTACCACATGGTTTTGGCAAGAATAAATATTTCCAGAATAAACTCATCCATTTTTTTCCATTAGATAAGTTTCTTAAAGATTTGTACAAATGCTATGGACCTGATATCTTAATTTCAGCAGCTCATCTGTTAAATTCACATTTTGTAAGCTAGTCCACTGTAGATTCGATGACTTGGAAATATGTCTGGCTTAAAAATCTTACTCAAAAATGCTCATCGAGAGTTCCTCATCAAACGGAAGTGTTTCGATTTTTAAAAAGTAGAGAAACAGGAACAGAAGCAGAAAAGGGAAACAACTCGGTGCCATATGTTTATTTTGTACTGTTTTAATTGTTTTCATGATATATGCTGTCCAGACTTGTTGAGACGGGCTTCTGTAGAAATCAAATAAATAAGCAAGGAGGAACTACTATAGTCCCATAAAGATTGAAGAAAATGGGAACACTTTATCTTTCAGGGAAAAAAAAAAGCAGATAAAATATCACTTAGGAACACTGAATATCAAAATATGTTCTTTTTGTTTTTAGAGTGCAGGATGCTTTTTTTTTTTTTCCATTTCACCTCTGTCTTACCAAAAATTACCAACATTTCCAGGATTTTGATGATTGCTGATCTGCACATTATGAAAACATGTGACTTCTCATTTTTCATTCTAGCCCCTCTGAAATAGTTTAATATTTCAGACAAGGAGTGAAAGAGGGGTTGGATCTGTTTTGGGAAGGGAAAGAAAGGGAAGGGAAGGGAGAAGAGAAGGGAAAAGGGAAGGGAAGGGGGAAGGGAAGGGGGAAGAGGGAAAGAAGAGTTGAAAGGGACCTTGGAGGTCTTCCAGTCCAACCCATTTGCTTAGGCAGGAAACCCTATACCATTTCAGACAAATGTTTATTCAATCTCTTCCAGTGTTGGGGCATTTATAACTTCTGGAGGCAAGTTGTTCCACTGATTAATTGTTCTAACTGTCAGGAAATTTCTCCTTAGCTCTAAGTTGCTCCTTGATTAGTTTTCATCCATTGCTTCTTGTCAGGTGCTTTGGAGAATAGCTTGACTCCATCTTGTCAGAGTGCACACAGTGTGATTAGGTGAGACAACCCAGGAGCAAATACAGCACACAGGTTTGTATTTACATATAGTGGTTTTATCCCTACAAAAGCATATATACAAGTACTTTGATACAGGCCTTGAACAAACAGCAGTCAGTAATCAGCTATACCACAGAAGCACACAAGCACACGCACGCACATGCGCGCACACACACAGAGGGATACACCCTCACAGGGTCTCTCTTATATTACAGTCTCTTAAAGTGGTAGCAGTCAAATAACCCTGCTAATTCATCGCTATCATTGCATCATCATTACACCATTACAGTATTACATTACAAAAGCTAGTCAGCTATTAAATCATCATTACCCTGACACCTCTTCTTTGTGGCAGCCCCTGAGATATTGGAATACTGCTATCATGTCACCCCTAGTCATCAGACTAGACATACCCAGTTTCAGCAACCATTATTTATATGTTTTAGCCTCCAGTCCCCTAATCATCTTTGTTGCTCTTCTCTGCACTCTTTTAGAAGAATGACAGCTGTCCCTTTGTTCTCCTCCTCACATACTTTCATCCCCATCTATTCCCCACCCCACTTTTATTCCTCAACCCATTGACCTAGGAACATTGTGGATCTTCTCAAACACATATGAAATATTGTTCTCTTATTTCAAATAGAGGAAAAGAAGACCTTGGTGACTTTTATACACAGAGAGAAGAACACACCCAAACAGACAGACAGACAGACAGACACACACACACACACACACACACACACAAATATTTACATATACACAGGGTGGGATTCTACTTGTTCGAGCCAGTTCGGGCAAACCGGTAGTTTCAAAGATCAGCTGTGAGTGAACCAGTTCGCTCCGATGATCAGCTGTTGAGCCTGCCCACCCACCCCGACTCTAGTCTCTGCTTTATTTCCAGGGTTTCCAGCTCAGCTGCTTTGCACGGCACAGTGGATTGCCTCAAGTCAGCTGTTTTATACACAGGACTTGCAGCAGAAAGCAAGTTGCAAATGCTGCACATGCGCTCTCCGAACCAGTTGTTATACCAGCTGAATCCCACCCCTGCATATATGTACCAAAACATTTATCTACATGCACATATTGTATTTATATTCTGTTTTAATGTCTGCTAGTCTCCCAGTGTCACATTAGTGAGCTGGTTGGTTATATAAATAAATAACATACTGAGCCTTGGCAGTTTGTTTATGGTGGGGAGAAATGATTGGTCTCTGAAAGCATTTGTGCCCTGACTGGCAAAGCAGAGACTGATATCTTACACAAAAGGAGCATTTTGTTTCTTAGTTTAGTGGTTTATTGGATTTTTTTATGTGGTCGGATCACTCATCAATAAGAATTTATAGCTGTGGGTATTAATAGTGTTCTTCAAAAGGGGATAACATTTATTTATTTATTTATTTATTTATTTTTATAGAAGGGTGATGGTTGAAAGATCTTAAAAGTGCTTCAGAGATTATTGATGAGTTGCAATGGATTGGAGAAATTTTCAGGGGGAAAAAAAGCAAAACAAACTGTACCTGCACACAACACAGCTTGAAATAAGGATGCATCAGTTCAATGTCTATGGAGGTTCTCAGACATCCAGGTCACAGTTGTCCCCAGAGTGTTTTGTTTTGTTTGTCATAAAGGCAATGGGACTTTTTCTTTGCTTCATTTCTTGAAGATGTTTCACTTCTCACCCAAAAAGCTTAAGTCAGAACTGAAGAAGTTTCTTGGATGAGAAGTGAAACATCTTCAAGGCAAAAAAAAAAAGAAAAGAAAATCCAGTTGCCTTTCAAAAATAAAGCACCTTTTGGATAAGGATCCATCAAGTTTGCCAACAAGGAAAAAACAAAAACAGGTAATTGGGGAAGCAGATAGTTCTGAATTTATGACCACAACTGAGCCCAAAATTTATGTAAACAAGGCAGTTGTTAACAGAGTTGTGCCTCATTTTACAATTTTTTTGCCATGATTGTTAAGCAAATCACTACAATTGTGAAGCATGAAGTTGTTAACTGAATGTGACTTTCTCCCATTGACCTTGTTTGTCAGAAACTCCCTAAGAAGGCTGCAAAAGACAATTCCAGGACTCCAGAGGTTGCGACCATTGTAAACACATGACGGTTGCCAAGCAACTGAAGTTTGATCATGTGGGGATACTGCAGGGTTTTGGTGCCATTGAAAGCTACAGGTCATAGCATCAACTTCAATGGCACCAAAACCCTAGCCACTATAGAAAACTCCAGATACAGAATTATCAGAGAAGCCATAGAGATTGAAAAACGACCTGAAAGCATGAATAGAAGAGATGACTCCACCAGACTGTCAATTACCTGGAAGCCTGCACTCTGTCAGTGAAGATGGCAGATGAGATTCTGCCAAAACATCGCTACAACTTTAAAAGCACAACTATAATGACGTGGGAAAATACCCAAACAAAGCTGAATACCACACACACACACACACACACGCACACTTGATTATTCAAATGATATTAGAAAAACAAAGAATATGGTAAACTAAAAGAATATGTTTTTTTTCTTTTTCTTAATCGTATACATATTATATTAGACATGAAATAGAAAATGTAATTGATTATATAAAGGATATGAGAAAACAGAATATGGTAAACCAGAGAGGATTATATTGTAAAGTAAAGTATTTGCAATGAGATTATTATATTATGATTAAAAAGGAGGGGAATGAAAACTTAATAAAATTTCATAGTTAAACCTTGGCTAAGTGGAAACAAAGAGAAAATATGAAATGGTTATATGAATATATCTGGAATAAATATAAGATTTATTGTAGATTGGGGAAATACCATGTGGATCCTGAATATATTAGTTTTATTTTATTTTTATTCTAAGATTATAAACTAATGAAGATAACAGTGTAAAATAAAAAAGGTGGTAAGCTGGAAATGGAAATAATAGGGGATAAAAAGTGGAAAATACGTGAGGGTGAAATGTTTTTGATATTGAATTTATGAATTGAAATATAAAGTAGAATAGATAATGATTTGATATGAAATTAGATAAGAAAGTTGAAAATGTAATTATGACTATGTATGAATGCTGTAACCTGGAACCACATTGCTCACTTGAAGAGATATGTAAAAAAAATTAAAAAAAAACCTTTTATTAAAAAAATAGTAGAGACCTTCAGGTTTCTAGGTTCTATCATATTTCAAGACTTAAAATGGACATCAAACATTAAAAATGTCATCAAAAAAGCACAACAAAAAAATGTTCTTTCTGCACCAACTCAGAAAGCTCAAACTTCCAAAAGAGCTGCTGATTCAATTCTACAGAGGAATTATTAAGTCTATCATCTGCACCTCTATAACTGTATGGTTTGGTTCTGCAACCCAACAGGACAGACAAAGACTTCAGAGGATAATTAGAACTGCAGAAAAAACCACTGCTACCAACCTATCTTCCATTGAGGACCTGTATACTACATGAGTCAAAAAGAGGGTTGTGAACAGACTCCTCACATCCTGGACATACCTGTAAATTGTTTCAACTTCTACCTTCAAAATGACACTACAGGGCACTACACACCAGAACAACTAGACACCAGGACAGTTTTTTCCCGAATGCCATCACTCTGCTAAACCAGGGGTCCCCAACCACTGGGCCCCGGACCGGTACTGGTCCGTGGATCATTTTCTACCAGGCCACCGGTTTGCTGGGCACCGCCATCTTGTTTCAACAATAAAGTGCTTCCAGGTGAGCTTTTCCGGTTGGAAAGCAGTGTTTGGGTCCTGAAGGAATCCTCGCGCCTTAGTTTCATCAAAGGGGGGGCGGCTTTGAACGAAGAGCCGTCCCGATGGCGGAGGAGATTAAGAAAGCACAAAAAAGGTACAAAGGAGGAGTTGAAGGTGGCGGGGAGAAGTGGGGGACGGCTGGCTGGCCGGTCGCTCAGCTCGCCTTGCCTTGTCATGCGTGCTGATGCTGGTACCGGGCTGCAGATCATTTTGTGATGCCGGTACCAGGCCGTGGCACAAAAAAGGTTGGGGACCACTGTGCTAAACTACTAATTCCCACAACACTGTCAAATTATTTACCAAGACTGTATTACTATTCTTCTTCTCATCCTTCCTAGTACCTATCTCTTCCCACTTATGACTATAACCATGTTGCTTGTATCTTTACAATTTATATTGTTTTATTTGTTTCCTCGTATGATTTGATTGCTTATTAGTAACCTATGACTATCACTAAGTGTTGTATTTTATGATTCTTGATGAATGTATTTTATTTTTTCTTTATGTACACTGAGAGCATATGCACCAAAGACAAATTCCTTGTGTGTCCAATCACATTTGGACAATAAAGAATTCTATTCTATTCTGCAATTCTTGAAAGTCTTTCTCCAACCATCTCAAGAACTTATTGGATTGGTGCTGCCCTAAAAGCTAGCAAACATGTTAATATTGTAAGCCACTAGATTTGCCTTATGGCAAACAAGTTTAATAAATAAATGCATGCATAAATACATATCCATATGACATGTATATTGGAACTTGCACACCTACTCCAGGGCTAAATAAGCAATGTGCTAATGCATTAGTGCTTCTAAAATTAACCTTACAACAGCCTGGCTTACATTTACAATGTGCTGCCATGGCAATGAGTATGATATAGAGGTTGTCACAGTAAGTACAGATTTTTCTATTAATCAGGAAGGTGAATAGACTTGTAACAGCAAAGCAACTGTTCAGTAAATGAATTGCAAATGAGAAGTGTTTCCATTTGACCTTGATAAATAGAACTATTTTTTCATAAAAGAATTGGAAATCAACTCCCCAAACATCAAACAATGTTTTTTAAAAAGAAAAAAAAATCCATGAAGGTCTGCTTAGGTATTTTGAAATGTAGAGGTTTTCATCTTTTCTTTAGTTTAGATACAGTAAAGTATAAATCAAAGATAATTATGCAGACTTGGCTATTCTGACTAGAACATCTTTGGTAGAATCAGATGTCAGATATTGACCAGAATGTTTGAAATGTCTACTAAATGTCTACTAAAGAGCCACTTTGATCTAGTGATTAAGGCATCAGGCTAGAAAGTGGGAGATTGTGAGTTCAAGTCTCACTTTATCCATGAAAACCAGCTGGGTGATCTTGGGCCAGTCACTCTCTCACAGCCCAAACTACCTCACAGGATTGTTGTTGTGAGGAAAAAAGGAGGAAGAAGACAATGTTTGTTTCCTTATTTGAAAAAATAATAAAAGTGGGAAATAATAAATAAACAAATAAAATATAAGTCTAAATTATTGTATTTATCATGTGAGGGTTTTCCAGAAAGTTTTAGAATTTTACTTTCTGTATTTTCCTAAAAATTGCACCAGGGAATGCCACTTCAATATATGTGATCATGTATAAGTCTACACACAAGTTCATGGCATGATTGTGGAACTGGTGATTGATAATATGTCATCTTTGAATTTGAGTCTTGTAATACAGAATTTTTTACCTTTGCCTTAAAGCAGGAGTGGGCAATTTATAGCCATGTTTGTAACAGCCAGATTCCCAGGAACCATGCTATCAAAAATTGGTGGCAAAATAATGACCTTTCAAGAGGTATAACTTTTACTTCCCACCCCATGGATTAAACCCTGTGATAGGTGCATTGATTCTATTTGTCTTTTAGAAAATCCCTTCTTGGATCTTTTAAAATATGTAATTAAATGTACCTCTAGACTGAAAACAGTTGCCTGTCCCAACCATAAAAAATTACAGAAGTTTCAAAACAACTTTTAATTGCTATGTTAAAAACAGTGGTGGGATTTTACTGGTTCGGCCTGGTTCATGCAAACCAGTAGTAAAAAATGGTACAGTTCAGCCAAACCAGTAGTAAAAAAGCAGTTGAACTGGTCTTTCTTTTTTTTCCTCCCGGCAATCAGCTGTTCTGACAATCAGCTATGCCAGGATCCCCTTCACTGTCTTATTGCTTCATCCAGAAGGCTTCCCTGAGGCCCAGGAGGCAAAAGGGGGCATGCGGGGGGGTGGGGTGCTGCACAAAACAGAAAAAGAAGAAGTCATGCCCACCCAATCACATGGCCTCACCCACCTAGCCACTCCCACCTAGCCATGCCTACTGAACTGGTAGTAAAAATATTTGCATCCCACCCCTGGTTAAAAATCACACAATCAATCAATAAATCAATCAACTAATCAGTGGCAATAGCAATAGCACTTAGATTTATATACTGCCCCATAGTGATTTACAGCACTCTCTGGGTGGTTTAAATTGTCAGCATATTACTGCCAGCAATCTGGATCCTCATTTTACCAACCTCAAAAGGATGGAAGATTGAGTCAACTTTGAGCCGGTAGAGACTGAACTCCTGGCTGTGGGCAGAGTTAACCTAAAATCCTGCATTCTAGCCACTGTGCCATAAGAGCTCTTAGTAATACAGACGATCTGAATTTACTGAACTTTTAGCTTTGGTTCTTTTTAGATTTTTATTTCAGTCATATGGTTGGTTACAAAAGGCAAATTATACTTTGGATAAACTTGACCAAGTTTATGGCCAGTGAACCTCAGAAATAAATTAACAGAGCTTCAGAATTATCTAAACCAGGGCTGTCAAACTCCTGGCCTATGGGATGAATCTTTCACACACTGGCCACGCCGACTCCTGGTTTAGTGAAGGAGGAAAAAATCTCAATACGTCACGTGATGCTGCCATGATGACATGAGTTTGACACCCCTGATCTAAACCACATGCCTGGAGAGAACCTATATAAGCTAGTTACAAATTCTGGTTAAAAAGACAGTGAAATATGGTGCATGTAGGGTGATAATCAGTGGTGGGATTAAAAAAAATTACTACTGGTTCCATGGGCATGGCTTGGTTGGTGTGGTATGGCTTTCTGGGTGTGGTTTGGCTTTCTGGGTGTGGCTTGCTTGGCATGGCAGGGGAAGGATACTGTAAAATCTCCATTCCCCCCCCCACTCCTGGGGAGAGGTTACTGCAAAATCCCCATTTCCTTCTCACCCCACTAATCCGCTTTCCAGCTCCGTTCTCCTGTGCAGGGCAACCACAGAAGACCCAGCCAATCAGCTGGGACTTGGGAGGCAGAGAATAGATGGGTGTGGGGCCAGTCAGAGGTGATATTTGCTGGTTCTCTGAACTACTCAAAATTTCTGCTACCAGTTCTCCAGAACTGGTCAGAACCTGCTGAATGTTAACACCTCTGGTGTTAATCCATGCCAGAGATTTCTACAGCTAAATCTACATCTTATCTTTTGGGGACCTTGTAATAAATTCTCAAGAAATCCAAGGATCTTGTCACAAAGTGTTGGACTATTTTATCATTCATTATGGGTGTTAGAATAGGTTAGATGTCTTCAGTTAAAATATGACCAGTATAAAATTTCAGCACAGATGACTTATCTTTAGAAATGTACTAAATATAATTTCAGAAATCTCTCACCATTCTGGATTGAAGAAAGCTGTTCTAAGATATGCAAAATATTTCAAGACACTAAAGTAGTAGAGTACTAGAATTCTTTATTGGCCAAGTGTGATTGGACACACAAGGAATTTCTCTTGGTGCAAATACTATCAGTAGGCATAAAAGAAAAGATACATTTGTCAAGAGTCAAGAATCATAAGGTACAACACTTAATGATAGTCATAGGGTATAATAAGCAATCAAATCATACTAGGAAACAGTCAATATAAATCATAAGGATACAAGCAACAAAGTTACAATCATACAGTCACAAGTGGGAGGAGATGGGTGATAAGAAGTGATAAGATTAACAGTAATAGTAGTGCAGCCTTTGTAAATAGTAGGACAGTGTTGAGGGAATTATTTGTTTAGCAGAGTGATGGCTTTCGAGGGGAAACTGTTCTTGTGTCTAGTAGTTCTGGTGTGCAGTGCTCTATAGCATCTTTTTGAGGGAAGGAGTTGAAACAGTTTATGTCTGGGATGTGTAAATATTTTCACAGCCCTCTTTTTCACTCGTGCAGTATACAGGTCCTCGATTGAAGGCAGACTGGTAGTAATTGTTTTTTCTGCAGTCCTAGTTATCCTCTGAAGTCTGTGTCTGTCCTATTGGGTTGCAGAACCAAACCAGAAAGTTATACAGGTGCTGATGACAGACTCAATAATTCCTCTGTAGAACTGTATCAGCAGCTCCTTGGGCAATTTGAGCTTTCTGAGTTGGTGCAGAAAGAACATTCTTTGTTGTGCTTTTCTGATGACCTTTTTGATGTTAGGTGTCCATTTTAGGTCATGTGATATGGTAGAACCTAGAAATTTGATGGTCTCTATTGTTGATACTGTGTTGTCTAATGTTGTAAGAAGTGGAAAATCAATCCTATAAATATTTAATGAGAAATCAACTCCATGTTTTTGATCAATTCTAAGTCACAGTTATCCCAGATAACCAGGTATATGTAGGACTGCAGTCAGAAAACAATTGGCAAAGATCTGCCCTTTTTTGTATTTTGCTTTATATATATATATATATATATATATATATATATATAAGCATAGAAGCTGAGACTCAATAGTGTCATCAGAATAGTGGTTTCCTTTAGAGTGCTTTTTCATTTATTTTCTCTCAAAGGAATAGCCCACAGTCTTCTTGTTTGGACTGTCATCATACTTGCTGTTTAACATAACTGAATGAAATGTAATTTTTACTGAATTCATTCAAGTTGTCTGCATTCTGTAGATAGAGACAAATGCTTGGTTTGCGATTAAGGTTCATTATATTGGTTTCCTCAAGGCATTAATATAAAGGGTTTATTTTTAAAACTCAGGTTGAAATAAGTAGTGAATTTATAAATGACAGCTGTTTAACAAATGAGCTTCAACAGATACTAGAAATATTCATCTTACTCATTTAGCCATCTCCAATTACCTTGGAGAAATTAATAAGATTTCTTCCTATAATCTCTGACATATCCAATGACGTTCATTCATTCATTTATTTCTAGGCTGGAACCAAATTCAAAGTGAGCTTTATAGGGAAAACTCAATTAATAAAACCCCTGATTGAATATGCAGTAGTAAATATGAGTCAAATATATGATATCGCTGCTTTTAGAACAACAATTGTCAAATAAATATACTGTGATTTCTAAAATCTTTCACTGCTTTCACATTGACTTCATCAAATAGTGTAGCATTTTATATGCTATAAATAGACATGTTGCATATATATTGAAACACCACATTATTTGAAAAGGATCCAAATTATACCAAATCTCCAAACATACATCTTCAGACTTAATATATGTGCATTTTATCTGCACACATGCACACAATCTGAGTGATGGCTGTGAGAGGAAACTTTCTGGCTGCAAAGACACCATTACTCTGCTGCCTTTAAAAGCCTGTGATGGGATGGGATGATAACATGATGATATTTTTTGCAGCCAGGCAGTTTTGCCTAACTATATCTTCATACTGATATGGTGGCTAAGGAGAAAGGAGAAAAAGCAATAGCTTAGAATATTTACAGACAAAAACAGGGAACAAGGAACTGATGCTCTATGTATATACAGGAGAGAAAGTAGTTATTATTCAGGACATGGCACAAAGGCAACAAAGTCAGAGAATAAGTCTGGGTTCCTTTATTAGCTCCAACTTTGCCCACAATGTCCTGGTTATCTTCTGGTTTGGAGGAAAAAACTCTCCCAAGAACTTGCAACAGCCTTTGGCTGCAGATATTCCAATCCAAACATTGTAAACAGAAAACTTTAAATTATAAATCCAGCAAGGCAAAATAAGGCAGGGCAAAATAATTCTGGCAGGACAAGATAAGGTATTCCAGAAGTGAAGTAACACAGCAGTAAATCAAACCAGTTGGGAGGATGCCAGGAACTGGGATTACTGCAGCCAACACAAGATAGACTCAACATTTGCTCCCAACAATTCCCCACCCACCTGCCTCTGCTTTATACACCATCCCCAGGTGTGCCTTGTGAAGGGAATCAGGGCCCTTTCCTCCCTCATAAGCCACACAGCCCATGTTGTTCTCTTTTCCATTCTTCCCTGCATGCCCTAAGATGTAGAGGGGGTGGGCCTTGGTCTTCCTCTGAACTCCCTTTCCTTTGTTCCACCTCTCCCTTGCTCTGCCCAGCCTGACTTTGCCCTTCATCAGTTTCCTCCACAGACAACAGAGCCACTCTCCCACTCCCTGTCAGCTGTTCATCTTCCTCCTCAGATTCAGACTCCAACTGGGGGCATGACAGCAGTAGTGGCTTGAATTGGCATGTGAAAAGAATCCCAGTAATGTGGAAAAGACCCTTCTACAATTTTTGCACAACATTGGAAATGAAGAAGTTTGCCATTTCTGCAATTCTGGATACAGTAGCTAAATATACCACAGAGCAGGACTGTCAAATTCGTGGCCCGCAGCCTGGATGCATCATGTGCTGGCCACACCCATGCCTGCTTTAGTGAAGGGGGAAAAAGTCATGATACGTCACCATGATGCCACCATGATGCTGTGAGTTTGACACCCCTGCCATAGAGTGTGTCTCTGTATATAAGCAATATACTGCACGGTATATTATCTATAGAAGCATTTTCACCCCATTAAATCAGCCCATCCTGCCTGATCAGGCAGGGAAGGTACGTTGGACCACATCAACTAAAGAAATCTGTCTGGTGGTGTCCTGGAAGAGACCCTTTATTTAGGAAACTAATTACAGCATGAAACCTTTCCCCAAAGTACTTAAATGATGATGACTTTAAGAATTGGGATGAGTGTTTATTTTAGACACTAGATTAGAATGTGGTTATATTTACTGATTGTACTGTTATTAAGATTTTTTTTTTGTAAAGTGCTGGAAGCCCATCTGTATATACTGTAAATGTATATCTCTATTAAAAATGCTATTTTTTCAAGCAAAAGTATGAGGGTCAGAAATTAATTATTCATTGCATTTTGCACATTATTAATGGTAACATGCCATTCTAGGCTCAAAATATAAGTGCACATTGAAAAGATATTGTCATGCCCCTGTTGGAATCTGTCTCGGAAGAGGAAGCCGAACAGCTGACAGGGAGTGGGAGTGTGGTTCCATTGGCTGTGGAAGAAACTGGGGAAGGGCAAAGTCCGGCTGGGCAAAGCCGGGGAGAGGTAGAACAAGGGAGAGAGAATTCAGAGGAAGACCCAGGCCCACCCCCTCTTCATCCTAAGGCACACAGGGAGGAACGGAGAAGAGAGCAATGTGGGTTGCATGGCTTACGGGCTTACAGGGGAGGAAAGGGCCCTGATTCCCTTCATTAGCTGCAGCTGGGAATACAGTATATAAAAAAGGCAAACTGTATGCAGCAAGCTGTTGAAAGCAAATGTAACTTTATCTAGTATTGTCGTGGCTTATCTGTGTTCCTGGTGTCTTCCCAACTGTGTGAGTTGTGCCATGCTTTCAAGTCTGAAATTCCTTCTTCTGCCCTGTCAAACTAATTACTTCAGTTTGCTTTGTTTGGATTTTAAGTTACAGTTTCTGTGTACCTTGTTTTGGACTGAATTTTCTACAGTTAAAGGCTGTTCCTGGGAGAGTTTTTCTCTAGCCGAAGGTAACCTGGACATTGGGGGCAAATTTGGAGATGATAAAGGGATTCTTATTGCTTATTTGACTGTTGCCTTTGTGCCATGCCCTGGGTCATCACAATATTTTTAGTCATCTTAGGCATAAAATATATGTAAAGGCATTGTTCAGTAATATTCAGAGGGACATTTCAGTGCTGATTAGAATAAATATTACAGATTTGTGGCTCAGATTATGGCTAACTCACAAAGGCATGATTCTGAGGGACTCCAAATAAAGTCAATTGCAAGGAAAATAGAGATTGTATGTAGCTGCACTGAATTTTTGACCAGCTTTCAGAGAGAAGAAGAGATAGGGTGGTAAAAACAGCAGTCAAAATTCAACATTGAAAAAAGAGTCATATGAAAAGAAAGATGAAGACAGGGTGCATGGTAGTAGAGAGGATGCCAAAGAAGAGTTAAAAGCAATGGTGGTGGTAGCGGAGATGACAGCAAGAAAGAGGATCTGGGTGGTATTGAATATTATGGCAAGGAGAAGTACATGGAAATGGCATAGGGACAACAGAAATGAGGAGCAGGAGAATGAAGAGATGTCGGTTGGAGTGGAAAGCAGACAAGTAGTTTTTGAGAGAAGAAGCTTTGATAGAGGACATCTTAAAAGTGACAATGAGCACCTCATTGAGGCAAATTATATCAATGCTGCTCTTCAAGTAGGTGAATCTTTGTTTATGCATTGCAAAACATCTCATCAAAGTTAAGACCTAGCAATCACATAGGCTTGGAGAAAAGATAACCACCTCACATATTGATCAGACTTTTCCTACAATTATTAATTCTAATTCTGAATTAGTCTCTTTGTTACTCAGAAGGATAAACCTTGTTTCAAGTGGCCATGGTGTACCCCTCATTTTCCTTCAAAACAACAGGAGCCTGAGAATTTTTGCAGACCATCTGTACAAAGCAGTAAACATAAATCAATACGGATCTCAGCAAGCTACTTATCTTGTTCAAGTACTCCATCCAGAAACCATCTCTCCTGGAACTGTCAATGCAACAGATGGATGAAGCAGCCCCATCTGGCAGTTTGAAGATTTTTCTATACAAGAGCAAATCAACGCTCTTTGATTTTCTTTGCGCGAGAGCACTTTGGAAAGGATTTACAAATGTTAAGGCAAAGTTTATATGACTTCTAAACATTGAATCTCACAGGTTAATGACTGCAAAACCTGCAAGTAGAATTAATCCGGTGTACTTTAACGTGGAAAGTTCTTGACTCCAATATAGATTACTGAGAAAAAGCAGAAGTCCTTGAAATTTATCACAATTGATCGACTAACATTTGGTGCCGTTCTGCCTGCAGACATGTTGGCTTTTCTCATTACCTTCTGCCTAAGAACCTAAATATAATATATCCAGAAGTTTTCTGTCTCCAAAAAAAATAATAATAATGTAGATAATTGTTCTTTGGGGAGAGGCAGATTGTAGATGTATAATAAATTATAAAATTTAAAAAGTAGTAGTAAAACATGTGAAAGCACCATTAAAACTAAAAGCTGGGTTGTCTTCACTAGCATAATGATCCAAATGATTGTCTATGTGATGATGTTATTGATAGAAGAGAATATTTGTAGCTCAAAATAGAACTGTGGGGTCTCTGTTGCTCTCTGAGCTTGATTGTTTTCTTTGAGACATTTCATTACCAAACAAGAACTGATAATATGATGTAGTTTAGTAATGAAACATCTGCAACAAAGACCCACAATATGATGATGTTGCAATGAAACATGCGATTCAGCATGGTATAATGTTTGGGGGCCTACATATGTTGGGGGTATTGTTTCTTTCATTTGGCTGATCTATAATTTAATTTTTATAATGCTTATTGTAGTTCTTTTATTTTAATATTGTTCACCAACCAGAGTCATGTGTTAAGATAAGTGGTGATGTTAAATGAGAGAGAGAGAGAGAGAGAGAAAGAGAGAGAGAGAGAGAGAGAGAGCACAATAAATCAGGAGTCAAGGTGGTTCAAATGGATACAGGTTTATTGCATGCTAATGCTCTCTACAAGAATCTGAACTACTATCAGTCAAAGCAAATTGGCAGTAGATAAGAGTCAGCAAAATTCAAGGTGGCCATGAAAGGACTCAAGACTGATGACTTGCTTGACCCCTCCCTCAGGGTCACCCTGGCCATCTTCTAAAGATAGAGAGTAGAGAGGTCAATTGAAAATGAGATGGTGAACATCTAAGCTTTTCAGCTTGCTTTAGATATTATAACATTCCTGAAAACAGCAATTTGGTTGTTGTTCCATCTGTCTCACCAAAACAGGTCATGAAAGGTGTATATGTATCTTTCGATTATTCACTTACAGCCTTGCTTTTAATGCAAAATATATAAGCTGTAGCACACACATAAAAAACAGATTTCTCCTCTATACAAGGAAGCATTTAATTAATGCTTGGGGTAATGGTTTTTGCTAATTGAAAAATAACTGAGCATAACTGAAGTCTGTTTAAATAATCCTGTTTATGAGAAAGCGAAGAAGCAGGCATGATGTTAGATGGTTAGTAATAAAAAATGACAACATTACAGTGGACTGCTATTCAGGTTGTCAAAGAGAATAAATTGTTCTGCAATAAAAATCTATGTGAGCTTTTGGATAGATTATATTATGTTGTGGATGTGTCCTAATTTCACACAGGGCCATAGTAGCTCTTTTCCAAGCAGAACCTTCCAAGTTCATTTTTTTGTCTCTTTATTATAGCATGACATCTCCCATCTCTTTACAACCATAACAGATAAGCGTGACAAGCATCATATTTGTTTTTGCCTGCTTGCCCATTATTTTAAAGCTTGTTTTTCATTGTTATTCCCCTTGTCTACAGTAAGGAAAATTTCTCTGGTAGAGATTAATTAAAAAGATTATCTCACAACACAAGATAAAGAAAATTGTCATTCCCGAATCTGTCAAGGAAATTCATTTTGCCAACCTATAAAATGGATGCGTGTTGCAGTATCATTTTTCAATACTTGTTGAAGTGCCAGCGTGGAAAACAGATTCTAAATATTATCCTTTTAAACAATATCTTATGTTAGCCATGGGGAAGGCGGGGAAAGGAACAGGAATTGTATCCAAAACCTGTTTCTCATTTTATCAACACCAAGTTTTTTTCAGTCATGCTTCAGCCCTGATTTACAAATAGAATGCCTTTATTATCATTTTTCCTAATTTGTTGTCAATCAATTCTAAAGATAATGCAGTGGAATTGTATGAAGGAATATCTGTAATTGGACTTTTCTGAGAATATTCCCCAGGGCTATTTCCCAATAAATCAAAATTCAGTTGAACGGATCTGGGTATTGTCAATAAAACTGCTGAATTTGCATATTTTGGGGAGGGAAATAATAGGAGATATTTTATTTTCTAATCTAGAGAGTTCATATTCTGAAGATTATGCTTTGTCCATCCCCATACCAAGAATAACAGTTATTCTCCCAAGCTGAGTTCTTTATTGTTTCACTCTTATAGACAAAATATTGCCAAATTGAGAACTCTGCTATCTGCATCTACAATACACTCTGTGGACTATTCAGGAGGGAATGTCTTCAACCTCTTTCTCTCATACATGATATCTGGGCTGGCTTGCTCCTTACTTCTCTGGAATGCAATTCTTCCCTTCTGTTCCTCACCATATTCCACCATTTAAAAAAAAAATACTGAATAGATTATCAGATTTCTCCTTGGTTACTTGGTCCAATGATGATGCACCAAATTGTCTTGGTGCATTTTTCAGACACGCCCTCAACTAGAGGCCAAACCTATCTCCATGAACTATCCCAGTCTAAGGACCTTCTAACTGATAAAGAGTTGCAGGAGTCAGGAGAGCTACCACAGAGAAGACTTAGAATCATACTGCTGGAGGTCTTCTATTCCAACCCCTCTGCCCATGACAGGGCACTTTATATCATTCTGGACAAATAGTCATCTAATCTTTCCTTGAAAATCTCTATCAATGGTACACCCACAATTATGAGAGGCAAGCAGTTATGTTGGTTAATTGTACTTATTATTCAGAAACTTCTCCCTAGTTCCAGATTGGAACTCTCTTTAATGAGCTTCTACTCACTACTTCTTGTCCTACCCTCAGATGTTCTCACCAGATGGACACTTCAAATTTGGCAATGTAGTTTTGACATCATGCAATTGTTATTTATTTTGTCAGCCAGATATATATTAGCTAGAGATTAGTCAGGCTTTTTGAAACTAAGGAACTAGTTGAAAATGGAACCAAACACAACTTAGATCTGACAGATCTTAGACAAAAATCAGCCTTTTTGTTGGAAAGTTTTTAAAACTTGATGCTTTTCCTTGGTCTAAATAGTCAAGTTTGGCATGTAGATTTTCATTCCAGAATGCTCATATGCATAAATAAATCACACTATTTCACTGTTGCCTGTGATAAATATTCCATGTGGAAAGCTCAAATGCCTGAGCCTTCCATAATAGGAAGCCATAATTCACAATTTTATGCAATTGTCCAGTTCACTTTCTTTTTCAAATGGCAGATAGGCAGGATTATTAAGGTTCATCTGAGATTCAGTGCTGTATTTATATGAAATATTTAACCTGGTCAGGTAACAATCTCATATGTACATTTTTACAAATGTAAAACTTAATAAGGGTAAACTTGGCTTAGTTGTTATTTTGTTTGCGGGTATTTGGGGGTGTTTTTATTTGGTTAATTTACAGTTCCAAGTACTGTATGAACCCAGAGCAATGATTAATTTAATAACCAGATTTAGCGTGCTGTGTGGATGCAGTCTAATATGCCTCAATTCCATCTCTTTTTCAAGCTTGGAGGAATTTCAGTTTGCCTTCTATCAGCGGTGATGCAAGATAGTTCACCCCATACAGATGAGCTGCATTCACTATCAAACTGATGAGAAGCCTCCCATACTTGTGGACTGTTTAAAGCATACTTGTAAGAAATCAATTCGTGGCAAGTCGAATTGACTTTGAGTGGTGACGGGGAAAGAATCAGTTAGCACTAGTGGTCCAGAAGATGAAATCATTTGTACTCATTGGCCATATCAACAAATATGTAGCATCTCTACTTAGTAAAGGTGAAGGTACAAGTTCCCCTTGCACATATGTGCTGGTTGTTTCTAGCTCTAGGCACTCATCTCCGTTACAAAGCTGAAGAGCCAGCACTGTCCAAAGACGTCTCCGTGATCATTTGGCTGGCATGATTAAACCTCAAAGGCATACAGAAAGCTGTTACCTTCCCACCAAAGTGGTCCCTATTTTTCTACTTGCATTTTTACATGCTTTCGAACTGCTAGGTTGGCAGAAGTTGGGACAAGTAACTCATTACATGATGCTAGGGATTTGAACCGCCGAACTGCCGACCTTTCTGATCGACAAGCTCAGCGTCTAAGCTTAGGTATAAATGATGATGTCACTCAGATGGATTGATCAAAAACATGCCATCACAATGTAATTTTCATTGTGTCTGTCTTTTTCTTGGCATTGTTTTAGAAGTGTAGTAGGCAAAAGATGTATCAGTGGTGATTCTAGTTTTACTCAGGGCTGCACAGTGGTGATTCTAGTTTTACTCAGGGCTACAGTGGTCCACTGTATCTGTATGCAGGCTGATACTTTGTTGTACTTTCAGAGTGATTGGGTTGCTTTAAGTGAGCCAGTTGTTGGCCACAAAACAACATTGTGGTACTAGTATAACCAGAAATGGTAATCCATCTAGAAAATATATGTCTTGGGGAAGGAGGGAACTTTTGGATTGTGCAAAGTTTAGAACAGGCATTTTTGGAGTATTATTATATTTTTACTTTAGATTGAATGGTGTGCCCCTGTAGGTAGATGATTGATCGAAGATAGATAATGGATAGATAGATGATAGATAGATAGATAGATAGATAGATAGATAGATAGATAGAGATAATCAGAGTTGGAAGGGACCTTGTAGGTCATCTAGTCCAATGCCCTGCCCAAGCAGGAGACCCTACACCATTTCTGACAAATGGCAGTCCAATCTCTTCTTGAAAGTCTCAACTGATGGCGCTCCCACAACTTCCGAGGGCAAGCTGTTCCATTGGTTGATTGTTCTCGCTGTCAGAAAGTTTCTCCTTATTTCCAGGTTAAATCTCTCCTTTTTCAATTTCCATCCATTATTCCTTGTCTGGCCTACAGGAGCTTTAGAAAATAGCTTGACCCCTTCCTCCCTGTGGCAGCCCCTCAAATATTGGAAGGCCGCTATCATGTCTCCCTTGGTCCTTCTCTTTACTAGACTAGCCAAGCCCAGTTCCTGCAACCGTTCTTTGTATGTTTTAGCCTCCAGTCCCCTAATCATCCTGGTTGCTCTTCTCTGTACTTTTTGTAGAGTCTCAACATCTTTTTTATAATATGGTGACCAAAACTGGATGCAGTACTCTAGGTTTGGTCTTACTAAGACTTTATAGAGTGGTATTAGTACTTCCCTTGATCTCAGTTGTATCCCTCGGTTAATACAACTTAGGATTGCATTAGCTTTTTTGGTGGCTGCTGCACACTGCTGGCTCATATTTAGCTGGTTGTCCACTAAGACTCCAAGATCCCACTCACAGTTATTGCTATTGAGCCTGGTTTCATCCAGTCTATATGTGTCCTTTTGGTTTTTCTTGCCTAAGTGTAGGACTTTACTGTTCTCTATATTGAATTTCATTTTATTAGATATGGCCCAGTGTTCTAGTCTGTCAAGATCCATCTGGATCTTGAGCCTTTCTTCTGGGTATTAGCTATTCCTGCCAGCTTAGTATCATCTGCAAATTTGGTAAGTTCCTCTTCTATTCCCTCATCTAAGTTGTTAATGAAGATATTGAAGAGTACTGGGCCTAAGACGGAACCTTGTGGCACCCCACTGCTTACTTCCCTCCATGTAGACTTAGACCCATTAAGAACTACTCATTGAGTACGGTTTGCCAGCCAGTTGCTAATCCATCTAGTGGTGGTGCTATCTATTCCACTTTTTTCTAGCTTACTAAGAAGTAGGTTTTGGTCTATTTTATCGAATGCCTTGCTGAAATCTAAATATATTATGTCCACAGTATTTTGCTGGTCTACTAATTTAGTCACTGTGTTGAAGAATGAAATAAGATTGGTTTGGCATGATCTGTTTTTAACAAACCCGTGCTGACTGCTAGTTATTACTTTACTTGTTTCTAGATGTTGGCAGATCTGTTTTTTTATTATCTTTTCCAGTATCTTCCCGGGTATTGATATTAGGCTGATTGGTCTAGAGTTTCCTGGGTCTGTTTTTTTTCCTCTTTTGAAGATGGGAACTGTTGTGTCTTTGGGACTGGTTGGGGTTTCCAACCAGGTCCGTTCTT
>NW_020769337.1:3987306-4015986 GCF_900518735.1 Pseudonaja textilis | reverse complement strand
AGATAGATAGATAGATAGATAGATAGATAGATAGATAGATAGATAGATAGATAGATATATGTTCATGGGTACAGGTATGTAGGTCTAGGTGTGTTCGGGTCTTTTTCCATGTAAGATTAAGAGTATCTTGGCAATGTTTCGGCAAGGTCCCACTCGCCATCCTCAGGCTGGTGCTTTCGGCTTCATGCCAGTGCAAGCACTGTGTGATCAGAGCTGCCATCTCTCTATAAATACTGGTGGTGGGGGCTGGTGTGCTGGGCTGGTTGGCTGCGCTGCTGCCTCTTGATTGGTTGTTGGAGTTGATGTTGGTATAATGATGTTGGTATTTTCTTTGGCCCCATGGAAAAGAAAACCTAAACAATTTCCTAACACACCTAAACAGCACACACCCACAAAAGATAGTTCACCATGGAAATGGAAACAAACAACTACCATTCCTAGATGTACTAGACTACAAAAAAGCAGATGGCACACTAGGACACACCATATACCAGAAGAAAACACACACCAACCATTACCTCAATGCCCAATCCCACCACCACCCGGTACAGATAAACTCCGTGGCCAAAATACTAATCACCAGAACCAAACGCCTGGCAGACAAGACACACATAAAGACTGAACTATGCACCCTGACTAAAGTACTGACAGCCAACAGCTTCCACAAAAGCAAAATCACCAGCTTGATCCACAAAAACACATTGAGACATAATGGAGACCTAGAAGATGAACAGACCTATGGAACAGCTGTCCTGCCCTACATAAGAGGTACTACAGGCAAAATCTGTAAGATACTACACAGGCATCTCATCAAGACTTCCTTCAAAACAGACAGAAAAATAGCAGCCATCCTAAGAAATCCCAAAGATAAAATTGACCTGGAAAACCAAGGCATATATGAAGTCCCCTGTGCATCATGCCCTGCCACATACATTGGACAGACCAATAGAAGAATAAGTACCCACCTGGATGAACACAAAAATGCAGTGAAAAAGCTGGAACACACTTCCTCACTAGTCCAACACATGAAAACAACAGGTCATAGCATCGACTTCAATGGCACAAAAACCCACCTGGATGAATACAAAAATGCAGTAAAAAAGCTGGAACACACTTCCTCACTAGTCCCACACATGAAAACAATAGGTCATAGCATCAACTTCAGTGGCACAAAAACCCTAGCCATTGTAGAAAACCCCAGCCACAGAATTATCAGAGAAGCCATAGAGATTGAAAAAAGACCTGAAAGCATGAATAGAAGAGATGATTCCACCAGACTGTCAATTATTTGGAAGCCTGCACTCACAAACAAAAAAATCTCCACACCACTAGCCAGGCAAACACCTCGGCACAAACAGATCCCCCCGATACCTCCAGCTCAAACACACCCCAACCAGGCACCCAGATGAAACCTAGCTTCCTAATAAATGATAACCGTCCATTTACCCAGAGCCAAGCTGCACTAAAAGCCTCCAATACAGGAACACAATGTTGCCAGCCAATCAAGACAAAACAACCCACAAAGCAGACAGAAGATATTAGAAACACCAATCAAGCAGAACACAGCAAACTCCAAGACCAATAAACACAGACCAAGACTCCCAACCAATCAGGATGAAGATAAAACCATTCTGGCACAGCAGTAGGCTAGCACCAAATTTAAAACAGAAACGGCTGTGAAAGTCTGACTCATAGACGAACACAATACAGAAGCCTGATGATGGCAGATGAGATTCTGTCGAAAAGTCGCTACAACTTTAAAAGCACAACTATAATGACATGGGAAAATACCCGAACAAAGCTGAATATCATACATGTAAGTACCCATGAAAAACTTAAGAAAACAAACATACATATATATATATACATACACACACACACACACACACATAAATTGGCTCAATCAATAAAGAAGTAGACTAAAAAAGAAAAAAATATCATTTCTGGATTACCCATGTTTATGCTTTGCTGAGTCTGATCACTGTTTTATGGGATGCTAGGTGGTTTGGCATAGCTTGATTTCTCTTGAAAAGCCTTCTCTTTGTTGTGACATGGAGTGTTACTGGCCGTGGTGGGATTCCATTTTTTTTTTACTACCAGTTCTGTGAGTGTGGCTTGGTGGGCATGGTGTGGCTTGGTGGGCATGGCAGGGGAAGGATAGTGTAAAATCTCCATTCCCTCCCCACCCCATTAACCTGCTTTCCAGCTCCATTTTCCTCTGCAGGGCAACCAAAGAAGACCCAGTTGATCAGCTGGGACTTGGGAAGCAGACACTAGATGGGGCTGGGGCCAGTCAGAGATAGTATTTGCCGGTTCTCCGAACTACTCAAAATTTCCGCTACCGGTTTTCCAGAACTGGTCAGAACCTGCTGAATACCACCTCTGTTTACTGGCAATGCTCTGTATTAATTACTTAATCCATTGAATAGCTGATTTAGGAGAAGCAGAAGAAGAAGATAAAATGCCACAAAGATAATCAAGCCAAAGAGAAAGAAGAGGCCACAGAGGAGGAAGCATTTATACCCTTGCCACCCTAATCCCTCTTTCCACAGCAAGAAATATTTGGGCTGATACCTGCAAAGTTAAGCTGCTCTCCGTTAACTCGTTTTTTTATTAAAGTTTTTTATTTTTATGTTATAACCTATAAAAATGTCAATGCATTGTCAAGAGTCTTTACTGTACAAGTATCCAGGTGAAAAGTAGGGTCAGCCTTGAGTCCATACTGAGAATGCTGAGACATGCTTAGTTTTCCATCATTGTGAACTGAATGGGACAACTCACTATGGCCAATTCACTGCATCCAAATTGTCACAGCTAACTTGTCATAGCCAACTTGCTATGTTCAACTCGCTATGGAACATTTCACCCCAGGACAAGTACAAAAGTTAAATTAAGTTCAATGGAACTGTGATCAATAATAATAAAATAAAGCCAATCCAGAAATACAATAGTTAACAATAATTTTGACAAAAATATCACCTATAATAAAAGTAACTGAAAAACACAATTAATACAGCAAGTTGTCCCATGGCAAGTTGGCCGTGATGAGTTGTCCTGCAACAAGATGTCCTAGACCAGGGGTCTTCAAACTTGACAACTTTAAGACTTGTGGACATCAACTCCCAGAATTCCTCCTCCAGTCATATTAGCTTAGGAATTCTGGGAGTTGAAGTCCACGAGTCTTAAACTTGTCAAGTTTGAAGACCCTTGTCCTAGACCCAACTGTAAATATAGCAGAAGGATGTAGCATAGAAGTGTATTACATGCCATCTTCAACTTACACCCATATGTTTAAAGTTCAAAATTACAATGGCATTGAAAAAAAAGTTTATTTATTTAAGTTCATTTATGACTATCACAGTATCCCCATGATCGCCCTGGGTACTTGGCAAATGGCATGCCTTCACCACAATTTCAGCCTCTTGGATTTATGTGATGGCTACTTGCAGCCTTCCCAGCCAGCTTCTGCAACCAAAGACAGAAGGGGGAAGCCAAATTCACCTAAGAACTGCATGATTCACTTAATGACTGTAGTATTTTGGCAACTGTGCCATAAAAGGTTGTAAAATCAGGAGTAACGCACTTAACAACCTCCTCCTTGCTTAGGAACATTCTGGTCCCAGTTGTTATCATGAGACAAAGATTATCTGTGTTCCATTAGTGCAAGAGACAGCAAGTTAAAGCTTCTAAGTAGCCATATTAAAGGATTTGAGAGCTGAGAAAGTAAATGAAGGGCAAAGTAATGTCATCCCCAAAGAACTCTTAGGCAGAAAGTTTAATATAAGTTGAAGTCCTTAACTTCAAACAGTTCATGTAGTGACCATTCAAAGTTACAACAGCATTGAAAAAAGCTACTTATGACTGTTTTTCACACTTACAACCATTGCAGATACTCCATGGTCATGTGATCAAAATTCATATGCTTGACAACTAACTCAAATTTATGAGGTCACAGTGTCATGTGATCATCTTTTGTGACCTGACAAGTAAAGTCAACGGAGAAACTAGGTTCACTTAACAAACATGCTACTAACTTAATAACTGCAATAACTTCATAACTGCATATTCACTTATTAACTGCAGCAAGGAAGGCCATTAAATGGAGCAAAATTAGTTAACAATGGTCTCACTTAGCAACAGAAATTTTGGCTCAATTGTGGTGGTAAGTTGATGATTACCTGTATATGTCCTTTACCAGCTGCTCCTGACAATGTCAGAAAGCCCATCACGGTATTCGACTCACAACCGAACATTGCCCAGCTATGCAAAAAAAATAATAATTCTTGGTATTCTTACATTATCTGTAAAGTCCCAAAACCTGTAGTAAAGCTATCAAATCTCCAATATGCTTGAGAGCCACTTGATCTGACTCATTACTTCCAGGGAAGTCCCTGCTTTCATTTATGTTTCTGCTTTGATGGAGTGATCTAATCAAAGCTTCACTGAATCAAATGACCCATTAGAAGTTGAATCTCAGATGGTTGGAAATTGCCAGCTTTTTGAGTAAATGGTGCATAAAAATATGATGGGAGTGGGAGTGGAAATAAAGCTTGGTAGTGAAAACTAAATGAAATATTTATTCGATTTGCTAAAATTGAGATTTCTAAAATCCGAATTTGGAATCTGTCCCCCTTCAAAAAAAAAGGATTCTCAGGAAAACTTGATTTTCTTGCCCCAAATTTTTGATTCTGTGTCAAAAATGTCAAATCTTTGCAACAAGAATAGTATTTTCGGGTTCTTTTAAATTAGATAATTAAATGCATTAAATGTCTCTGATACTGAAGATACACAGTTTAACCCTTAAAAATGACTGTTTCTTTTTTCAACTAATTCTTGTGGTAAAGTTTGAGTTTCCTATTGAAATAAATAGCATTAAAGCAGGCTGAGCTCTGTCTAAGCTAAATTTTATAACTATATGTGCAAATAAAATCCCTTTTGAATAGCTTTGTACTTTATTTAGAGACTAAAACATATGAAGAACAATTACAGGAACTGGGCATGGCTAGTGAAGAGAAGGACCAGGGGAGAAATGATAGCAGGGTGCCAATATTCGAGGGGCTGCCACAGAGAGGAGGGGGCCAAGTTATTTTCCAAGGCATCCGAAGGCCAGGCAAGGAATAATGGATGAAAATTAATCAAAGAGAGATTCAACCTAGAAATAAGGAGAATGTTTTTGACAGTAAGAAAAACCAACCAATGGAACAGCTTGCCTTCAGAAGTTGTGGGAGCTTCATCACTGGAGGTTTTCAAGATGAAATTAGACTGCCATTCATTAGAAATGGTGTGGGGTCTCCTGCTTGGATGGGGAGTTGGACTAGATGACCTATAAGGCCCCTTCCAACTCTGTTAATCTGTAATCTTATTTATTTGAATGTATTTGTGTGTGTGTGCCCTAAAACATAATGGGGGAATCGATATTTCCCAAAACACTTTAAATAAAAATAAGCAAGAGCTCTCTCACTAATTACCAATTTTATTGGGCTCATGTCCTTCTGCCTACCACCTCCAAAGTTCCATCTTTGCCTGTAATTTTTTCTCTGGAACTTGGTATTTGTTTCCAAAAAAGCATGCCGGGTGACATCCTTCATTGTCTTTTACTTTAATTGAAAGAAGCGGGTATATGTTATTTACTTATTGCTACTAAAGGAACATTGTGCTATTTTCCAGCGGAATGGTTACAGGTTTTGACAAAGTTTTAAGGATCATTACAATGAATGATTCTTTGCAATCAGACAATTGGCACATTTTGCAGAGGCTGAGGAAGATTGTGTCATTGTGTTAAAATTAAGTTTCAGGCTATATATTATAGTTCAAATATAGTTAATGGACTTTTTCTTGCTCAAAAGGAGAGTTTTGTTCCGCTAAGAAGACAACCATGCAGATTTTTTTTAAAAATAACCTAAGTCTGGTCTAACTTGGCTAAGTTGACATTTTTTATTTATTTTATTTTAATTTGTCAATTGCTTACAAGATAATAGGCATAAGTAAAAACATAGTTATGAATACATGGATACATATAAGAGCAATAAAAAATGTATAAAAGAAACAATAAGACAGGGATGGTAGGCACATTTGTGGGCTTATGCATGCCCCCTACAGACCTCTTAGGAAAGGGGTGAGGTCAATAGTAGACAGTCTGAGGTTAAAGTTTTTGGGGTTTGGGGAAGAAACCACAGAGTCAGGTAGAGTATTCCAGACATTGACCACTCTGTTGCTGAAGTCATATTTCCTGCAATCAAGTTTGGTGCGATTAACCTTGAGTTTGTATCTATTGTTTACTCTTGTATTGTTATGGTTGAAGCTGAAGTATTCATTGACAGGAAGGACATTGCAATGTATGATTTTATATACTATACTGAGATCGGACCAAAGGTGGCATAGTTGTAGGTTTTCTAGGTCTAGAATTTCAAGTCTGGTGGCCTAAGGTATTCTGCAACAAATAAAGGAGTGAGAACACTTCTTGTGAAATATTTCTGGACTTTCTCAACTGTGTTAATATCAGATATGTAATGTGGGTTCCAGACTGATGAGCTTTATTCGAGTATTGGTCTAGCAAATGTTTTGTATGCTCTAGTTATTAGTGTAATATTACCAGAGAAAAAGCTATGTAAGATTAGGTTAACAACTCTTAATGACTTTTTGGCTATGTAGTTACAGTGGGCTCTAACATTTAGGTCATTTGAGATGAGTACTCCAGTATCCTTAACAGAGTTTGGATCATCTTGACTATTCAGCCTGTATTTTATTTTCTGATTTTTTTTTTTGCCAATATGTAGGACAGAGCATTTATTTGTTGAGATTTGAAGTTGCCATTTGCTTGACCATTCTGATACATAGTCAAGGTTGTTTTGAAGGGTAGCAGTATTGTCTGTGGTGTTGAATAGCTTTACATCATCAGCGAAGAGAACATAGTTGCTCTTGATATGATCACAGAGGTCATTTATGTAGAGTATGAAAAGAGTTGGTCCTAGAACACTGCCTTGGGAGACACCACTGTTGACAGGTACAGAATTTGATAGGATACTCCCAATTTTGACCATTTGTTGTCTGTTTGACAGGAATGCTTCTATCTAGTTATGCAGGTGTCCAGAGATACCATAAGATTTTAGTTTTAGGAGTAGTTTGTCATGTACCACTGAATCAAAGGCTTTACAGAAGTCTATGTAGATTGCATCTATTGCATCTTACTGTGGTAATGGAGTCAGGGAGAGATGCGTTGAGCCATGTTTCACAGACAAATATAATGTCGAATTTAGCCGTATTTAGTAAGAGGATAAATTCAGGTATTTTATTTACAAGGCTTCTTGCATTGAGTAGCTTGCATTTAAGGCCAGTTGTGGTTGCAATAGAGGTAGTTAGGGGCATGCATGCCTAGTTCTGAGTGATGTTGGATTGGATGGGGTGGGGTTGGATGTGGAGTTGTGGGTTGTGTGACTTTCTTTTGATGCAGTCAGCTCTGTAGTCAATGGTCCTTTTTGCTATTGTCTAGACAGTTTTTGAGTTCTGCACAGAGTTCACGGGAGCGGATTCTTTGCAGTTTGGATAAGTCTGGTCTTGAGTGAAGTTTTTTGTAGTTGGGATTGGATTTTGCAATGGCATTTATTGTATGAATGAATATGCATTTGCTGGACTCATTTCTGCATACAACTCTAGAAAATCTTGGGGCCACAGAGCCATTATTGTATTTGCACCCTTGGCCATCTCTAGTTATTTCAATGATATCTTCAGGAGAGATGTTTGTTGTATTTGAGTTGCTTATGATATCACGAACTTTGGTGATATCATCTGATTCGTTGGTGTCTTCGAGACCAAATAAGATGGCATTTGGACGTTTCTGTTCACGTTTCATGGTGTCTCTAATGAGTAAGGAGATATTATTTGTGGAATTATTTGAAGGGATAGTAATTATTTGTGGCTGTGGTCCAATGGTTATCTTTAACATGTGTTGGGAATCCACACAGCCAATGAGGAGGAACAATTCGGAATTAGAGCATCAGCCCATCCGGAAGACATAGTCTATTTCCTGTCTAGTCCACCTAGAAAGGTTGACAGTAGAGGGAAGACAAAATGGCCTTGAAGGACACAAGGAGCCCGGGGCATTGAAATAACTTCATAAAATGTCACAGACAAGCTCTTTTCTAAGCTTAAGTTAATAGCCATTGACATAAAACTAGTACAGATCTAATAACATTAGTTTCTTACAGAGGTGGTATACAGCAGGTTCTAACCAGTTCTGGAGAACCAGTAACGAAAATTTTGAGTAGTTCAAATACCACATCTGACTGGAAATTTTACAGTATCCTTCCCCTGCCACACCCACCAAGCCACACCCACAGAATCGGTAGTAAAAACATTTGAATCCCACCACTAGTTTCTTTGTTTTGTCTGCCTGGTCAAGCTGACAGTCTCACAGATGTCTTTCTTTGCATTGAAGGATACTTTACACACAGTCCATTGTTTGACAGCAAAACCATATTTCCCCCCCTTAGCCACTGAGTAAGAAGAAATCATGAAGAGAAATAAAAAATAGGCACTGATAAATACAGTCAACCATCTTCATTGCCTTTCTCTAAATTTGCAGCCTTTCAAAATCATGTGGTATTTATTGATCACAATCTATTTGTTGTATTCAGGGGCAGAAAATATACATCACACATGAGCAAGTTATGGATTACACGGATGGTATACCTGCAATTGGGATCACCAAAATAAACAGTGTGGTTTGGCATTAAACCATGAGATGGTTCTGTTTGCAGCTCACTTGAAGATGAAGCCTGTTTTCAAAGAATAACCCCTACATTAATTTTAATATTATACACATTTGGGTAATAATGAGAAAACCTTGAGTCTAAGCTGTGTGTGTGAGAGAGAGAGAGAGAAGTGGGGAAAGAAGGAAGGTTAAAAAGTTGAGATTTAAGAAGACAATCAAAAGGGGGAATACCTGTGAAGTCAGGAAAGGCAAAAAGACCCAGCAGAGAGGGGGAAAGGAAGATATTAAGAAAGAGAGGAATATAAACTGGAATGAGAAAAGATATGGAGAAAAGAGGGGGAGGAGAAGCAGTAAGAAACAGGTGCATGAAATAAAGAAATACAGAAATACTAAAATGTTGAAAAGAAATTGTTTTTTCAGAGATAATGGTTGATGAATTAAAAAGGGGATTATGCAGGGTGACAAGGGATAATAAGAATATTTCTACAATTAAAAATATTTAGAAAATAGGGTAATATAGATACTGATAACTCTTATTAAAAATCAAGGAGGGAAAATATGCTGCGGAATCCAAATGAAAAGATGTAATGATTATTATTGTAGCTTCTTAAAAATAATGGCTTATTGGGAATTAGGATGAGGGAATAAAGGTATATTTTAATCATTGAGATGTCACACTCAAAACAAAAGTGGGGAAGTGGGGAAACCTATACTTGTTGTTGTTTTTTTAGTGTTAAAATTTGTATTAATCTAGAATTTATAAAAAGAATGTGTAATGGAAAGGGAATATGACAGACTAAAGAACCAACTAAATTAATAAGTTAATATAGACTATTAAAAGCAAGGAGAGACATTGGTAACATTATTATTATTATTATTATTATTATTATTATTATTATTATTATTATTAGGCAAACACATATTGTTTATCTTTATTTTTAAAATAAATATTAAAGGATTATATTTGAAATAATTGAAATGAAAGAAAAAGATGTTTCGATTGAGATTAATGAAAGGCTAGAATTAATGTGTTTGTTTCTCTCCTTACTGAAAATTTGGAATGGAAAAGGTAATAATAGAATTAAGTATGCATATATCAATGTATAATTGCTGTCATATCTGTATGTAAAGGTGATGACCTGGAAACATGTTGTCCACTAAAAAGAGTTTTTTGTTTTTAATGTGAAAAACTGAATAAAGTTTGTTAAAAAAAAATCTGCCCTTTGTGTAAGGCTCTTGACCCAGTAAACAAATATGAAATGTGCCCATCATTATGAAAATGTTGTTGTTCTGATACATTTATTTATTCATGTTCCTGCTTGCTTGTTTATTGGGTTTATAAGACATCCAATTCTGTTATGACTCTGATCATACACAGTATAACATCTTAACAATATAATATAAAAATATAAAAACTACATCAAAGCAATAAAAAAGCAAACATCTGAAAAAATAAGTTTACTTCCCAGAAATCAGTCCTGTCTAAGGCCTGGCTAAATAGGACTGTTTTAAGGGATAACTTAAATAAGGGCAATATAGGGCCATACAAACCTTGAAAGTAAGAGGTAGAGATATAATTTCAGGAGAATGTGTCTGTAGAAGTAATGGTATGTGGAAATGACCTTGGAAGTGGGGTAGGGAAGAGAAACTGCCTAGATAAGATGAGATAAGAAGGCAATAGCCCACATCTGCTTAATGGGTAGAGTACAAGACTCAAAAAGCCCCTAACTTCTCAAGCTATCAAAGAGACAGAGGGAATATCAAAGAATTGGATCCCAAGTTATGGGTTCTTCAGTTCCTTTCTGAGATATTGGTATACCCTCAGAAATCAAGGACACAATAATATCTCCTGATACAACTTTATGAAATGTGATCTAATTTGGAAGAGACAGAATTAAGACCATAGGTTTATTCTTGCAGAATATTAAGTGAAGTATTTTCCCATCCAGAAGGTGTAGTGGCAAACAAGTTTCAATTTTATCCATAGTTATAAATGGAATACCGATGTCCTTTTCTATCACTGCTCTAAGCAATCAGATAAATGGAATGTCCACTTTTGTTCTTGGTGTGGTCACTTTAAAATAAGTTGATGGAGACATAGGGCTGAGCATTTGTGGACATCAAGTACCTGTCTAGATTGGAGACAGGCCAACTGATTGACTGATTAACCATCAAGTCAAGAGAAAAGCCACAGATTGGAAACTGTCTAGGAGATGTTGAAAATCCATCCTCAAAAGGAACAGCAGCAACAGAAGAAGAAAAAAAATGTCAGTGGCAGTTCTCCTCAGGAAACTCCTTTAACTCAGTGAATTGTGGAACCATGGGCAAAAACAGCAGGCAAAAACTTTTTGATTTTTTTTGGAGAGAAATATCACAAGTCACCTTAGTGAGGTGGGTTTTTTTTCTATTTCCTGAGAAACATTCCTAGGAGTAGTGTTGGATAGGATAGGATAGGATAGGATAGGATAGGATAGGATAGAACGGAACGGAACAGAACGGAACGGAACGGAACAGAACAGAACAGAACAGAACAGAACAGAATAGAATAGAATAGAATTATTTATTGGCCAAGTGTGATTGGATCCAGAAGGAATTTGTCTGAAAAGGAGATGTTGGATTCAGTGAAATACGTTCTGGTAGCAGATGCTGCTGTGGGAAAGACAGTGCTATTGCTCTGCTTTATTTTGGAGATCTTTACGGATACTTACAGGCCAGCCGTTTATGAAAACACCAATGTGGATATCTTCCTGGATGGCAGTGAAGTTGAGTACCTGATTTCACCCTGGATAAGGCTGTGGTTTAAATACATAATCTGTTGAGTCATTTAATTTTATCAAAGTAACTTGGTGAGCAATAATGAGGATTGATCCTTAGAATACAACTGTTTGTTTCTTCCTGACTAATATCCATTGAGCAGCTGACTTTTAAAGACTATTGTACACTGTTATAAAATATAATATGCTACATAAATTCCTTGCTTGTAACAACCAAGAAGTTTATTTTTATAAGGAACAGCACTGAATGCAATTCACAATCTCTTTTCTAAACAACAAAGAAATACATTCTTTAAAAATATACCGTACGCCCAGGAAGAGTATTATTAGGTTAGCTTTGTTATACTTTAAGAAAAGACATTTGAGATTAATACTGTTTACACTAAAAAAAAGAGAGAGAGAGAATGTCTGGAATTTCAAATGAAGGGATATTTATATACTTTTTTAACTGCTAGGCAGATCTTTCAAACATAGACAGAAGGTACTTTTAGCACTGAATACAAAAATATTAACATTTACAGATGCCCTGGCATAGTCTCTCAATAAACAATTTTCCTTATGGAGACATCAACTTTTTATATATTATTCATTTTCTTTTAAAGGAGAAGAAATTGAGCTCATGTTCATGAGGTAGAACCAAGAAATAAAAATGACCAGGTAAACTCATATTTCTGAAGTTAGAATAATTGCTGTGAAAGTTTTGGGGGTGAGGTTTTCTTCCCCCTTTTCTTCCCAATAACTTTCCTTGTAGATTTTGCTTTACTTATTTCATAACGGCTTTCTTGAAAAGGACTGCTCCGTCATCTTTTTACAGGTTGCGTTATTCATGATTCCAAGCAAATGACAGTAAAAGTGAACCAAAAATATCTGGGTTGTGGAGATGGAAACCAGGAACCTTATCATCTCAGTCAGCCTGAACACATGATCAAGTAATTGGCCTTAAATGCACAATCCGTAGAGTCTTGACAGGCCTCACTGCTGTTGCAGTGCCTAGCTTCACCATGGCAACCATCTGGAGTCTGGACATCTGTTGTGAAGATCTGGGTGCTACTGATATGAATCCGTTCAGTATAATCAATTCTGTTAATGAAAGCTATGCGATAGGGGCAGGAAGCATAGATAGTTCTTGACTTACAACAGTTCATTTAGTGACCATTCAAAGTTACAACAGCACTGAAAAAAGTGACCATTTTTCACACTTATGACCTTTGAAGCATCCCTATGGTCATGTGATCAAAATTCAGATGTTTGGCCCCTGGTTCATATTTATGACCGTTGCAGTGTCCCAGAGTCATGTGATCTCCTTTTGTGACATTCTAACAAGGAAATAAGAAGAAACTTTCTGACAGTGAAAACAATCAACCAATGGAACAACTTGCCTTCGGACATTGTGGGAGCGCCATCACTTGATACTTTCAAGAAGAGATTGGACTGCCATTTGTCAAAATGGTGTAGGGTTTCCTGCTTGGGCAGGGGGTTGGACTAGATGACCTATAAGGTCCCTTCCAGCTCTGATTATCTGTTAGAGTCAATGGAGAAGTCAGTTTCAGTTAATAAATGTGTTGCTAACTAAACAACTGCAGTGATTCACTTAGCAGCGAAAGGTTGTAAAAGGGTGCAAAATAGAGAGGGTGGTGAGCACAGCACAAAACACCATGGGCTGTTCCCTGATACCACTAGATGACCTTGCCAGGGCTCGCTACCTTAGAAGAGTGAGGAAAATTCTCAGAGTCACATCCCGGTCAGCACTTCTTCACCCTCCTACCATCGGGTAGGAGATATAGAAGTATAGCCAGCCGCACCAACAGGCTGAAGAACAGTTTCTACCCATGGGCTATGAATGGAAGATAACTTCATTTCAACATAGTATGATAGATTTGCAGGACCGGTGCGTTGTGCAATAAGGTCACACAGTGTAATAAGATTGAGGCTGGGTTAAGGACTTCTGTCCTCACTGTGAGTTGCATTTGGGGTATGTGTGCATGAAGGGAGGCTCAGCCGATCTCATCGTACACATGTTGTACTCTGACAATAAAGGTAATAATAATAACTTCTTTAACAAATGTCTCACTTGGAAACATAAATGTTGGGCTCAGCTGTGGTCGTAAATTGCGGATTACCTGCGATGGCCTTCACCATCATGATGGCAAAACTGATGACAGCAATCTCATATTAAAAACATTTTTTTAAAAAGCCCTTAATTCTAGCTAGTGTTAAGTGTTTGTACCGTTATTGAACTGCTGTAAACAGAGTTTTCCTCCCAACATGATTTGTGCTTAAATTCTTATCCTCCCCATCTCATTTACTTCAGTCTCAAGTTGTAGATTGGTTATTCTTGATTTAATCCGCTGGTCTGACATTTATGTCCTCAGACAGCAAAACGTTGTGGGGCACTTCCACACAAGGTGTTTGTGCCAGTCAAATGCAATGTCAGACCTTTGATTTATTTCTGCCTGGGCTATCCAAATTGCAAAAAAAAAAAAAAAAGTCTTATTTCTTTTGGAGAAAAGTTCTGCATGGCATTTGGGGCAGCCTTTCTACCCTCGGTGAAGAGAATTCTTGCATCATTCCTCCTCTACAACTTCCTACTAGTAGATTTTTGAAGAACGGTGGTGGCTTTTGTGTTATCAAATTCCCTTTGATATTTATTTGTCTGGATTTCCTATTATTCTGAATGTTAAGCTTTTGAGGATATAAAAGGCTTCTGAGACAACAAACCAAGCACATTTTCCCATCCACATCAATCTTAAAGATAGCTTATCCTACAAGAGAAATATGTTTTGAAAATAAATATTAATCTTGTATCAGCTTTCCCCAAAGCGCTCTGAAGACATATTGAACTATAATCCTCATTCCCAAGACCATGTCTATTATCCCTATTGGAGAAGGGATGAAGTGGTCCTAGCACATCTTCAGGACACTAGCTGGGAAAAGAGATGAACAATTTACAGATAAGGATGCCTATTCTCTTACAATGCAGTTGTGGATATAGCAACGTTCTCATCAATTTTTTTCTTCTTTAATTCCTAGAGACTGTATACTTCATGAGCAAAGAGCTAAACTGGTTTCCTCCTTTTCCTAATTTTTAATAAATAGGATGAAGGTCCATGGAGATTCTTGGTCACCCAGGTCATGGTTGTCCCAAAGGTGCTTTTTCAAACTGGACTTCCTTTGTTTTCCTTGAAGACGTTTCACTTCAGTCAGAACTGAAGAAGGTTCTTGGATGAGAAACAAAACATTGTCAAGCAAAACATAGAAAGTCATGTTGCCTTTTGAAAAAGCACCTTTGGGATAATAAGATGAAGGGACATTTATTAAGTGTTCTTGATAGCTACAGTGGTTTCCCATAGCCAACCTGGGAGTAAGCATCAGTTCTGAATACTGTTCGTCTCCTTAGAAATGTTTGGAGATATTTAATGAGAAAAACAACAGAAGAGATATTATCAGACTGGATTTCTTGGGATCTGTCCTCTATTCATAATCCAACAAATCTTCTTAACCAGGAGTCAAGCTACTTTTGGAATCTCAGAAAGAAACATTCCTAATTTCCTTCTAATATAAGGTATGTCATTTTTTTTTAATGCATATGTGAGTATTCAGTTGTGTAGGTCTGCTGATGAATTGCTATCTGCTAAGGATACAAGATTTTGTTCCATTTCATTTTTGAGATTTAAGTCTTGAGGATAGAGAGAAGATACAGAACCTTAGAGTCATTATATTTATGAATATAAGTCCAAGGTGTCATGCTGGTCTGCTGATGAATAGAGATGTGTAGATTATGTAAAATCTGCTTCACTGAACTGCTCATTTTCCAAACTGATTACCAGTTTGGAATTTTTTATACAGATTTTTTGTACAAAATTTCACTGGAAAAATAGATAAATGGCCTGAACTAAACATGAATAAAATACTAACAGAAGTTGCTGCAATTGAATCCTCTACTTTCTTCCTATTCTCCCTCCCCTTCCCTTCCCCTCTCTCCCTCTATATCTTTTCTCTTCTCCCCAACCGGCCTTTATCCGGTGTGTTAGGCCGGGTGTTTTCCTTCTTTCCCCCTAGCCGTTTTCTTTCTATTTTGTAAATGTATTGTCGATGTGTTTTTAAATTGTAAATTCAATAAAATCTATTTAAAAAAATATTTAAGTGGCCTATTCTATTTTGAACTCTTTTGACTAAGATGTTTCTATCTGGGCAGTGCCTGGAGTGACCATGTGATCTTACACCATTTGAATTGGAGAATTCCATGTTAAGTATGAATCACATGGTCATTCCAGGGAGTATTGCAAGAAAGGCAACACTTCAATAAAGAAGTCTGTGTGTGTGTTTTCTTTGTGAACTGCCTGTAGTTGCTGCCAGCTGGGCAGTGTACAAAAATATTAAACAATACCATCCTAAATCATCCACCCTCAAAAACCAGAGAACAACATTATATGAAGATACCAGTCTGGTTGTCAACAATGGAAGCACTTATTTTTAAAATGGAAACTATGGCGAGTTATAAAGATATTTTAAATGAAAAGGGTGAGCTCAAAACAAAGCAAGAATTGAATGAACAAGGGTTGGAAATGATTGATATTCATATACGCAAATACAATCAAGATATGAAAAAGATATTAAAGGGATTTACAGAAGGGATTTACAGGGAATTGACAGAATTAGATAAAATGTTAACAGGAATGGAAGATTAAAAGACTATATTGTTATTTATTAGGTGTTAAATTAAAAGAACAGCTTAAAGAAACAATGATAGCATGGGCAATTTTTTTTGATATGCTATAGAACTAGACAAATGGCAGAAGCTATGGGATAGAAATTACAAATTAACAATATCAACAGCATATAAAGAAAACTTGTACAAGAAAAAGTTTTCTATAAAACTTGTTTTATAGATGGCACTGTGCACCAGCAAAATTAGCTAAGATGTTTAAAGATAAATCAGCCAAATTCTGGAAGTGCCACCAAACACTGGGAACATATTACTATATATAGTGGTCTTATATAGAAGCTAAGAAATATTGGACAAAAATACACCAGAGGTGGTATTCATTAGGTTCTGACCAGTTCTGGAAAACCGATAGTGGAAATTTTGAGCAGTTTGAAGAAGCGGAAGGGGAAATTTTGAGTAGTTTGGAATATCACCTCTGACTAGCTCCACCCCCATCTTTTCTCTGCCTCCTGAGCCTCAGCTGATTGACTGGCCCTTCTTTTGTTGCCCTACACAGGAGAACAGAACTGGAAAGCGGGTTAGGGAGGCGAAGGAGGAGGAGGAGGAGGAGGAGGAGGAGGAGGAGGAGGAGGAGGTGGTGGAGGAGGTAGAAGTGATATAGTCACATGGCTATATCGCATCAATTAAAAAAATTAATCTCATTTCTAAAAATATGCAATATTGAATGTAATGTTAAACCTATTCCAAACAGTTTCTTCACAGGGTCACTTTAAGAATGAAGCAAACTATAAATAAATGCATTCAAACGACTGTTTTTCATTCAATTGTGTAGGTGGATTTCCTGGCAAAACCATTCAGTCAAAAGTGACTCTAGCTGAAAATGCCACACATTGATTGCATATTTTCTATCCTGATTCCTACAATAAAACTGAACAGGCGTATTTCTATTATTTCCTAGCAATTTCCCAAACTTCTGAATCTGAATCACCAAATTAATCTTCATCAGCATTTATTATGCCTGGTGTTTGCTTTACTTCTACCCTTTATTTTTCAGAAATAAGGGCTTTCTCTTCTGAATGGTTTACTTGGTTTTGCTGGTTTGACTCATTTCCCATTTATCTTATTTCCATTTCTTATACCTGGCAATTCAGGCATTCTCCCCCACTACCTCTTTGTCTCAGCAATATATTCGGATTATCCCAATCTTAAATTCCTCTATTTTAATCATACATCAACCTCTTTGAGAGGAAGTAGGGAGGGATAAAGCAAATCCCTTGAAAATAATTGGCTCCGTGGTTTTCTCTTTCATCTCTAAAAGGGATTTTTTTTTCAAGAGTCAGGCAATGGCCAAAGGCCAGGCAATTGATTCTTTGAGAATCCAAAGACAATGAACATACCAGTAGTTAAGGAGATTTTAAGCTTTATTGATAAAAGAAAAAAATGTAGCTCAGGGTAGAACTATGAAGTCCTTGGTGCTCTCTGAACCTGGCGATTTTCTTGTAGACCTTACATTACCAAACTAGGTAACATCATTGCTACAACTGAGTGGGGTTTGCTCAGTGGTGGCTGTTATGTCCTGAGAACTCTAGGAGTTCTCACTCAGGTCCACTCACTTTGAGTGGGCGTTCTTCCCCCTTTCCTCATTGGTTGGTTCTCCCCAGCAGCCAGCTATAAAAGCAGGCTGCGGGGTCCAACCAGTTGCTGATTGCTGCGAGCCAGTTCCAGGCGTGGCAAGCACGGTCAGCCCTTTATTGCTTTAATAAAGTATTGTTGCAATCATGCTCTGGTTCAGCCTCTCATTGCTCAAACTTAACACTGGCAAGGAGGATGGGATGGCTACCAGAAGCACCATGCAACCGCTGAGTCACTAGCCGCCGATCCGCAGCCCAGAGAGAGCGATCGGCCGGCGATAAGGGAAACGCTGATCCGCAGCCAGAGAGAGCGGTCAGCCAACAAAAAGAGCAAACAAAAAGAGCAAACGCTGATCCGCTGACAGAGAAAGCGGTCAGCAAGCGATAAAGAGCGAACGCTGATCCACAGCCAGAGAGAGCAGTCAGAATCGAAAGTTAGAAGCGTCTGTAGCCGCTTGTTAGCCCAGCTACAGGGAAAGTGAAGCGCTGCGAGCCGCAGCCGCTCCATATCAGGCGCGAAATTCAAACGGTTGTCATTTGAATTTCAAACCTAAAAGGTACAGCACAGCGCTGTAGCCAGTCACTGACGCCCACTCAGGCGCGAATCCAAATGCCATCAACGGCTAACAGCCTAACGTGGTTAACCCAGAGAGAAAGAGAGGATTTAAAACAGCCTCTCCTGAGCTGAAATCACTTGCCCACCAAGGGCACTAAAACATTGTCTGCTGCCCCAGAGAGATTTTTTCCTCAGGTCGTTCAACCGGTCCCAGTACCATGAGTTCCAATCCAGCCTTCCCGGCGTTTAAACCAGACGAGGAGAAGTGGGAATCGTATAAGAACCGCTTCAATCATTATATCGATGCAGTTGGCCTGGCGGATGCGGGGGAGCATCGGAAGAAATCGTACTTCCTAATCTACTGCGGAGCCTCCATCTACGATACTGCCGCAGCGCTCGTGGCTCCTCGTGAGTTGAAAAACGTACCGTGGTCCGAGTTACTTGAAATTCTCACTAACCACTATTCCCCCAGGCCCTCACAGATTGCCAGGAGATTCACCTTCCGTATGAGGAAGCAATCAAACAAGGAGACCATCAATCAATATATGGCCGCCCTCAGAACAGCAGCACTGCATTGTGGGTTTGGAACCTACCTGGAGGACATGCTCCTCGATCAGTTAGTCTGCGGGGTCAAGGACCTCCACCTGCAAAGGCGACTTCTAGCAAAAAAAGACCTCAACCTCGCACAAGCAGTCGAGGAAGCCTTGGCAGCTGAGCTGGCAACAAACTCAGCCACCGAAATCCAGGGCCCAAGTGCCAAGCTGACATCACTTCCAGTCCACTCCGAGGAGGTGGTAGCAGAGGAACCCATCAGTGATGAAAACGAAGTCCACCGCCTATCCAACGACAGACGGCCGCAGGTAGGAGCCAAACAAGAAAACATCGGTCCACCCAAGCACATCACCCTGTGCCTAGCCTGTGGGGGATCTCATCAGAGGGCCACCTGCAAGTTTAAAGGAGCCACCTGCAATAACTGCCATAAAAGGGGACACATCGCGAGAGTCTGCCAAGCCCCCCAAAGCGCAGCACAAAGGCACCCTCCCTCGCACTCGGGACCACAGAGGCAAGTATTGAACTGTCGCACGCATCACCTTGCCAAGCACACTTGCCGCACTGTTAGTAAAATTTCTCTCTCCGTTTCCCTAGAAGGTAAACCGTGCCGCATGGAGGTTGACACAGGGTCAGCACTCTCAATTATCTCGTGGAACACCCTTAAGAGGCTCCAACCAAGCCTATCCACTAGCCAGCTCCAGAGATGCCAGTTTGGCCTGAAGGACTACCAGGGGAAGACCATTCCTGTAATCGGCAGAGGCAAGTTTCTTGTCAGTTTTAAAGCTTTTAAAGGTCACCTACCTCTAGTGGTAGTTAACGGCAATCTACCCACCTTATTGGGGCTCGATTGGTTTCCCCATCTCGGCCTAGGGCTAACGGGAGTCCATGCTGTCTCAACCTCAGACACTGACTCCTTATTCGCTGATTACTCAGATGTATTCAGCGAAGAGCTGGGGTGTTATAACGGTACCCCCATCTCATTCTCAGTTGACCCCCAAGCAGTTCCAATCAGGCTAAAACCGCGTAGGGTCCCATTTGCTATTCGGCCAAAACTTGATGCAGAATTAGATAAGCTATTAAAACAAGGGGTCATTGAGCCAACAGATTTCGCCAAGTGGGAGACGCCCATTGTCACACCCCTCAAAAAAGATGGTAGCCTGAGAATTTGCTCGGACTACAAGACGACAATCAATAAATTTCTACAAGTTAGCGCTTATCCTGTGCCCGTCATCCAGCACTTATTACACACATTCGAACCAGGCAGCATTTTTGCTAAATTGGACATGTCTCAAGCATATCAGCAGTTCCCTGTAGATAACCAAACAGCGGAACTCCAGACAATTGTCACTCACAGGGGTGCCTTCCGATGCAAGCGTCTCCAATTTGGCGTAAGTGTTGCCCCGGGTATTTTTCAATCCCTCATGGAGCGGATTTTGCAGGGCCTCCCTGGTGTAGTACCCTACTTCGACGACATCTTAGTCTCGGCCAGGGACAGACCCCAACTCTTCCAAAGAGTTCGAGCTGTGTTAGAGAGGTTCAGACAGCATGGCCTCAAGTTGAAAAAAGAAAAATGTGCCATTGCCACTAGACAGGTGGACTTTCTGGGTTATAAAATTGACGCCTCTGGCATTCATCCCCTGGAGTCCAAGGTCAAGGCAATCCACGAGGCACCCACTCCAACCTCCAAAACAGAACTGCAGGCGTTCTTGGGGCTATTGAACTTTTACGCATCCTTTTTGCCCCATAAAGCATCAGTAGCTGAACCCCTACACAGATTACTGGATAAAAAGTCACCATGGCACTGGGGCCACAAGGAAGACGATGCCTTTAACGCCGTCAAATCACTACTCACGTCAGAGGCGGTACTTATTCAATTCGACCCTAACCTCCCTTTAGTACTGGCAGCTGACGCCTCCCCTTTTGGAATCGAGGCGGTACTAAGTCACAGGCTTCCCAATGGCGCCGAGGCTCCCATCGCCTTTTTCTCAAGGACGCTCTCTGCTACGGAGCGCAATTATAGCCAGATCGATAAGGAAGCCCTAGCAGCTGTTGCAGCCGTGAAAAAATTTCACGAATTCCTTTTCGGCCATTTTTTCGAGCTGGTCACTGACCACAAACCCCTCCTGGGCCTCCTAGCCGGGGACAAGCAGACCGCTCAAGTCCTCTCCCCTAGGATGACAAGGTGGACTCTCTTCCTAGCAGCCTACTCCTACAGACTGGTACACCGCCCGGGCAAAACACTGTCCCACGCTGACGCCCTCAGTCGCTGCCCCTTGCCGGCCCCGGCTGAAGACCCTGCTCCTGTCCACGCTATTTTCGAAATCACCCAGTTGGACCTACCCATCACGGCCATGGACATTGCTGCTAAAACCAAGACAGACCGAACACTCGCCCAGGTGCTCGACTGGGTGAGGAGGGGGTGGCCGGGTGGCAATGTTGATAACAAATTCACACCTTTTAAGACTCGCATGCAGGAATTGTCAAGTCTGCAGGGCTGTCTACTATGGGGCACTCGAGTGGTCATCCCGGCCTCACTGCGTACCCGAGTTCTGGAAGCTTTGCACGAGGGACATCCTGGCATCATGAGAATGAAAGCGTTAGCACGCAGCTATGTGTGGTGGCCGGGTCTAGACGAGGACATTGTCAATTGGGTAAGTTCCTGCAACATTTGCCAGGAATCCCGTCCTGCTCCCCCCATTGCCACCCCTATTAGATGGGAAAACGCCAGCGCTCCTTGGTCTAGAATCCACATCGACCTAGTGGGCCCTCTGCATGGGAAGATGTTCCTGGTGGTCGTGGACGCCTATTCCAAGTGGATTGACGTAGCACAGCTATCTACGACCACCACACTAGCAATCACCAACGTGTTGACACGCCTGTTCGTTACGCACGGGCTACCCGACTCCATCGTCTCCGATAATGGCCCACAGTTCGCATCGACTGAGTTCAGCCGCTTTGCTGCCAACCTGGGTATCCGCCACATTTTCACAGCCCCATTTCACCCTGCCAGTAACGGGCTGGCTGAAAGGGCCGTCAGGACCACTAAAGAAGCCCTGGCAAGGTTCAACAAAGATGACTGGCACCACAAACTCTCGCGGTTCCTGATGAGCCAGCACTCAACTCCTTGTTCAGTCACCAATAAGTCCCCAGCTGAGCTCCTGATGGGCAGGCACCTGAGGACTGTATTGGACAGACTACACCCACAATACTGCCCTGACTCTCCCCTCGCTTCCTCATCGGGGGTTAGACATTTTATCTTACAGGAGCCAGTTTTCGTGAGGAACTTCGCTGGAGACCCCCTGTGGATCCCGGGTGAGATCGTAGCCATCACCGGGCCGCGGTCGTATCGGGTCAGACTGGAGGATGGCCGCGTCTGGAGAAGGCACATAGACCAACTGCGCAGATGCCTCAGCACCATCGCCAGCAGGGACCCAGAGACACTAGACCGGGGGAGGCTTCATCCTCAGCCTCACATCCACATCACGCCCGGCGATCAGTTCACACCTACAACCGGTTCAGAAAGCCCGAACACTGACAGCGGCGCCCAGACAGTTGACCAGCCCGATCCAGCCTTCGAGAGCACATCCCCAGTGAGCAACCCTACGAGCCCAGGGCAGGCCCAAACCGAGGGGCACACTGGTGACACTTTGCCGACTCTGCCTGCCCAGGCAGACCCCGGACGGACAATGTTCCAGAACTACGCCGTTCCGGGCGCCAACATAAACCTCCTGCCTACCTCAAAGATTATGCATTTTCACAGCTGGGGGGAAGGGGTGTTATGTCCTGAGAACTCTAGGAGTTCTCACTCAGGTCCACTCACTTTGAGTGGGCGTTCTTCCCCCTTTCCTCATTGGTTGGTTCTCCCCAGCAGCCAGCTATAAAAGCAGGCTGCGGGGTCCAACCAGTTGCTGATTGCTGCGAGCCAGTTCCAGGCGTGGTAAGCACGGTCAGCCCTTTACTGCTTTAATAAAGTATTGTTGCACTCATGCTCTGGTTCAGCCTCTCATTGCTCAAACTTAACAGTGGCATTCAAACATTTTACTACCAGTTCTGTGGGCATGGCTTGATGGGCATGCCAGGGGAAGGATTCTGTAAAATCTCCAGTCAAAGGTGGTATTTGCCGGTTCTCCGAACTACTCAAAATTTCCGCTACCGGTTCTCCAGATCTGGTCAGAACCTGCTGAATATCACCTCTGGGTTTGCTCTTATTTTTATCGTGGCTTGCCCTGTAAGTGTTGGTGGGTGTGTTCTTCGAAGTTCTTTGATTAGGCTGTTGTTTACTGTTAGCTTTTTTGTCTGCTGTGGTAGTTCCTTGATCTGTGTATTGTTTATATAGTGTTAATCTTGGTGTTAACGGTCTTCTACATTGCAGCTACATGATAAAAGGGAAGTGTCACTGCATCTATAATGCTTCCTTCAAATAATATCTTTTCCCATTTGGAAAACAAATCAGTAAAAATGGTAAGGCCACTAGGCCAAAACTACAAAGATGTAACTGTCCACACAAATAAAGTGGTTTGGCAGTTCCCTTGTGCATCCATCTTTCCTTCCCCGAGACCTAATGTTTATTTTAAGATGTAGTTCAAAGAGAATTCTCCTTAAGTATTCTTCCATCTTTCCAAAAAGCAGTCATGCAAAAAAAAAAAAAAAAAAAATCAGAAGAGAAAAAGATTCAGAATCTAGATTTCAGCCACTTTTAAGGGGTATTTATTAATTCATTAATATGTGGGTCCAATTTTCCGTCAGTGATCTTCCAAGTACAGTACATTAGATTTACTGTATATCCAGCTATCTTCCAGGAATTTATAATAGAATAGATAACATTTCCTACCACTTGTAAGGAGGGTTGGGCCGAGAGATAATGACTGGTCCAAACAGCATCCAGTGAATTGCTATGGATGAGGGTAGATATTGATTTGGCTCTATTTTATATATATTTTATATATATATATTATATATATTGGCCTCTATACTTCAAAGGCTTCAAAGGCCTCTATACTTCAAAAAGAAGAAATGTAACAATCAAGGAAGCAATGGGTAATTGGCTATAGCAATCTTTTCCAACAATTTATTTTCCAATTGCCTCAGAATTATGACATCAATAGTTCCTAGTTGGTCATGCCAGGGAGGAGATGTGTGAGTTCAAGTGCAGAGGCTTGGCGATCTCCAGGTTGTAGAAAGCAGCAGATATGTGACATAGAATGAGAAGACTTATGCAAATCATGATTCATGTTGATCCCCTCCAGGAGGAAAAAAAAATCACCCTCAGCCAATGGCCAACACTATGCCACAATAACTCTTCTGATTTCTGAAATTTCTTCTTCCTTGTGAAGGAAAACTGCTTCTCTTTTCCTAACTCAGCCCTGTGATTTCTGAATGTTTTTTTAGGACAATTAGATACAAACTCAAGGTAAACTGTTCCAAAGTGGTCAATGCCTGGAATGTTCTACCAGACTCTGTTGTTACAGCCTCAACCCCTCACAGCTTCAACTTCAAACTGTCTACCATGGACCTCACCCCATTTCTAAGATGTTTTTAAAGGGGACATGCATAAGCGCACTAGCGTGCCTACCGTCCCTGTCCCCATTAATCTGTATTTTTCCCTTTGTTCTTGTTTAAATTCATACTTATACTTGTTATCTTGTATATGTATGACAAACAAACAAACCAACCAGTGGTGGGATTCAAAAATGTTAACTACTGGTTCTGTGGGTGTGGCTTGGTGGGCATGGCAGGGGAGGATACTGTAAAATCTTCAGCCAGAGGTGGTATTTGCCGGTTCTCCAAACTACTCAAAATTTTTGCTACCAGTTCTCCAGAACTGGTCAGAACCTGTTGAATATCACCTCTGAAACAAACAAACAAACAAACAACAAACAAATTGAATGTGTGTGGAGATGGCAGATGCTTCCACTATCTTGCATGCCTGCTTGCCCGTTCGCTGGAAAGCTTCATGAAAGGAGTCGGAAGTGCCTGTAGGCAGAGTAAAAAGTGTCAAGATGGCAGCTGCAACCACAAGATCAAAGCTTTACCTTTTTCTTTCAAGCATCTGTGATGCTCTTTTCATGCATCTCAGATTCCTCAGGGATCATTTCTTAACCTTCAAACTTAATTTAAGGACAAAAAGCCAGTGACACAACAGAATAAACATTGGCTTTTTTCCCCTTAACCAGGGAATTGGACTTTCTAGTTGTTTCTTTGAAGATGTTTCACTTCTCATCCAAGAAGCTTCTTCAGCTCTGACTGAATGGTGGGAAAGGGAAGGATTTATATTCCTTACAGGCAGTTGGTAATTTGCATTCTTTTAGCAGGACATTTAGGTCACCTGGGGTCTTTTTCTATGTCATCAGGGTCACCTGAGTGGTGCAAATTGGTATGGAGCCTTCTTAGAACTGTTGAAAGGACTGTGTTGTAGATTGGAGATAGATGATGTCATATTCTCCTCCCCCCATTAAATTATTCAATTCCCCCTTGTTCAAATGTTGACATAAATAGCCTCTTTGAAACCAACCATCCTCTCTGTCCAAAATATGGACTTTGTTGTCTTCAAAACAGTGGCCTGTGTCTTTTAAATGCAGATGGACTGCTGAATATATAGTGGCTTTGTCTACCAGATTTAGGTTGAGTAGGGGTTTTCTTCTGGGTACTTCCTTGATTAGGGTCCTGTTTTCTACTTGATTGTTTGTCTGTTATTAATCCCTGCTTATTTGGGTGTTGGCTGCTGGAGAAGATGTATTCTGGTCTTTTTATTTCTTTCTTAGCTTCTTTTTATTGTCTCAGTGTGTAATGGTGTGTAAATGTGGTTTATCTGAGAAAAAGCATATTCTCAGCACAGCAGGATCACTTTCTCTCTTGTAGCTTAATCTTGTAGCCTAATTCATGTTTTAAAATAAAGTCAAGCCCATTTATATACATACATACATACGCACATACCATTATAACTCTTGAATAAGAACAAGATACAGTGAAATAAAGAACTGAAAATAATACAGAGGAATAACAATATCTTCATCAAAAGAAATACTGAAGGCCAAGTGCTTTCTTTTCAGTGTAGACATTTCATGAAAGCTCTCTTCGAGGCAGAAAAATGATGCCACAAAAAAGGCTATAACCAATATGAAAAACAAGTGACCCAGCTCCCAGAGATAAATATTAGGGTTAGGGTTAGGGTTAAGAGCAGTTCTCCCAGTTATATCTGATTTGCATTTAAAGTAGGTAAGGAAGTCTTGGCAGGTGATTCAGTCTAGATTAGACTTCAGGTGATATCACTGGAAACAGAATTTGGTATAAATTGGACTAAATCTCTGAAACAAATAACCTGTTTTAGGAAAATAGTCCAGTTTGGTTTGCGCCCAGTGATGGTTTCAGATGTCAAAGTAAAAACATCAATAAACTAAATCCCACACTCAGTAGCTAGCCAGTCACAAAAGCCTCACAGAACAATTTAGAGAAATGGTTTTATTGTAGAAGGAAAAAATATGCAATGTCCAGTGTAAAACATAGAATCAGATTATCTCTATGTGTCTATCTTCAGTCTTTTCCTCCAGACTTTTGAGTCACCAGCCTTCTGCTGTTATTTTTTTCCAAGGTTGAAACTGAGAAGCAACTGCTTAGTATTAACAAAATAGCAGTGGTGGGATTCAGGCGGTTCACATCAGTTTGAGTGAACCGGTTATCAAATTACACCACCACCACCCACTATCAAAGGGGATCCTAGGCACTGCGCTGCAATGGAGAAATGGGCAACAAAGCAGCCAGCACAAGGGAATGAGATGGCCGCTTTCCTTCCTTCTTCTCCCTGCTCCTTCCCTTGTGCTGGCCACTCCATTTCCTGTTTCTCCATTGCAGCGCAGCACCCAGGATCCTCTTTGATAGTGTGTGTGTGTGGGGGGGGCAATTTAACTTGTTCATCCAGAGTCAGGTTGGCCGTTGTGAACCGGTTGTTAAATTATTTGAATCCCACCACTGCATAATAGTTCTGCCTGCCCTGAGGGCTTCTGGTTCCTACCACAGCAAGCTCAGTTCTTACAAGGTAGTTCTCAAGTTACAGCAGTTCATTTAGGGACCACTCAAAGTTACAACGGCACTGAAAAAAATGATTTATTACCATTTTTCACAGTTGCAACCTTTGTAGCAGCCCCATGGTCACATGATCAAAATTCAGATGTTTGGCAATTGGTTAATGACATTTGCAGTCTCTCAGGGTCATATGATCCCCTTTGGCAACTTCCGACAATCAAGGTCAATGGGGAAGCTGGATTCACTTAACAACCAGGTTATCAACTGCAGTGATTTGCTTAACAACTGTGGTGAGAATGGACGTAAAATGGATCAAAACTCATTTAATAAATGTCTCACTTAACAACATAAATTTTAGGCTCAATTATGGTAGTAAGTCTAGAATTACCTGTATTAGGATGGGCTCACCCAGTCTACCTATGCCATTTTACACCTTGAACTTAATGATCTAAAATGGATGCCACCAGATTTCAGCCAGTAAAACCAAAACAGATTCTGTGGCACATGAATCTCCTCAATCAAACAAACAAACTGGATATATCAAGAGAGATGAAGTAGCTGGATATATCTTCAGCTTGCTGAAATCATATATAGAATATTAAAATCTGTTCCTCTCGTTCCAGAGTACAGGATATACAATGAAACACATAGAATAGACAATAGAAAGATTGTTCTATTTCCAGAATACTGTTCTTCTCAACTACATTCTGTAGCAAAACTCATTACAAGACTCCTTATGCTTCGAGTCATGTTTCTGTGGCATTGCACTGGTTGAATTCTTATATTCTCGAGTACTACTTGATTATTTGGGAACTCTTAGACTGAAGGCCTAGATATTCTATTCTGCATTCTATTTCTCCTTGTCTTTAATTGTGAATGGATTACTTGAAAATACAAAAAGTGAATGCGACTGTTTTTCTCTCCCTCCTTCTCTCCAATTCTGTCTCCCTTTCTATAGCTTAGTTCATGGATACATATTTAGCCTACAGCAGTTTCAGCTCAACTGCTAGTAACTGTATCTTTAGATTTAAAATGTCTATAGTAAAAGATGCTGAGACATTTTGGGACAAGTATAATTCTGTGAACTATCTACTTCCTGATACCACCTCATTCTGAACTGCCTGACTCAAATTAATTAGTATCACATTGTTATCTTTGGAGAGCAGACAGATGTTGAGGTTATATATGTATGAACTCTGAATGCTACTGCTTTGCAGATCAGGAGTCATTGCTATAAGGTCCAAGACTACTGGTGGTGAAATGGTTTTGTAATTATCTTTGTAAGAGACAACTATTATTATTGACTGAGAGACTGCTGATGGGTCATGGCCAACCACTGGGATCCATATATGATCCAATTTTAATTTCGCCCCTTTAAATGGCTTGCCATCTGTGAGTCATTTAGACTGACCTACTGTCTTTCCAGAGACAATAAATTAACCAGACATTTGTAAATCTACCTTCTAAAGAACACTTCTTTGGGTATTATGTGGGAGTAGGCAAACAATTTCTCATTCAAAGCGTCAGCCAATGATTTAATATATTAAGTATCCAGAAAAATACTTGCATGCATATATCCATATTTGCTCAGAAAATGAATCTTTCTGTACCTCCTCTGAAATATATCAGATTTCTGGAATAGTGGGTTGAATTTCCTTCAAACCCCAAAGGGGAAGGGAGGGAGGGAAGAAAGAGAAGAGAAGAGAAGAGAAGAGAAGAGAAGAGAAGAGAAGAGAAGAGAAGAGAAGAGAAGAGAAGAGAAGAGAAGAGAA
>NW_020769337.1:3930591-3987296 GCF_900518735.1 Pseudonaja textilis | reverse complement strand
AAGAGAAGAGAAGAGAAGAGAAGAGAAGAGAAGAGAAGAGAAGAGAAAGACTTTGTCTTAAATATTGTTTCCTAATTATGCAAATTACAAATGATTGGATTTGCAGAGATCAAAACTTTAGCAGGTAATTTGAAGAGAAATGTGAGGATATGAAACAAGAAATGTGATGGTTCAGGTCAGGGATCTTCAAACTTGGCAACTTTGAAACTTGTGGACTCCCAGAATTCCCTGGCCAGCATGGTTGGCTGAGTATTTCTGGAAGTTGAAGTCCACAAGTTTTAAAGTTGCCAAGTTTGGAGACCTCTGGTTTAGGTAAAAAAAGCAAGTAGCAGAGCTAAATCTGATTATTGATTTACCTAAATTAAAAATCATTCAACATGAAAACTTGGATAAATAGCGTTATGATGGCATGAAATCAATCAATCAAAGCAGAAGAGAATAAAGGGCTGAAAATTGCTAAACAGCACATTGTGTGATGACCCAGGGTAGGATACAAAAGCAACAAATTCACAAAAAACAGGTGAAATCCCTTTAATTCCTTCAACTTGGCTTCAAGGGTCCAATTATCGTTGACTGGAGAAAAAACTCCCCCACAAATAGTTGCAAAAAGGAAGAAATTCCATTCAAACTCAAAATACATATAAATTATAAATTATAAATAGAAAAAACAACACAAACCACACTGAATCAATTAATGAGACAAAGCAGGATAAAGACTTGAAGACGTCCACAGATATCAAAATACACACACTGGGAAGGATGCCAGAACAAGAAGTGAAAGACTAGAATTATTTCACGCTTTGTTTCATGCTTTGTTTCCAGCACTGGGCCATGCACAGCTTATCTTTTTAAACAGTCCTCACAGCTGCAGCCCATGAAGGGGATCAGGATCCTTTCCTTCCCTGTAGACCACACCATTCACATTTCTCCCTTATCTGCTCTTTCCTGCATCCCCTAGGATGAAGAGGGGATGGGCCTGGATCTTCCTCTGAATGCCCAGTCGGCCTGTGCCCTTCCCCAGTTTCCTCCACAACCTCCAGAGCCACACTCCCACTACCAGTTGGCTGTTCCTCCTCTCCCTTGGAGTCAGATTCTAACAGGGGCATGACACGACATCAGGAATTTCTTCCAGTTGTCCTGTGAAAACATGCTTTCTTGTCGTTTGAAGTCCTTGCCTTCTCTTCTGGAATGAGACTAAACAGGCCTTCCACATCTTCTATGTGGCAGCCCTTCAGACATAAAGTTTGCTAAAATATTTCCACATGCTGCTCAATCAGGAGCCACAAATCCATGAGGATCCTTAAGTTATGGACTCTGTCTATTGGAGGAATGCTACTTCATTCAGAATCAGACTCTTAAAAGAACTCTTTCTTTGAAGGAACTGGCTTTGTTTTAATTTTTACAACCTTCAAATACTGAATCAAGAATTCCAGAGTATTCTTGGGTGTCATACTGAGGAGGGGGAAAGGAGAAAGAGAAGGAGTTTAACAGCAAACCCATTGAGATAGGAGGCTATTAGTAGTAGTAGGCATGTAGAAGCAGAAGTCAAAGAGACAATTGGGGTGTGTGATATAATTTGGATTCTTGCAATAATGCAGTATCCCATATGGCCATTTTCAACTATGTTATTATATGTAATAATGGTATTTTGGGACGAATGGCCAACAGTTAATTATAGATGCTCTAACGAACAAACCATTCATTTCTAGTGCATAATACTGCTCAGTAAAGAAACACTCAGCCAGAAAGTTTGTACTTAACAAATTGCAATGCAATCTTCTTTCATCTATAAAATGTGAGCTTTCTGTGTTCATGTGTGGGAGGGTCGGAAATTAAGTCAACCCTTTGTTAAGCATGCTTCCAACTGTGATAGTCTGAAATTGACAAATACATCCTGGTGACCAAATTGGTTATATATATCAGTGTATAACATTATGTTTTCCATTTGAGAGATTTAATTATTAGTGTCTTCATATCTCATAATGTTGTTTAAGGAAATCATTACCAGGCTGCAGAAATCTAAGAAGCAGCAGAAACAGCGACTTGTTGCTGTAGCAGATACACAAATAGAAGTTTTTCAGAGGAAAGACCAAAATAGATCTCTGTGAACCTCTCAAAAGGATATCACTAAACTCTTTTACTAAAAAGTTTTCCCAAGCCATGTTCTCCTTGCTCCCAAAGCATCTTTGTAGTTTGTAGAGTCTGTAAACCAACCATAATGCACAGAGGTGGTATTCAGCAGGTTGAGACCAGTTCTGGAGAACTGGTAGTAGAAATTTTGAGTAGTTCAGAGAACCGGCAAATACCACCTCTGACTGGCCCTGCCCCCATCTATTCTCTGCCTCCTGAGTCCCAGCTGATTGGCTGGGTCTTCTTTCATTGCCCTGCACAGGAGAATGGAGATGGAGAGCAGGTTAGTGGGGTTGGGAGGGAATGGGAATTTGCAGTAACCTTCCACCAGGAATGGGGAGGAAATTGAGATTTTGCATTATCCTTCCCCTGCCACAGCCACCCAGCCACGCCCACAGAACCAGTAGTAAGAAAAATTGAATCCCACCACTGATAATGCAGATTGATTCCTGGATCTGGATGCATTTAATCTAGGGAATAGATCACTAAGCAGAGATATGATAGCTACCTTCAATTATCTAAAGGGCAGTCACTCAGAAAAAGGGAAATGGGACCAGAACTAAAAGAAAAAGAAAGGGAATTCTGGCTAGGGATCAGAAGGAACCAATTGAGTGTGTGAGCTTTCACTAATGGCAGACATTCTAATGGAATAGACTGCTATCTGATGTGGAGAGTTCTCTTTTATTAATTTTCAAAACAAGTCTGTCAGAAATTTTCTAGTGGGTGGTGAACTTCCAGTTCTAACATCCCAGCATTTCATGCGCATTAATTATAAAAAGCATTCTGGATGCTAATAATGATCAAATTTAGCTTTGATTCACATAAACCTGAGCAATGAAGGGTCAAGTTTGCAGACTATAACAAAAATCTCAGTTAGTGTCCTGTAACATTTTGTTTCAAAACATAATTGGAATGTGGCTTCCAACTATTCTAAAGTACTTACAATCTGAAAGGAGATTATCCGTAGCCAATCATTTGAAATGCTTTGCTTGCTTTCCTCCCACCTGTGGGCTGAGGGGGTCTCATAACAGAACATTGCCTAGACTGTGTATGGGATCCAATCTGGGTTAGTCACCAGGATCAGAGGTTTACTCTTCTGAGCTTTCAGACTTGTGCTGGAACTAGAAGTTCTGGTGAGAAAGAAGTTCCCTGAGGATGGCCTTAGATTGATAGATTTTATCCTGCAACATTATCCTGGGACATGTACATTTGCCTTCATTCATACGCTGTGTATCTTCATCCTGTCTCCCAAGGTCATTCCCACATACTATTACACCAATACATTTCTTAGATAATTTCAACAGGTGTTTCCAGATTATTTCTATGGTACCTGTTTAGCAAGTGTCATACACCAGAAAAATAAAGCCAAGTTGTAAATATAGGCAGATTTTGGTCTGAGAATGTCTGCCAATATCTAGATAGATAATTTGTTTATTGGCTATGGGAGTTCAGTTCTGTTACCAGAATCAATATGGAAACAAGAACATTTCTCCAATTTTTACCCTTCCATTACCTATCTCTATTTTCATTTAGAGTTTTGAATATGTGTTTGGAGGTGCCATCAGAGACCACACCCACCCACTTTATGGGTTGCTCCCCTCTGGGAGGAGGTTTCAAAGTATTTCTAGTTGGATTACCAAATTCTGTAACAATGTTTGTTCCCTTGGCCATCCATCTGCTAAACTTGCAAGATTCATTTTTCTTGCCATGTATATCCAAACTGGACTTTATTGTTTCTCTGTGTCATATAATATATATGGTTATATGCATAATTCTGTACTTATTTATCTATTTTGTCATGGTTATGTAATCTATGTTGGAGGTGGTGACCCTTTGAGAGTTGTATGCAATGAAATTTCATTTTATGATTCAAAGTGACAATAAAGATATTCTCAGGGGTGGGCCACTGGGGGCTTGCAGAGCTTCAAGAGATCTGCTAGCTAAGATTGTGGGGCTCGGAGAGCTCAGTGAACTCAGAAAGACAAGTAAGGGAAAGCTCTTAATATGCTTAATTGAACTTCTGGGCATTCAGCCAAGAGCATTTCACACCTCGTAAAAGTGTTGCAAGCTAGATAAACAATCCATTCAGCGCTTGCGAGGAAGATCCACTGAGAAAATCAGATAACATAGCCACTAGCCTCTGAGGGGATAAATTCCCAAATAATAAGAATCATGTAACTCACCAGAAACTCCACTAAGACTCCAAGATCCCTCTCACAGTCAGTGCTATTAAGCTTGGTTTCACCCAGTCTTTTATTTAAATATTAAATGCACAAAATAATAAACAACTTTTGGTATATATTCTTTATTAGGTAATTTGGGCAAAGAAGTGATGTAGAGTTGGCCACACCCACCCAGTCACATGACCACCCAGCCACGCTTACCTAGCCAATCATTAGGGCAGAGAGCCCCTTGCTAAAAAATTTGGAGCCCACCCCTGGTTATTCTAAGTTAAAAATGAATGGGTTTATGCTTTACAAACCTGTCCAATCTCATGTCTGTGCCATTGGTCAAGATGCTAACTTTAAACTGCGAACCTTCATCATGCTGCCTTCAACACTGAAATGAAAATAGCGAAGCCATAGATGCTCACTAGCAAATCTGAAAGCAGGCATTCAGCAATATCCTAATTTACCATAGTTATCATTCACTGTAGCCATAGAGCAGGGTTAAGGCTTTCTTAATTCTATCTGTCCCTAAGAAAATTGTATGGCAATGAAATGACTAGCAAGTGTGGTATAATTTGCTAATTCACACAAATGCTTCACCAATTAATGTCATTTTGGTAGCTGGAAAAATGGAATGAGAAGCATAAAATTCTTCCTTTCACTCAATCATTACTTTTGTTTTCTAAAGATGTTGAAGGAATGAATCTCAGCAACATATTGAAGCTGGATTGTATAAAATGAGAGATCTTGTCAAAATAACAAATCAATGCCATATATTTGAAACATTTATTGCCCTAACAAGTTTCAGGTTTTCCTGAAAAGAAATGAAAATTTGATTTGACTCTAATGAATGATGAATCGATCAGGGCTTTTATTTTTAATCAAGCAAAATCCAGTTAAGGACACATTTATGCCTCACTTAGTGAAATAATAAAATATCTCACACACACTTTGGAGGAATGAAACATTTTGAAAGAGTCATTCCACTAGTGTTTTGTTATATCTATATTATATATTACTATTGTAGATGAATAGAATGATTGGAATACAGTGGTTGTGATGAGACTAACCAAATAAAGCTGCAAAATCCCATCTATGAAGTTTATTGGTTTGTTGGTTTGATTTGTTGATTTGGCTTCCCACTTGCCAAGTGATTCTGAGCAGCTGACAAATTAAAAACATTTTAAAGAGTGTATTGACAATGAAGTGTCAAATATAAACAAAATGCTGGAATCAATAACTCATGGTTAACATAGCGACCTAACCCAGTGGTTGAAGAAAGAACCATGGATTCAGCCTTTGTAAATTGGACTGCCATTTGTCAGAAATGTCAGGGTCTCCTGCTTAGGTGAGGGGTTGGACTAGATGACCTACAAGGTCCCTTCCAACTCTGATTATCTGTAATCTGTAAAGTCCTGCAGATTGGGCCCATTTAATTCTTGGAGTTCCATAGAACAGGGACCTTAAAGTACTGAACTTTATTGATTCAAAGAATCCCGGAATCAGTTCATGACTGTGTACAATCACATTCTGGTAGCTCCTGTGACGCAGCTGGAACTAATTGTATTGGCTCTGCCGTTCCATTAGACTATTTCAGTGACATGGAGAGGGGGGAATCTGCTACTTGGATAACAGTTTATCCTCCATATTAAATTACCCAGACCTCATGCTCTGGAGAGGACACTCCAGCTTTGCATTCAGCATTGAAACAACACGGGAAGTGACAGTTACCAGTTTCATAGCATGATACCATCGTCTCTTGAGACTGAAAGATGCCAGTTCTACTTCCTACAGTACAAAGAGCGAAGGATTAAATATACATCTGTTCTCCATTGTTAATATAAGCCTTTTCCTCCTACCTTTCTGAATCAATGGATATTTCTCTCACTGGGCTTGAGAAGCATCGTCTCTAAGTTCGCATAATGGTTCTCTATAGTATAAGAACTGATGGATTCTGCCTTTCCAATTATCTTTCTTACATCAAGAAGCTTTATATACTGCAGATCTGCTAGAGCCTTGCTGGGTGAGATTCAAAAACAAGCAAGTAAATTCATGAATTTAGCTGTTGCTTTAATACTAAAACTGTTCTAAGTTTGAGGAGCTAAGTCCCTTGAGATATCTTAAGTAGGCTCTCTCCAGATCCTTTTGCAATTAATATTATTTGTGTATTGCCAAGACTTTAACCAAAGGGTGCTCAAAGGGATGATTTACTTTCCTTCCATCAGAGATTCAATAAACAAATGTCTAGTTTGTTTACATCATTACTGCTATTATTGTGAAACTATGTTCATAATTAAAACAGCATCACAAATATAGAAAAACACTAAGCTAATTAATTGATTGGCATGAATCTTCTTATACCCTGCAGGGAAGGCCTCCTGAGAAACTAGCAGTGCTTCTTATCTCATACATGCGCACATTAAAAACAATGACCTGGGTCGTCGTCTTCTCCTCCTCCTCCTCCTCCTCCTCCTCCTCCTCCTCCTCCTCCTCCTCCTTCTTCTTTGTCGTCTTCTTTGTCTTCTTCATCTCCTCTTCCTCCTCCTCCCTCCACAATCAATATTTGGATAATTGCCTCAGTAGAAACCTACTAGCATCCTCATCCATTGGCTCTGCATTGCCAACTGAGTGTCCTTATTCCTTTCTACCAGCTAGGCTGCCCCACTTCATTCTCATAGGAAAAAGGACTTCCTGCTGTTCCCTTTCTCCTCCTGCTTACTCTTGAATAATCTTTTTTTCATTTTAAGCTATCTTTTACTCCCAGTATCTCCTTAGGCTATTTTTTCTAAGCTAGCCTTTTCTCTTTTTTCATTTTTTAGCTTTGGCCAATTTAAATTCTCCTTCCCTTGTACTCCTCTCATGTGCCTAGCTCTCCATCTTTTGTACCTTTCTTAATTACTGTGAGTTTTATTCCTGCCTCTCTATCCCAAAATCCTAAATTCTAATTCCCTTCTGGTTTAATTTTTATTTTATTTTCAGCAACAGATCTTCTCCTTTTAATCCCTTACTTGGTTTTCTCTTTCCTAAAGTTTATCTCTCCCTTCCATACCACCTTCCACTAGTAACACTCTTTTGCAACCAGATCACAACACCTCCTTGCAAACTCATAGTCTGCCAAAAACTTTAACTTGAACACAGCCATCATGATAGTATAGACCAAATTGTAAATCAAAATAGGAAGTCTAATAATCCAGATGAATTAGTTCAACATTGGGATCACAAACAGTATTGTGTGAATTGTAGGATGTGGTTTGCATCATAGGAACAAACTGGTGAGACTCATCTCCAGGGGGGATGAGTCTGCCTACTGAGATGAGGTGGACCAGTTGCTTTTGTGATGTGGAGACAATAACTTGGTCCTCAACACCAATAAGACCACGGAGCTTATAGTGGATTATAGAAGGAACAGATCAGACATCCAGCCCTTGCTTATCAGTGGAGACCAAGTGGAACAAGTGGCCAGTTTTAAGTTTCTCAATGTTACCATAAAAGAGGACCTGACCTGGGGTGCTCACATTGCAGCACTGGTCAAAAGGGCCCAGCAGAGATTATACTACCTGACACTTGTCAGAAAACAACACCTGAATGAAAAACTGCTGGTGACCTTCTACCGCTGCATTTTAACTTACTGCACCTCTGTATGGTTTACCAATTGCACAATGGCAGATAGAAAAGCACTCCAGAGGGTTAATGCCATTGCCCAGAAGATCATTGGTTGCCCTCTCCCCTCTTTGGAAGAGCTTTGTAGCTCCTGCTGCCTTAAGAAAGTTCAAAACATTCTCAAAAATCCATCTCATCCTGGGAACCCTTTTTTTGAACTATTACCACCTGACAGATGGTACAGAATAATGAAAACAGCACAAATATAAAAGTAGCAATAAAATAGATCTGAAAACCTTTTTTTTTTTTTAAGAAAAAGCCTGAAAAAGTCTGGAAAAGCAATTGATTGTTCCTCTGATCTACTGACATAGGTAAGATGTGGATAGAAAATATTAAACAAAAAGTTGATAAGATACATCTCAAGCCTCCCATGGAACAGAATTTCAATCAATCAGAACAGAGCTGGAAGGGATCTTGGAGGTCTTCTAGTCCAACCCCCTGCTCAAGCAGGAGACCCTATACAATTTCAGACCAATAGTTGTTCAGTCTTTTCTTATAAAGCTCCAGTGATGAAGCACCCACAACTTCTGAAGGCAGTTCCACTGGATACTTGTTCTCACTGTTAGAAAATTTGCCATTAGTTTTAAGTTGGTTCTCTCCTTGATTAATTTTCATCATTTCTTGTCTTGCATTCTGGTGCCTTAGAAAATAAGCTGCCCCTGCTCATCTTTGTGGCTGCCCCTCAAACACACGGGTACTGCCATCATGTCATCCCTATGCCCTCTTTTCTCTCGACTAGCCAGACCCAATTCTGCAAATGTTCTTCATATGTTTTAGTCTCCAGGCCCTTAATCTTAGTTGCTCTTCTCTGCATACATAATGTATGTATGTATGCATGCATGCATATACATTTTCATACATAAAAGATCAGCACTGAGGGGGTTTTCCTGTGAACACTTACCTTGCTAAATCTCTATCAACATTTTTGTCTTTCAATTTGGCTCAGAAACACAGACAGCAAAGTACTGGCATGAGGTGATCATATCAGCCCATCCCAGTTAGTAGTCTGGTTACGCTGTTTTGAATTAATTGAATTAAATGAAGTCTGCACTATTTCCAAATGCAATTGTTCCAAAGCAATCATTATCTAGAGAAAATTATCACTGGCTTCAAAAAGAATGAAAAGGTATCACTCCATCCTTATCAGGGAAACCAAAATTACCTTTGTTTTTACCAGCTCCCAAACTCTCTTTGCTAATTTGGGAATTGAAATGGTTCCCTAATGGTTTCCCACACATTTGGGGTGGGCGGGGAAGGGGGTTAGGTCATAACAGTGCTAGTATTTTCACTTTCAAAATTTACTAAATTAAAAAGTTTGTAATCCCTGTTTTTCCTCAACCAGCATTAAACATGCTTTTTTCCATGGAATATTCTAGCTGGAGAATGCTCTCCCAAGAAATGTTTTCATTACATAGCTTGGGCAACAAAGAAGAAAGAGGCAGTGTTAAGATTTTTCTTAGATATGATGCTAAAGTCCACTGGAGTTGGGCAGCCATTTTTTTATTTATTTGTTTGAGTCTGTCTCTTTTCCTGGCAATTGCATGGACAAGTCCTTGCAGTTTTCTTGCCAAGAAGTGATTCTGATGCAGTTTTCTTTTTCAGAAGTGATTCTTAGGGCTGAGAAAAAGTGACTGGGTTAAAGTTCTTTTTTATGCCTATAGTGGGATTGAAACTTTTGATCTCCTGGTTTCTAGCCTGATGCCTTAACCACTACACCAAACTGGCTCTCAGAGATTGCTATAGAGAGAGAGATTAGCCATTGCCTTCTTCTCAAGGATGAAAACAAGTGATTGGTCTTAAGGTCATCTAACTCTACTTTGTGCCTAAGACAGGACTAGAACACACACTCTTCCAGTTTCTCCTCTGGTGACTTAACCACTATACAAAACTGGTGTATTAGACAGCCAACAAATTTAAATAATAATTGTTAAAAATGTATTTGAATGAGACTCAATTCCTGGCAGTCCATGCAATTTGCCCAGCTACATTTTTTGGGGAAATGGTTTTCCATTGAGCTAAGAAACAGTGATTGGTCCAAAAGCACTCACTTGGTCTATGGATGTAAGACAGAACTAGGACTTGAGTTTTCTTGCTCCTACCATCAACACTAAACCAAACTGGCTAACGTCTATAACACCATTGCTGGAAACAATAAAATAATTTCTAATCAAGATGTAAAAGGGTGAGCAAATACTGTATATAGACTTTAATTTCCTAAGAGATTTCAAAATTGTTCTGCAGTTTTTCCTGTTCCAGTGAAGATCTAGTACTTTCTTGGCTTTGTCAGCCAGAGAAGCTTACAAACCAGGTTTTCTGTTGAATACATAAAGGAGTATCTCTTTTCCATAAGCACCTCTCCTCTTCCTCCCACCCCTCCCTATTTTATTTTAAATACAGTTTGTCAATTTGTAAGATTGGGGAGAAAAAAACAGAGCGCCCCAGATGTTGAATTCATAAAATAATAATCACAGTCACTGGTGAAGAAGAACCAACGATGTGCAAAGTATCTGGAGTAATGGAGAAGGGCATTTATACACATACACATAAACATGTCTCAGATTAATAATTCAGGCAGCCATGTGGCTATTTGCTTTCTAGAGCAAGAAGATAGTGTTTTATGTCAAGTGACAACACTAAGAGAAGCGGGTTTTTTTAAAAAAGCCAACATATGTCTGCACATATCTAATCTCAGATGTATCGTACATTTTAAAAGGTGCTTTTTAAAACCTTAAATCCTGAATAAAAATATTCAGATGATCAATTATTGTGTGTTTCACTGAAACTGCTGCTTGCAAACAAGACTACTTACTGAGCAGTTGGAGAGATACTGGGGGAAAATGTGTAATTTTTCTTTCCAAGCAATTGGAGAAAATTAGTTATCATAAACTCAATGTTTTCTTTTTTTTTTTCTGGACTGGAGAAAACAAAGATAAACTGCTGGCGATACAATAGTAGTAATAGTAGCTTTTTACTGATTAATCCAAAGAGCAAATCAGATTTAAACTACAACGTTTCTTCCAAAGACTAAAACAGAATGCTTTTGAGTATAGCTATTTTACGAGATTAGCATATGTTAAAAGCAATTCATCACCCTTGCAGGTCACCTCTATCTGCCCTAAAAATGATATCTCGTTTGGACAGCCTGCACTATAAATGTGAAAGTATTGCTAACTATATTTATATTTATCCTATAAGGAAATGTAAAGATATAATCATCTTGCTGGCTGGGGAATTCTGGAGTTGAAGTCCACATATCTTAAACCTGCTGACTTTGGGAAACATTAATCTACTAATAGGTTCCTGGTGAGCTATTCTAACTAGTTGTGAGTCTAAATACAGGTAGTTCTCGACTTATCATTCGTTTAGTCAAAGTTACCAGTCACTGGAAAAAAAAAGACTTAGGACCATTTTTCACACTTTCAACTGTTGCAGCATCTCCATGGTCACAGGATCAAAATTCAGACGCTTGGCAACTGGTTTATATTTATAATGGTTGGAGTGTTTTGAGTCATGTGAACACCTTTTGCAACCTTCTGACAAGCAAAATCAATAGGGAAGCGGATTCACTTAACAGCGTTACTAACTTAACAAGTGCTTTGATCCATTTAACAACTGTAGCAAGAAAAGTTATAAAATGGGGCAAAATCACTCAACAACAGTCAAAGATTAGCTGTATTGGGCCATTTAACAGACAATCAGTTAAGATATTGCTGGCATACTACAACTATATTTTCCCTGATATGGTATTTGCAGGAATTGCCCATATTTTATTATGGAGACCAGCAACTCAAATCTTACTCTGGTATTGGACATTTGTTGATCCTGCCTCAGACCTATCCATCAATATTTTTCTGTTTGTAATAGTTTGTTTGTTCTTGGACACACAATTATAATGATTTAGTACTTACAGGGTTTAAAAAACTAGAGAGGACTTTCATTGTGTTATACACTGTTTCTCAGCCATGGCAGTTGTAAGGTGTGCGGACTTTAGTTTCCAGCTTGTTGGCTGGATGAATTTTAGGAACTGAGGTCCATACACTTTAAAGTTGCCAAAGTTGAAAAATGTTGATGTATACCATTTTAGTACTAATGTTCAATTTACTTCTTCACTGTGTCTCCCAAATTGATGCCATATAATTTGCTAAGGACAGGTGAATAGGCAGCATCTGGGAGAAGGAAATTTGAAGTCCAAGGATAGGCTGTGTGGCCTTTTTGGGTATCAAGTAATATAGCCTAAAGGATCTAATTTGGAAGAAAGGGGAGTTTTCAGTAATCATTCTGGTTTTTTGCAACCCAAATCTCTACTCCATGGAGCTGCTACCATATAGCTCATTTCAGTGTGACATATCAGCCACTGATCTATGGATGGTTGTGAAGAATTAGCCAGCTTTACTGTATTTTAGACTGCTGACTCACCTGAAACCAATTGAGAACTGATGGCCTGACATCAGCATAATGGCTGATATTCTCATATTTCTCTAGCTATCCATCAAATTTATTGGGGAGTGGGTTGAGGGGGTGTTAGTTCTTTTCCCTTGCTTTGCTTTACCATCCTTCAAAACACAATCCAATTTAAAATGGGGGGGGGACAGAGCAATTTTGAAGCTAAGAATCAGCACAGGTATAACACCAACTATGCAGAAGCTGCATTGGTTATTAGAATTAGAAGAATTAGAATTAGAAGAACTTTATTGTCGTTGTAAAAGTACAGCGAAACTGTGGATGCACCCCAGCAACTGTTTGCAATTCAATAAAACCAAAGCACTTAAAAATGAAGATAAGAAAAATAGAGTGCCCACGTCTCCATTTGCAATTCGAGAGTACAATATCTACGAATATACACAAATATACACAAAACCAACACTGACTGTAACACTTAGCCGAGTATAATACACAAGAGATGGATTGTACTGTAATATGTTATTATACATCTGAATGGGGTATTGAGATTTCACATTTTTGCATTTCTTAATAAGGTAGTGACTTTGTGTTTATTTGCGGTTTGGATGGCCCAGGGAAAGGAACTATTTGTTAGTCTGGTGGTGTGGGATTTTATTGACCTAAAACGCTGTCCAGACGGCAGTAGGTCAAAAAGATAATTGCCAGGGTGTGAGGAGTCTTCTATAACGGTCTTGATTCTGCTTTGGCAGTGGGACCTGGCTAAATCTTCCAGGGAGGGCAGAGGGCAATCAATGATCTTTTGAGCTGTATTTATCACCCTCTGTTCAGTTTTCCTGTCCTCAGCCGTGGAGCCTGCATACCACACACCCAGACAATATGTCAGAGTGCTCTCCACAGAAGCTTTATAGAAAGCCAGCAACAGCTCCTTATCCAGATTGTTCTTTCTGAGAACCCACAGGAAGTACAGCTGCTGCTGAGCCTTCTTCACTATGGCCTTGGTATTAGGGGACCAGGAGATATCAGCTGGAATATGGATGCCAAGGAATCTGATCGTAGGGACAGTTTCCACTCATTCTCCATTGGTGGTCCTGTCCATGTTTCCTGAAGTCCATAATCAGTTCTTTGGTTTTATGGCCATTCAGTGACAGATTGTTCTGTGAACACCAGATAGACAGGTTCTCTACTTCTGCCCTATATGCCGTCTCATCCTCTCCGGAGATGAGACCAATCACGGTCGTGTCGTCCGCAAACTTTATGATGGTGTTTGTTGCATGGCTTGGTGAGAAGTCAAAGGTGTACAAGGCATATAGCAGGGGGCTCAAGACACAACCCTGGGGGGAACCAGTACTGAGTGTAATAGTGGAAGAAAGATGTCTTAGAAGATGTCTTGGTCTAATTTAATATATTATCACTTATAAAGTCCTATAAAACTTATATCTTCATTAACTTTGGGACTGTCTGACCCAAAGCAGGGACTTCTAGTCTACTTTTTATGGACTGAAAAGATAGACTGAAAAGTGCTTTTCTGGACAAAGTTAAGAGTAAATGACCTAGGAAATGGACCTTCTTATTAGCAGCACCCTTTGGACTAGCTATGTCATGCAGGAGAATTTACTGGAGAAAGCAATTATGTTTGGAAGAATTAGTGATAAAAGGAAATCAGGCCCCCAAGGAACATAGTGGCTGGACACCATAATGCTGACACCAACCATAGCATAGAATAACTCAAAGAAATAGTGCAAGATTGGAAGATGTGAACAGATGTGACCATAGAATCAACCAAGAGGTAGATATGACTGAATGGATAACATGATCATCATCACTGTCAACATGAAGATTTCTTGATATTTGGGTAATGTTGTCTGAGATGTCAAGATATTTGAGCATTCTCACCAAAATCCTACCAGACCCTGGGTAAGACTGCCAAAATTCCCAACATTGAAACATTGTAAAGTTTATTTTAGGCAACTGAAATCTTTTAAGAACCTGAATCGTGATCCAAACTGAAAACACCATATTGCACCATATTGATCTTTACAGAGGGACACTATAAAGAAACAGTTCCTACCTTAATATTTCTTTCTCCTAGATGTGTTGTTGGCTCTGTGATAGAACATTTGATTGGTAGTATGAATAGGATAGCTCTTAGATACCATGACATTTCCATTAAAGGATGTGCCTGGCCCTCAAATACTAATATTCCCTCAAATCTTATTTGCTTTCCGTCTGCTTTGAAAGCACTTCAGGTTTTTTTCTTAAAAAATAAATAACCTAAAGATATATTCATCAGATGGGAGGGGGTAGCTGGGGATTGCACTTATTTTTTCTTAAACATTCTAGTTGGCCAAGGGATTTCTGACAGCTTTGTTTAAATTTTAAAACACCCTCTGCTCTCAGAGCAGAGTAATAAATTGTGCCTATTCACTAACAAAACAGATTCCTCATCCCTCTTACAATTCTCCCACGGGTCCATCAACTATGCTCCAGAGAGATTTGATGGGATCTTTCAGAGCAAACTGAGGGGAGGGTGGAATTAAGTGCACTGCATGAGTAAGTCCCTTTGCACAAATAAAAGCCTGCCTCTTAATGTAGATGTCTTTATGTGAAGAATTCCTGATTCTGCTTTTTATTGTATATTTCAGGAATGTCTTTTTTCCCCTCCTGATAAAGGCCAGGATAACATAATTCTTGGAGGCCAGATTCAATTGGCATATCCAAATAATAAAAAAGGTATCAGATTCAGCTACTAGCTTGTAGAACTCAAGAGAGATTGGATAAAGCTAAAAAAAACATGAGCTGGGTAATATTTGTGTTTAAACTCTTGCCTTTATAACCAGGTCAGGGAATCATATTCTCTCAACTTGAAAGCTTTGAGGCAATTATTCTTATGTAAACTTAATTGTCAACATCCTATTTAAACATAAAGCCCCCGTGAGTTGTTGTTTAAATCTAAATCGTCCCTTTGATTCTCACAGTCGGAAAAGATAAATAGTCATTTCTGAGAATCATCTCAAGCAATTTGATAAAAGGCCACCCAACCTTTCGAGTTTAGGGATTCTGTGAGAGTTTGATACCAAATTAGAATTATGAAGTTGGAAGGGATCTAAGAGATCACCACATCCCCCCCTTCCCCAATCAAATTCATTACCTTGAACAGACGACTATCCAGTGAAAACCTCTAATGAAGGGGAAATAACCTCTAGCAGAATGTGGGAATGACCTTGGCAGACAGGGAAAGAACCAGAGATGGTATTCAGTAGGTTCTGACTAGTTCTGGAGAATTGGTAGGGGAAATTTTGAGTAGTTCAGAGAACCGGCAAATACCACCTGTGACTAGCCCCACACCCATCCATTCTCTGCCTCCCAAGTCCCAGCTTCTTTTGTTGCCCTGCACAGGCGAACGGAGCTGGAAAGCAGGTTAGTGGGGTGGGGAGGGAATGGGGATTTTGTAATAACCTTCCCCTGCCATGCCCACCAAGCCACACCCACAGCACCGGTAGTAAAAATGTTTAAATCCTACCACTGGAAAGAACTGCAGCCAGTCAGCAGATGAATAAGAGGCAGCTGAATCTGTAGCAAGAATGCGGGTCCAGCAAACATCTCAGAAGAGACCCTCCTTAGTTTCTTTGTCTGTAAAGGTGGCAAGGGTGAAATGTATCTTCAGATTTGCAAGAGTCTATTAACGCAATCTTACAATAAAATAGAATTAATTCAGCTGGGTATGGACTAAACTACCTTGCAAGGCTCGCTGAACCATTACATATGACCTGCTCTGCTGATTGACAGTTCTTCCTGTCAAGTGGTACTTCGTAATGTCCCAGTGGTGGGATTCAAATAATTCGACAACCAGTTCTCTGCCCTAATGATTTCTTCCAACAACCAGTTCACCAAACTGCTCAAAAAGTTAACAACCGGTTCTCCTGAACTGGTGCGAACTGGCTGAATCCCATCACTGGTCCTATCTGTACCTACATCCTTGAAGTTTTGTCCCATTGCTTTTAATCTTACCCTCTGGAGCAAGCAAGAATAAGTATGAACCCTCCACAACTGATAACCATTTAGATATTTGAAAACAGCTATCATCTCCCCTTTCAACCCTCTCTTTTACTAAATATACCTAGATTGTTAACTGTTCCTCAAAGAACTTGGTTTCACATCCTCTCCCAACCCTTTTTGGAGCTTGTTAATTTATCAATGTATTTTTAAAAGTGGGGTGTGAAGAACTGAACACAATAACCCAAATGAAGTCTGACCAAGACCCAGTAGAATGTAAAATGATTTCTCATGATCTGGACTCTATGCTCCTATTGATGTTGGTCAAGATGCTGTTGGCCCACAGGTGCTTTTTCAGGAGGCAACTATATTTTCTTGTATTTTCTTTGAAGATGTTTCGCTCCTCATCCAAGAAGCTTCTTCAGCTCTGACAGCATAGTTGGGAATGGAAGGATTTATATTCCTTGCAGGTCATTTGCATCTTTTTAGGGGGTCATTGAAGCAAAAGGATGCAAATGACCAGCTGTCTTGCAAGGATCCTTCCATCCCCGACTATCCTGTCAGAGCTGAGGAAGCTTCTTATTTATTTATTTATTTATTTATTTTAGTTTGTCAAGCATGTATGAGAAAACAAGCGTAAGTATGAACATAATACATAAACATCTAAGTATAAATAGGTATAAGTATATATATAATAAATGAGTACGGATAATGGAAACAGTGGGACAGGTAGGCATGCTGGTGTGCTTATGCAGGCCCCCTTACAGACTTCTTAGGAATGGAGTGAGGTCAATGGTAGGCAGTTTAAGGTTAAAGTTTTGGGGGTTTGAGGATGTAACAACAGGATCAGGTAGTGAGTTCCAGGCACTGACCACTCTGTTGCTGAAGTCGTATTTTCTGCAATTGAGTTTGGAGTTCTTGGATGAGAAGCAAAATGTCTTCAGAAGGGAAAAAAACAAGAAAGTCCGGTTGCCTCCTGAAAAAAACACCTTTGGGACAACCAAGACAAGATGCTGTTGGCATTCTTTGCAGTTGTGTTACCCTGTTGGAACATGTTCAACTTGTGACCCACCATAAGGCCTTCTCGCACGTGCTGCCCTTGAGCCAGATTTTCCTTGTATTGTACCAGGGGTAGGATTCAAATTTCTTAACAACTGGTTCTGTGGGCATGGCCTAATTTGTGGGTGTGGCTTGGTGGTCATGTGACTGAGTGGGCATGGCTTGGTGGTCATGTGACTGGGTGGACGTGGCTTGTATGTAAATATTATAAATATTCATGTAAATATTGATTTTTTTTAAATTAAAAAGAGCAACTTTTACTCACAACCAGGCAAAGCAGGCAGGCAAATTGAGTTGCTCACAGAATCACAGATTCACTCAGAGATCTACCTTTATGCAATCTGCTACCTGAGTCTGCACTGAAAAATAGAAGTGTCAGTCCTAAGGAAGGTTCAGCTCTGCTTTTAGATTAGCTAGAAAGAAAGAAATCCAATGATTTCCTGCTTTCTAGCTAATCTAAATCTCCCAGCACAGCAGAACAGCCGATGGGATGGCGGGGGGGGGGGGGGGGAAAAAAAAAAACTTACCAAATGCAGGCAAGTTGGATGGTGCACATGCCAAGTAAGGACTGAGTGGGCAGGAAGGAGCGGGGCCAGCCAGTGGCGTAATTTGCTGGTTCTCCAAACTGTGCAGAATCATAACAACCAGTTCTATAGAACTAGTCCAAGCAGGTAGAATCCCACCCCTGTATTGTACATATTCCTTTCCTTTTCTATACATGACTTTTCATTTCTCCTTCTTACATTTCATTCTATTTGTCCCTACCTACTTTTCTAGTCTCAGGTTTGTTTGTTTTTTTAAAATCTTTCTTTCCAAGTATTAGTCACTTCTCCTAACTTTGTATTGCCTGCAAATTGGTGTTTCCCTTTTCCATATTATTTATAAAAATGTTGAACAGCATCTAACCTAGGACAAAGGCCAGTGAAAAATGTCTTTCCAGGTAGAATTGGGTTGTCAAACCCATATTTGACCATTTTTGTTAACGAGCATGCTACGTGAGAGACTTTATCAAAAGCCTTGCAAAAGTCAAGCTATATTCTATGCATGGCATTTTCTAAATCAACAGTCTAGTGACTCTATCATAAAAGGAGTTCAAGTTAGTCTGCCATAATTTAGTATAAATTCATGCTGGCTCCTGTTAATTAGTGAATTCATTCTCTCAACTAACTATACTAGTTAATGCACTCCATTATGCCACATAAAGGGCTATTACATTATGCTTGTCCGCACTCCTCTTAAACAGTATATGGCTTATTCTTCATTTCTATAGTATGAATGATTATATGACTATGAATTCTTGCCATTATTTTTTGGCCTTTTTTGCAATCAATATATAGTTGTTACCATATGCCACTTTTTTCAGCATACCTATTTCTTGAAATATACTTTAGCACTCTTAATCTATGAAAGAATATAAGGGCTGGAAATAGCAACAATAACAAGTAATGAATTACTTTCCCTACATTGTATAAATAAAGCTACCTGGAATATAGAACATAGAACTGGGAAGCATCCAGCCTGAGGAGGGATCAAGTGCAGAGCTAGTTTAGAATCATTGCACAATTGTAAAAGACCCAGAACTGTCCCTCCCTGAATTCCTTGGAGCCTTATCTAATTGTTCTCAAGGGAAAACTGTCGAACTGGGGAGATTCCTGTATTATAGGCAGAACATAATAAAGTTGAACTTGAATTAGCTTGAACTCTGCATATGTAGATCTGGTTGATTGCTCATGACGCAGATTCACTCACAGCATTCCATTAACCTCCTGTATTAACTATACACAGAAGGGTAAAAGCAAATAGTATAAGCTTCCTATGCAACTGGTAATGAAATAATGACGAATTTCTAATGAGAGCTGTAGATGTGAGGAACATTGATTGTCTGCTAAAGTAGAGGTGTCCTTGAAAATTCCTATTATGTGGTCTAAAAGGGTAGCTTTTTATTCTAGTTTCTGAACGCATATGAGTAACAAATTGTTATTACATTATAAGCCTAGCTTGTGAAGCTGGATTTCATAAGTCAAATATTTCTGGTGTCAGAAGTCATTTGTATCACCTATGACCTTATCCTTTTGTCTAGAATGACTAAATGCCAAATGTCTTCCCTTAAAAGCCTATGATTTTCACAGCTTCCCCTATAGGCTTTCCCCAAAGGTCATATCCTAACAGAAAGTAGCTTATTACTGGCCACAGAACAATGTGCATGTGGCTAGCCACAATATCTCTTTCCATCAATTACAGAACTATAGTTCTGTAGTAAATTTAGCAGCTTTTTCATCCAAATCTTTCTCAATGTAGGTTCTAGTGTACAGAATTATTTCAATACTACATACAGGTAGTCCTCAACTTACAACAGTTCATTTTGTTACCATTCAAAATTACAGCATCAGTGAAAAAAAGTGACTTGTGACTGTTTTTCACACTTATGACTGTAGCAGCATCCCCATGGTCACGTGATCAAAATTTAGATCCTTGGCAACTGACTATTTATGATAGTTGTGGTGTCTAAGAGTCATGTGATCATATTTTGTGATCTTCTGACAAGCAAAGTCAATGGGGAAGCCAGATTCACTTAACAACTGTCTTATCAACAACTGCAGTTGTCCCAAAGATGCTTTTTTCAAGAGACAACTGGGCTTCCTTGTTTTTTCTTTGAACATGTTTCACTTCTCATCCAAGAAGCTTCTTCAACTCTAGCAGGATAGCGGGGAATGGAAGGATTTATATTCCTTGCAGACAGCTGGTCATTTGCATCCTTTTAGAGTGTCACTGAAGCACTTGGAGGTTTATCTGTGTCCTCAGGGTCACCTGAGTAGTGCTCCTGGTTCCTGTAGTCTGCAATTTTTCCTCTGGAAATCCATTCCTACTCCCACATTGGATGGTGGGGATGGTCAGAGTTGAAGAAGCTTCTTGGGTGAGAAGTGAAACATCTTTAAAGAAAAAACAAGAAAATCCAATTTCCTGTTGAAAAAAGCACCATTGTGACAACCCTGACCTGGATGATTGAGAATCTCTGTAGAAACAACTGCATTTATTCACTTAACAAATGTCTCACTTAGCAACAGAAATCTGCTGCTCAATTGTGATCGTAAGTCAAGGACTACCTGCATTTCTCAGATGGTTATCTCATTTCTTTATAACTATTTCCAGTGAAAAAAGATCCAATGATGAAGCTTGCCCTTATACAACTGGATATTTTTTTCTGTTGCTTCTACCTGGTTCTCATTCACCTTTGCCATTGGATGGAGAACACAGCTATTCAGGTACAAACTCAGTAAGCATTCACTGGACATAAATATTCTCAATTGTGCAGTAGATATGGTTGAATACAATTCAAATGAGTTTTAGCAAAACTACACTAATTTGGGGGGAAATCACAATATATTCCATGCATTGCACTCTTATTCTATTCTCTATATTCTTTGCACACTAAATTTCCCAGTTATAAATAATTGAAATACTGAACACAGGCATAGCTATGGAATAATGATCTGATGCCCGATGAGCTATTGTTGGCTAACAGGTAAAAAGCTTATTTGGCACTCATTATTGGATCTGGACCAGAACATAAATATCAATACTGGTATGCTTACATCACTTATACAAGTAATCCTTGACTTCTGATCATTCATTTAGCAATGGTTCAAAGTTAGAAGAACACTGAAAAAAATGACTTACAACCAGTCTTCGCACTTATGATTGTGGTCATGGGATCCCAACAGTGGTGGGATTCAATTTTTTTTACTACCAGTTCTGTGGGTGTGGCTTGGTGGGTGTGGCATGGCTTGGTGGGCATGGCAAGGGAAGCATACTGTAAAATCTGCATTCCCTCGCCACTCCTGGGGGAAGGTTACTGCAAAATCCCATTCCCTCCCCACCCCACTAATCTGCTTTCCAGCTCTGTTCTCCTGTGCAGGGCAACAAAAGAAGACCCAGCCGATCAGCTGGGACTCGGGAGGCAGAGAATAGATGGGGGCAGGGGCAGTCAGAGGTGGCCTTTGCCAGTTCTCCAAACTACTCAAAATTTCCACTACTGGTTCTCCAGAACTGGTCAGAACCTGCTGAATATCACCTCTGGATCACAATCTGAGCACTTGGCAACCAGCTTGCATTTACAATAGTTGCATCATCCCAGGGTCACATGATCATCATTTGTGACCTTCCCAGCCAGTTTCCGACAAGCAAAGTCAATGGGGGAAACTGAATTTGCTTAATGACTGTAGCAAAAAAGGGCATAAAATCAGTCACAGTCATGGGATGACTCACTTAACAACCATATCACTTAGCAATAGCAATAGCACTCAGACTTATGTACCACTTCACAGGCTTTACAAACCTCTCTAAGTGTTGTGGCTGTCGGCTGTCAGTAGAGCTAATTGCAGAGTCAGATGAGGAGGAGATGGAAGGAGAAGCTGGGCTGGCTTCAGAGCCTTTGGAAGGCTCTAATAAGAAAATGGCATCAGAGGCAGAGGCAGAGCCAGGGCCTTTCATCCTCCCCCAGGGGGAGAGACAGCTGTCTTCAGGGCCTGAGCTCTAGTAAGATGGGAAGAGATGGAGCCCATCCCATATGTGCATAGAGGAAAAGAGAGGAAAAGAGAGGAGAGCAAAGGAAAACAATAAGCTGGTTCTCAGGGAGAGGCAGATAGCCAGCCCTTCCCTGGCTGGGAAATAAATAGAAGGGGTTTGAGAGTGGCTGGTTGTCTCAGACAATCGTTCATTTCTAGTATGCAGCAAACAATTTGGATTTCTTGGCTAAGGTTTGTTGGGATTAATTACCCATTTCTTGATGGTTCAATGTATGCTTTTGCCTTATATGGTTAAACAATACCTTTGTGCTCATGTCATGTCATATTGATTTCTTCTGATGTCTCAAGTGTGTCCATATATTCTATATATTCTTAAAATGGCTCCATTTTATGCATTATAATTAGCAATTTTCTTTTTACAGAAGCGTATTTCAGAACCATGTCAATGAAAACTCCTTCTTCATTATGAGACAGCAGAATGAAAATCCTTATTTTCTTCTTGGCTATCCTGGATGAGTTCATGATAATCACAGGTGAAATCTTTTGGTTACTCCAGTGATACAATAATCTCAGCCTCCAGACAGGGTGAAAAAGGGAAACGTATGAAGTCTGATTGCTCATCTCAGTGAAAAGAAGAATTAGTCTGAAGGCTAAGGAAAAGCACAGCCTGTCAACAACCTGACAGAGGCACTGAAGCAAAAACCACACAAGCAAGGCAGATAATGGGCCTACTGCCAAGACATACAACACCCATAAGGGCAAAAGCCATTTATTAATCCTTAATAGTCTTGATAGTTCAGCAGACTGGAAATTACATCATGAAAAGATTCAAGAGCAGCTCTAACCAAACTTAGGTTGCAAAAAGACTCTGTAAGGCCCTGAGGCCACTTTTGACCAACATTTTCTCTTTCTTCTTCACTTTTTATTACTCAATGCTTATTTTCTCAAAGCATAGTTGATTCACAAGCTATACAGGAAAGGTATGGATTGTAGGTAGATATGCTTTCCCAGGTGTCTTTTCTAATGACCTGGGCTTCTGGTAGAAGTATAATCATGCTGGGAAAAAGGCTGAATGAGATACAAGTAACTTACTACAGTGGATGTTTGGCTATGATGTGCCAGCCCCATCAAAATTCTGAATGCAGACTTATTACAAGTGGTGTAGACATACAACCTCTGGAATGGGACACAAACAACACAAATGAGGAGGAGGAGGAGGAGGAGGAGGAGGAGGAGGAGGAGGAGGAGGATTAATCAAATCCATCAAATGTTTTCAATTCCTAGCAACCTGAATGAGATTAATTTTTCATACTATCTGTGCTGTTCACAACCACTTATGAAAATAATAATTACTCTACCTTTATGATTATGACCATCAATCATTGTTGACCCTTGGTGATTACATAAATAAATTTTCTTCATAATGATCTGTCCTTAACAAGATCCTTCAATGATGAACTAATCACCACTGTAACTAACTCCATCCACCTTTCTACTGGTCATCCTTTTTTTCCTTCAAACTTTCCAAGCAATATAGACACTTTTCTAGAAAGCTGGATCTTTGCATAATGTGTCCAAAGTTGGATCATTTGAACCTGGTCATTGTGCCTCAAGTGAAAACTCTGGGTTGATTTGTTCAATGATCTTTTTCTTTGATCCATTTCTTTGAAAGCCACAATACTCTTTCTATCCTGCTTCTTCATACTCCAACTTTTCCTTCCATAGATTGACATCGATAAATACCATGGCTTGCATGATTCTGATCTTGGTCGGCATAGACACATATATAGGAAATGACCATGTCGAGCTCAAGGGTCATCAGTTTGGAGTCTTCTATATGTACACTTCTTAGGTAAGAGACTGAAGTCCAGCCCCTCTTGAAGCCTGTTGACTTTTATCTGAACCATTCTCCTTTAACCCTTAGTAGATCAGATTTTTATGAATAGGTAGCATGGAATAAACTCATAGTGCCTTCAGAGCTCTTTGCTGGCTCCTAATTTCTTGCACCCAACAATATCAAACATTCCAATATCTTTTCCATGGCTGTGCTAGGAGGGTTTTTTTCAATGGGCATGATGACCTCTGCTGTTTTTCTGGTTCTTCTAGATACTCTGCATTTCTCACAAAGAGTTCTGGTTTAACCAACACAACAAGGATCATCAGATCCCTTCTTTCCTTTCATGCTTTTGATTGATGATAAACCACTTGCCTGTCTTCGAAAATGACAGCAATGACACAAAAAGGAAAAGCCTCACATCAGAAACAGCTGATAAACCCATCTGAGAAAGCAAATAAATATCCTTGAATTTTCAGTCTTTTCATAGTCTGGCAGATGAAACTTCTGCGTGCAGACCTGAGATGGATACTTTGTCATCCCTCCCTAGTCTTTATTCAGTGATTTCAAAAAGCTTGACCAGTATCCCCCTCTTTTGAGTCAATCATGAATTTGGAAAGCATAATGCTTCAGGGATGCTTCCAAAACAGACATTATATTTACCAACACTGAAGCCTCGTTTTGTGATCAGAGTTGTACTGGTGTAAAAAGTGAAAAGTTTTGGCCATAGCATTACTTCGTACAGATCCCTGCTGAGGATAAATGCCTAATTACTCCATGCAAAGGCTCTCTGTGAAATTCTCTTGTCAGTTTCTTTTCTCACAGGGGTGGATCATTAATTCATTGTTATCTTTCATTGCAAATTAATTTCTTAATAGTTCAATATTGTTTAAAGACTATTAAAAAGCTCCATTAGAGCAAGGCTACTTTATCACTGAGAGTCTTTTATGAACATTTTGAGAAAGAGTAAATAGTGCCCCTCAGCTGTTTTTTTCTTTAACTAAATTGTACGAAAATGAACAATTCTTCTGCATTTGTTGCTGAACTAAAAGGGTCAGCATCCCTTACTATGCTCCTAATGAGCTTCTGGGTAGTGTCAGCACAGAGACCTATATAAGAAGGTTTGCACTCTTAGAATCAACTCTTTAGCCCGGGGTGTCAAACTTGCGGCCTGCGGCCCAGATGCATCACATGCTGGCCACACCCACCCCTAGTTTAGCAAGGGGGGGGGAGTCACAATATGTCACATGATGATAATGTGACAATGAGAGTTTGACACCACTGCTTTAAACAGTCAGTTTGATTTAATGGTTAAGACAGCAGGCTAGAAACCAAGAGAGTTCTAATCTTACCTTAGGCACCAAGCCAACTTGATGTTCTTGGATCAGGACTCCCTCTCATCTCTAGCAAGGAGACAATGACAAACCACTTCTGAAATATTCCCACAAAAATTCAGGGAATCAACACTGACTTGAAGGCCAAAAAAAATCAATCAAACTAGAATCAACTCCATATCAATGTGATCTCCTGGTTCTCATATTTATTCAGAAGTTGAGCCAATTTATTTCTGGCTCAGCTGCCACACACCTGAAATTGTACTAATGGTGATCTTTCAGTTCAACATGCTAACACCTCACAGAATTAGTAGTCAGGCTATTGTAAAGGTTGGGACAAGTGAAATGAGAACCAGCAGTTTCCAGGTCCAAGGTGACCATTACATAAACACATAACATTTACTTTGTTTCAAGCAACCATGTACTGTGTCAAATGGCAAGGATTGGAAGGAGACACCTAATGCTTAAATTTCTAAAAGTATAACAGTATTTTACATTTTATCATTAATAATGGGTATTGGATATGGCTGCGTTCTCATTTGCTGCAAAGTTTTTAATGGGGCCAAGCTAGGTTAGACTTTTCTCCCAGCTCAAATAGAGTATCAAGATAAGTCATGAAATGACAGAAAATCTGTGATTTATTGCCAAGCTAGGTTCTCACTGGCCAAAATGCTTACTTTATTCCATTGCTTGGCTCTTGCATTAAAGCCAATCTCTCAATTTCTTCCCCATAGAAGTTCAGCAACCATAGCATCATTCAAAGTAAGAATAGAGTAGGCTAGGCTAGCTAGGCTAGGGTAGGGTAGGGTAGGGTAGGGTAGAGTAGAATAGAATAGAATAGAATAGAATAGAATAGAATAGAATAGTTGGAAGGGACCTTGGAGGTCTTCTAGTCTAACCCCTTGCTTAGGCAGGAAACCCTACACCATTTCAGAGAAATAGTTGTACAATTTATTCATGAATCTTCTAAATGCATCAGAGGGATAATATCTTAATGGGGTTTATCCTCTCATAGCCACCACTGTGTTTTGGGGGAAAAATACATTACAGGGTCAGGATAAGAGTGTTCACCAAATTGCAACTTCTTTCTCTTTTGTAAGAATAGGTGCAAAAAAGTTTGTAATTCCTGGGGCAAGGCATTATTTTGGGCACATATAATGATAGCTGGAGCCCTTAGTCATTTCTTAATGTCCCAGGCAGCAAATGTCAATGTTTTCTTTTAAAATGCTTTCTAGATATTGGTGAATAAAAATTGTAGGGTGAGGGATTGCCCAGTATCCAGATAATGGCTTCTTCCCTGTTAACCTTTTGCAAAGCCCTCCAAGTGCGATTTTTCTAGCAAATTTGGTGATCCTATGGGGACCCTGTGAGATAGTCGTATGACTGTTCCAAAGGTGCTTTGTTGATTTTCTTTTTCTTTTTTCAAAAGACAAGTGGACTTTTGTTTTCTTTGAAAATGTTTCACTTCTCATCCAAGTTTCTCATCATCATCAGTTCTACCTTCTTGGATGAGGAGTAAAACATTTCCAAATTGCGATCGGGGGAGTGGAACGAGAAAGTCCAGTTGCCTTTTGAGAAAACCTTTGTGACAACCATGAATGGTTGAGAATGATTGAGAATCTCCATAGACATAATTGTAATATGTCAGATGACTATTACTCTCCCACAATCTTAACTTTTTATTCATGTATCATTGTTTTAAAATTGCTGGCATTGTCTTAATTGTTGCTGTGTTGGTAGATCACTCAGAGACACATTATGTGAGGAGGGAGGCCATACAAATTAGCTAATTAAATAAACCATCTACTGTTCTTAACTCCTGTGTTAGAAAAATATTCCAAGTCCTTCAATGAACAGTCCATCCTTTTATTTGTTCTAAGTCAAAAAACCTCATTCCTCTTCAAAGTTCTTCCATCAGTGAGAATTTTAAAACATTTTAGTATTTATTTGATTTGTGAATCACTTACAAGATACAGGTATAAGAATAAACATAGTTTTGAATACATGAGTTAAATACTTATAAGAAAAATAAAAAGAAACTTAAATCCTTGATCCACTTAACTGAGCTACAAATATCACTGTTTTGTCAGTGTTGCAAGCAACAAAAGAAAGAGAAGAATAAAAATTGAAATGTGACACTTAGAATTTATTGTGATGCATTTCTCTCTCACACACAACCTCCTTCCAAATGCCATCTCCGAAGCGAAGGCCTATAAACCATATTAAAAATGTGCATTGTCTTTTCAAGAATGAAAAGTTCTTTTAAATCACCATGAGGTAGTCTCTTCAAATGTCCTCGAAGGATGACAAATCGCGTGGAAGAAAGAAAAAGGCTATACAGTAGAACAGGCCTGCTGTTTCTTGTGCTAAAGTCAGAAGAAAATGCCAAATGGGAAGGAATATAATTCTCTGAGACTATTTAAGATTCCAATAGAATGACTCTGCCTGCATTCCAATTTTCTTCCTAAATGCACAAAAAGGCCAAAAAAAAGCACCTTAGTGTCAGAAAATCACCAATGTGACCAGATTCTTTGACAAGTAGCAATTTATTTAGTCCACCCTTGAGAAACTGAAGAGCTATTCTTACAAATGTTGATACTGCTGTAATTGAAAGATTAGAAAAAGATTGCAAATTTCTTTTAGGCTAAATACAATCCCAGCCATCTCTAAGAACCACAAATGAAAATAATTTATTGGAAGCCATAATTGTTTGTGTGAATGATGGTTAGGCGGTGAGGACGCATTAGGAGTATGACTCTTCTTTTCACTACAACTTCAATCCTGAACAACAGGATGAGAACAGACACTATATTTTGTTAGAGCATTGTCAGAACAATCTTTGCTCATCTTTTCAACATCTTCACCAAAGTTTCAAACTGCTTAATTAATATGCATTTTGGCACCTCCATTTCCTTGGGCAAACAACACTGGAATTTGATCAAGAATTAAAGTATTTATTTTTGTACCTCTCATATATATCGCTATTTCTGCATAAAAAGAGGTGAATAAAAAAGAAAGTCTTAAAATTATAGAATGGAATACTCACCTGAGAGATCACATTGTAGGATGAAAGTTATGTTATCCCCTAGTCAAAATAAAAATAAAATAAATTCAGAAGGAGTTTGATAGCACCATTTCTGATTAACATAATTTATTCATGCACTTTTGTGAACTGCACCTAACTTCATTAGCTGTACATACTAGCAAGATTGATGTAGGAGTTGTATTATTAGGGAGAGGTGATGGATAGAAGGAGGAATGATGGCTTGGTTATGCAAATACAGGTTACAGGTGAGACAGATTACAATGATTTCATAAATTAACAATTGTAGTACATTTAAAATTCGTACTACAAGAGAATATCTGTAGCTCAGAGTTCAACTGTGGAGTTCTTAGTACTTTCTGGGCTTGGATGTTTCCTTTCAGATGTTTTATTACCCAACTAGGTGATGGGTAGAAGATTTTTCCTAGTTGGATATTGAAATGTTTGCAAGAAATCAAGCAATCTCAGAGAGTCTCAAGGACTCCATAGAAAACCAATTTGTGTTTGTGAAGGCCATATGAAATAGTCTGAAAATGTTTACGTATGTTTAAATCCAATGGTGCTCTTAAAGCATGTTAATGTATATTAGTTGGGAACTCTAGGAGCAGAAGTTCACACATTTAAAAATGCCATGGTTGACAAACATTAGAGTGTGTGAATAGACCTCTAATTTTGGGTTTTTTTGTTAGGGCCTGTGATGGTGCTGTTGGTGTATATGTGGAGATTCTATTGACAAACATTAGAGTGTGTGAACAGATCTCTAATTTTGGGGTTCCTTGTTAGGGCCTGTGATGGTGCTGTTTGTGTATAGGTGGAGATTATTTGAATTTGTGGCTAAATTTGTTTTTGATTAGATTGCATTTTAAGGCATTTTTCATATGCTTGCCATTTAAATGAAAGGAGATGATGAATTCCTTGGTGAAGTTTTGTACAGATATTTCATCTGCCATTTTTAAACATCTATTGTTTTATGTTTGCATTTTTTATGATTTTTTGCTGAGGGGAAAAGTATCTAAAGCAGAAAAAGATAAAAAATGTGCTCAAACATAGGTTGACTCTTGCTGATTATCACAGTTTTTTATTCCTTGTTAAGTTCATCCCACCACCCCTCATTCAGCTGTTATTTGAACTACAATATGCTTTTTTATTTCTAGTGCAGTTCTTTTCATGATTGTGCCTTTGTTTCAAATTTAAAGGAGGAATGTTTACAAAGCACACATTTTCCCATCAGATGGATAGACAAATAATATTAATGATTATTGTCAAACCATGATGGTTATGCAGAAGAAATGTTTTTACAGCTTTTTTCTTTCTTGTTTATTGATTTATTTACTAAAATAGATAGATAGATGATAGATAGATAGATAGATAGATAGATAGATAGATAGATAGATAGATAGATAGATAGATAGATAATATATCATATGATGCCGCTGTGACAACATGAGTTTGACACCCCTGGACTAGCAGGACACTTTCTATGTTGCATCTAGAGGGGCAGGCAGAGACCCTATAGATACTGTCTGTCTATAGCAGTGTTCTTCAATGTTTTCTATTTTAAGATGCATAGACTCCATGAATTCCCCACTGGACTGTGCAGTGTGAATCATCTTACGCTGTGCTTTTACCCCTTTTTCTCTGCCTATTCCTGTGCTTTGGGAAACTCCATTTAGAAATAATGGTCACTGCTTTAGCAACTTTGAATAAACCTACAATGCTGGTGAAGTACTGATATATAGAATGTTTGCTAGTCTGAAACAAAAGCAAGGAACATATTACCATGCATGGTGCACATGCCCTGTAGTGAGAAAATATTGGATAAGGACAAAACAATGGATAGAAGAAATAAAGAGCAAATTGAATTAAGACCAGAGACTTTTCTATTAGGTATATAATAATAGGGAAATGTGATAAGAAAATAGAATATCTAATGCTACCTTTATTAATGGCAGCAACAATAACTTTTGCACAGAACTGGAAAATGATAGTATGCCACCAGAGGAAAATGTGATAGGAAAAATACTAGAGTGTGCCAAGATAATAAGTTGACTATGGAGATAAAGGAAAGAGAGGAAACGGATTATTATTTGACGTGTAATGTACTGTATGATTGGCTAAATAATAGACGTAGAGTTGTATAGAGAAGATGACAATAAGATAATAAGGTAAAAGTTATAGTGAACGAAGATAGATTAAGCAATATAGACAAGTATATAGATTTATGTAACATTTATGTAAAAGTGTATATACCATATAGATAGTTAGGATTTATGTAAAAATATGTATACTGTCACAAAAGCATTGTAATGAATGGAAATGATGTTGTATATAAGAAAAATTGTTTAATAAAAATTATTTATATAAAAAAGAATGTTTGCTAGTCTGCTCCATGCTTGCTTGTTAAAAAAAAGTAATGGAGTTCAGTCACACAAATATGACCACTATCTTGACTTTTTTAAAAAATCCACTCTTGTGGTCAACCCTGTGTAGTCCCACCATAAGCATGAAGACAGCTGGCTGACCTTGGGCCTGGGTTTTGATTTTGTATACCATGTCATTTTGTATATTATATAACTGTACAGTGTTAGAATAAATACATAAATATGTAAATTTTTGTTCTACCCCATTTTTGTGAAGTACTATACCTTTTTTATAATGCAATTCCTGATATGTCTTCAGCCCACAGAAATGCATGCAGTGCTGTACTTACAGGTGTAGGTTCTGTGTTTGCAGTCTTCCTGAGAAGTGTGCTTTCTCTCTGGGTGTGAGTGTGTATGTGTATGTTTGCAAAGCACTGAATTTTAAAAGGCACTGATGAAATTGTTGGAATATTCAAACACTACCCTGCAGTGACACCAAGAGGTAGAAAACCATATGCTATATCGTTTTACTGAATTATGTCAAGGATTGGACATGCTAAATCTGACTGCTGGCATCTGACTTTGACCATTTGTAGGACACACCAATTCTTTTATTAGTGGTTCTTCTTATATCACACTATTTCTTTCTGCCAGTATCCCACATGCCAAAGATCCCCGTTTCCAACTCTGGCATCTCCAAATTAATCAGATGGCCAGAAATGGAACATATCTCTGGCAGGAACTCCTACAGAAATCCAGCAACAATTACAGTAAGTGATGCTTGCTTTAATGAATCTGAGGAGCTTTCAGGTAACTGATGATATTTCTTCAGGTGTATATGTATATAACCTCTTGACTGAGTGTGACAAACTGGTATTTAGCCATGTCTTCTTTCTGGCTGGTCAAGTACCAAGGTTTCTATGCAGAGGCCCCCCAAATGCTTTGTGTTGGCTTGTGCTTGCTTTGTTGATATGGTAAGCAAAGCTAGTTTGGTTGTCATGGGAAGGTTCTTATTGGTGATGGGAGAGAAGACAGAAGTTGAGCTGGTATCAGAGATGGTTTTAAAATCATCAGACAACTCTGAGAGAATTAATGGGAAAATTGGAATTGATTTGTTGTTCTTCAGTCACTAAGTCATGGCTGACTGTTTGTGAGCCTATGGACCACAAAATGCCAGGTCGCCTGTCCATCACTGTCTCCTGGAGTCCTTCCAAACCCAAACCCTCTGTGTCAATGACACTATTTAACCATCTCATCTTCTGCTGTCCCCTTCTTTTTTTTGTCTTCAATCTCTCCCAGCAACAGGGTCTTTTCCAGTGAGTCCTCCCTTCTCATTAGGCAGCGATAGTATTTGAGCTTCAGTTTCAGTAGATGTCTTGTCAAAGAACAATCAGAGTTGATTTCCTTTAGGGTTGACTGATTTGATCTCTTTGCCACCCAAGGGACTTTCAAGAGTCTTCTCCAACAACACAATTTGGAAACAACAATGCATTGGTGCTCAGCCTTCCTTATGGTCCAATTCTCACAGTCATGAATTATGACTAGGAAAACCATAGCTTTGACTATAGAAATTGATATGTTGACTGTTAAATGAAATGGAGTTAGGCAGTTATGGCTGTTGAAGGTTTGTGGTTTTAATAAAGGACATTTTGATTGGAAAACGTTGAGTAAGGATAGGACAATATTCCTAGTACTGGTGGTTCAAGGGCAAACCTGGAGAAATTTGTTGAAGCAAAGTATGGGATGTGAATTGAGAGAAAGGCTGAAGGGGACAAAGAATCCCTAGATATAATCTTCCCCACTAAAATAATCCCCAGGGATCAAAAAAGATGGAAATTCAAAGTATTATTGCACATAGAGAAAAAAAAAAGTTCTTACCTTCCTGAGAAAGAAAATTGTACCCAATCTCTGTCAGCCCTTCCTTAAGTCTAAAATTAGGAAACAGGTAGGTTTAAAAATAGAGTAACTCATACATAAATTAAGCCCACATTATAAATGGCAGATATTACTTTAGAGTTTAGACTATTTTGAAACAGAAAAAAAATGTCCTTGCTTGCAGTTTAAACTACTTAGAGTTAAGGCTTGGTAACGGAGAATTCTTGACAGTGGAATGCAATGCAACTAGTTTGTTTTCAAAACAAGGCTTAAAAAAATGCTTCCTAGTTCAATATGCCTTTTAAATAAAAGGATTAAGCAATTCAAAAGACTTTCCTTTGCATTGTCTCATTTATCAGGTCATATAAACTGGCTGGTTGTTCCGGTCACACTTAATTGATGAAATGAATTCATATTCCACTATTATCTCATGGCTCTCTGCAATGTAGAAAATATGAAAAGACCAAAATCATCAATACCACCATCATCCATTGCAAACTGAAAACACCAACACTATGAAGTGAAATTAAATACACCAACTAAATTAGAAGAGAATATTTGTAGCTCAGGGTTGAACTGTGTGGTTCTTGGTGCTCTCTGGCTTTGGTTATTTTCTTGCAGATATTTCATTATTAAACAAGGTTCTGGTTTCATCAGAACTAGTAGGAAAGGGTGATCATCAAAGAGGAGGTTAATCTGATCTACCAGCATTGATACTGAGAAGCATTTGTCAATCCTGAAGCTGACCTGACTGAAGCCATTTTTGACAGCTTCACAGTGGAACTCAGGGTTAGGGAGTGGGGATTTGAGATAGTTGGGATTCTGCAGCCAAAACAAAGTATTTTCACTTGGGAACCAAGGACATTCTCACATCTGGTCAGAGGAAGGTGGAGTGATGTCACCCAGCAGCCAGACCATGGCGTGTTTGGACCATGTGGCTGATAGTTTTGAAAAAGTGGGGAAATATTTACTTTTAATGAAGTGGAAACTGCAAAAGTCTCCAGAGTTGGTTTTTATCAGATTTGTGCCAATATGATATATCCAATAAAGCTATTCCTTGAGGAATCTACCTGCCTTGGAGTTTTGCTTGATATGGATCTATTACTTCGAACCAGGACACATTACATTTTAACCTCAGCTCTCTTGGAAGTATGAGATTATGATGACGTTCTCCTTCAATGTTTCTAACAGGTTGGATTGATACATATTGTAGGAGACACTCTGTAGGTGTTTTAGCATCTTTAAAAATATCTGCTGTTAAAACTTTCAGCACATGAGAGCTTCAAAGGAGCTTCAAAGGAGCTTCAGGAACTTTTCATTGTATCTTTCTGAGTTAGGTGAATTCACAGAAATATGATACAGTAGTGATAAACTTTACCAATAGTATTTTGAGAACAATATGTCTAATATGATAATACCATCCTGGCTTTGACATCTAAAATAGGTAGTTAGAAATTTGCGACTCTCCATTTTTCAATTCAGAATCCCAGAATGTATAGTCTTTTCTTGTGATCTGGCTTTGGAAATTTTGAGCTTCCTATATGTACAGGAAGTGACATTTTTGGAGTATAGGAAATCACCTTTGAAAATTTTGATTCATCTAGCTCAGCATTGTTGAACACAATTGGCTATGACCATCCAAGATTTCAAGCAGTTTTCCGATCTCTTATCTGAAGACGACCTGCATGAAAACACACATTCCATCAGCTTCCCAGATTTCTGACTTCTCTTATTCAGCAGAACTTGCAATGCCAATTGTGTAGCAGTGATGACCTCATCTCCTTTCTTTCATCACTGTCCTGTTTTGGTTCAAAAACAGCTGCCTTATTTGTAGCAAAGCCAAAAAAAAAAAAAAAACCCATTATGCCTGTTTGTGAGTAGGCAATACATACATAATTTAGCCTCCTCTCTTTGAAAACAAGCCAACTTTTAAAACTTCACCTATTCTAATAGCGCACACATACACACACATACACACAAACAGGCCTGAGCATATGTCATTCCAGCAGCCCTCACCCTGTCAAAATGCCCCTGAGTGGAATTCTTTCCCTTGGTTGGAAACAGCCATAGCTGCAGCAGTGAATGTTCAAGTTGTTAGACAGCAAGTATTTTGGGGGAGATGACAGCTGGCTTGTCAGATGTTAATGCTAAAGCACTTGTGTTTGTACATTACAACAATAATGTGTTGAGTTTTTATTTCTGCATTAGTGTATACAGGGCCAGGACTGTGAAACTGCCTCCTAAAGGCTGTAGGGAAAACAAGACGAGTTTGTTATGCTTTCATTCATATTACTACAATACCGCTCCATGTAAATTATCCTTGTTTCCATTTCTGTTTTTATCACCCAGTATTTGCTTGACAGAAACATCTGCTGCCGAAGAGGAAATTTAGTATTAACTATTTGGAGGAAAAATATTTTATTTTATTTATTTTGATTTGTCAATCACTTACAGGATAATAGGTATAGGTAATAGTTATGAATACATGAAATGGGTACATATAAGAAAAATAAAAGAAAAAATAGGACAGGGATGGTAGGCACATTGGTGCGCTTATGCACGCCCCCTACAGACCTCTTAGGAAAGGGGTGAGGTCAATAGTAGATAGTCTAAGGTTAAAGTTTTTGGGGTTTGGGGAAGAAAACACAGAGTCAGGTAGAGTATTCCAGACATTGACCACTCTATTGCTGAAATCATATTTCCTGCAAACAAGTTTGGTTCAGTTAACCTTGAGTTTGTATCTATTGTTTGCTCTTGTGTTGTTATGGTTGAAGCTGGAGTATTCATTGACAGGTAGGACATTGCAATGTATGATTTTATATAGTATACTTAGATTGGACCGAAGACGGCATAATTCAAGGTTACCTAAAAGGAAATATTTGAGTAGAAATGCTGGTCATGATGGTATTGATTGGCATGAAAACTTTCTAAAGATTTACAAATAACTTTTTTTAAAAAAAGATAAACAATATAACAGATAATAGAATAACAATGTTGGAAGGGAACTTTGGAGGCCTTCTAATCCAACCCCTGCTACATTAGGATATCCTATACCATTTCAGGCAAGTGGCTGTCCACACTCTTCTTAAAAGTCTCCAGGGATGAAGAGTCCACAACTTCTGGAGGCAAGTTGTTCCACAGATTAATTGTTCTCTCTGTTAGGAAATTACTCCTTAGTTCTAGGTTGCTTCTCTCCTTTATTAATTTCCATCCATTTTTTCTTGTCTTGCATTCTGGTGCTTTGGAAAATAGGTTTTGACCCCTATTTGTATAGTTTATAGTTTAATGTTATTGTTTTTTATGGTTGACACTGTAAATATACGTGCTTGACTTCATCATTATTAAGCACGCTACATAGAATACTGTTTGACAAAGAAATGTACTTCCATTTTTCCTAACCAATTCCTTGATGGTGAGAGAGGCCTGGCTTTTAAATTTGATTTCTAGGCATAAGAGGATTTTGAAGAAATTATCCATGAAACTTTATTGGGTATGAATATGCAACGAAATGGTCTAAATGTCCTATTTCAATGGGCAATAATTTCTCCGTCAGTTTCACAGTTTCCCTATTTTACCACATTTCTACTACATTCCAAAGAAGTTAGTCTCCTAGAGCTTTTTCAGCAGTGGGGCAGTGATTTGACTGACTGATTGATTGAATGATTGAATGAGTGACTATCATTCAATATCAAATTATGGGTACTCCATTGCTGGGGGCCTTCAAGAAAAGATTGGAAAATCATTTGACCCAGACAGAATAAAGTCTTCTGCCTTGGGCAAGGGATTGGACTAGAAGACTCTGAGATCTCTTCTAACCCTATGATTCTATTATTTTATGCCTATGCATCATCAAATCAGTGTCCATTTTTAGCAACCATATAGATAGATCTCTTCCATGGTGGACTCTTCCGTGGAAGAGATCTATCTATTTTTAGGATCTGTTTATCCTAAACAGATAATTAGGATTATCTGTTCCTAATCTGGTCTATCAAATTTGGGTTGATTTGTTTGATGATCCATCAGTTTGTTTTCTTGGCTGTGCACTCTATTCTCAGGAGTCTTCTCCAACACCAACATTCAAAAATTTGAATACTTCTCCTATCTTGCTTTTTCAAAAAACAACTTTCTCTTCTGTAGGTTATCACAGGGAATACCATTGCTTCCCTACTTTGATCTTCATAGGGATAGAAACATCCTGGCATCTGAAAAAGTTCTCATTTTACAAGAATTTAATAGCTGCAATATCAATATAACATGCTAGTTTGCAGTGTATTCTTTGACTGCTTGTTTCTTTAATGTTGATGATTGATCCTAAAAGACAGGCACTATCTATTAATTTAATATCTTAATTATCAATTATGCTGTTGAAAAAGCTCTGAAATCCTCTGAAGAAAGTCAGAGAAAACCTCCATTTAATTTCTCTACTCATGAATTTGATGGCAATTTCAAATAGGTAATTCCTTTGTCTAGCACCACTTAATGATAAAAAATGAGCTGATCAATGATTTCCAGTCTCCTGGGAACTACTTAAAATTTCTTATGTATGAAGGAATCTCTAAATTCTTATGTCACATTTCCTATGAATCACAGAGAATATGACAGATGTAGCCCTAGCCAAGTTCTTAATTATTTCCTTACAATTTTGTGGAATGAATTAAGAATTAGGAGACAGAATGCTGGGGACTGGCCTGTGGATGGAATAATCAATATTTTTTAAAAAGATTATATATATACACCAATAAGTGCGACTAAGTGTGAAACATGAAGGAGGCAGGTGAATGGTCTTAATATATGTATGTATGTATGTATGTATGTGTATATATATATATATATATGTGTGTGTGTGTGTGTGTGTGTGTGTGTGTGTGTGTGTGTGTGTATGTATGGAATTCAGCTTTGTTCGGGTATTTTCCCATGTCACAGTAGTTGTGCTTTTAAAGTTGTAGCGACGTTTCAGCAGAATCTCATCTGCCGATGATGGCAGATGAGATTCTGCTGAAACGTTGCTACAACTTTAAAAGCACAACTACTATGACGTGGGAAAATACCCGAACAAAGCTGAATGCCATACATGTAAGTAACCGCGAAAACTTAAGTGTGTGTATAGATAGATAGATAGATAGATAGATAGATAGATAGATAGATAGATAGATAGATAGATAGATAGCCTAGATACTGCCAATCTTACGCGGGAGAAAACCCGAATAACCAAAGATCCACATACAAATACCCACGAGAACCTCAGAAAACACACACACACACACACACACACACACACACACATATATATATATTAAGACTCACATAGGAAAGCATTTAAATAATCTACTTAGTGCTATGTCCACGCAGGCGCTGACAGGGAGTGCTCCTCCTGTATCGAGAGGAATGTGGAAAGTTTGGTTTGAAGGTATTGGCTAACAGCTAGGCAGATGCTATATAAGGAGGTTGCCAGCCACGGGAAGCCAGTGGGATACTTGGTAGCAGTTACCTACCTGACTCAATAAACAATTGTTGCGGATCCTTGACTCTTGTGTTACTTCGACCCCGACATAACACTTCGCAAGTGCTACTACATTGTCTCACTAAAGTAATCCATAAAATTTAGATTCAGCTACTCAATAGCATTTAAGCAATGTACAAATGTATGTGGCTTAGTAAATGGAAAGTTATGCTGAAGAAGGAAATTGTCAACTTTTCTTCCACCAACCAACAACCAAAGCAGACAATTAGACTTTCAAACATATTTTTGGGGGAGATAGAAGACCATTCACCTGCCACCTTTATATTTCACACTTAGTCACACTTATCGGGGTCTAGTAGCATGCACCAAAAGTACAAAGACAAAAACTATGTTGTATTTTAACAAGGTTTTGGTATTAGCTATTCATTTGCAAAATAAATTGAACTTAATGTTAACCTTAAGGAAGGTTGACAGGCAAATGTGTTTATTTGATTGTTTATTTTCTGGCTTAGCATGTTGTTCATACTCGCCCTTTTTAGTTACAGTAGGTGTCAGCTGGTGCTCCATTCAAAATCCAAGAAAGACTTAGACTCCTTTAATCAGAGAAAAGATATCTTTTACTGGAAATCAAATGGTAGCAACAAAAGAATTCTGAATCTGAGAAAATGGGTGCGTAAATCACATATACAAAGTAATGGCAACGTTCCCACCCCCAATAGTTCAATTGGGTCATCTAATTAAAAGTTGTGTATATCATCATGTAGGCATCTCCAGGTGGTGATGAGGCTTCAGTCCATCAACCTTGACATAGTTTGATAAAGGGTTTCAGCTACGCATAGCATAGGATAGAAACCTAAGCAAGAATGTACCCCTCCCCCCAGTTTATACAGTTCTGGTTTGTAACACCTCCAGCTCACTTCTCATAACCATTCCCCCCTCCTCCCCCAGTTACTTATGACAGCTGAAAGATGCAAAACAAAGGGAGAAAATCTTGAAAGCTGACAGTAGGTTATATAGTTCAGTGTATTGTGCTCTCAAAAAATGAATTTATTCCATAAGCAGGTTCAGCATGCTTGATGAATTTAGAGTGATAAACTAAACCTTTGAATAATGCCATAAGTCAAGTGCTCTGTGTTGCCTGGACCCCTGCATGATTGGAATTCCTGATCCATCATAAGGCTTATGTCAGGCTACAGAACTTTTTCCCATTCAATTAGCAAGAATGAACTTCTGAGAACCAAACGTATCAAAAGGAATCCTTTATTAAGATGACACAATTCATGTAGGAGTTCAAAGCAGTGTCTGAGGTCCCTCAGGCATACAGGAATACCTAAGGGAGTTTAGAACCCCTCCCCTTATCTCGATGTGTATTTAGAGAAACAAAAGCCAGTATGTTAATTCCCCTCCCACCCCTTCTGTAGGAATGATCTTTCTCACAGTTTCCCAGGACATACCTAATTTTCCCCCACCCCCTTTTTAGAACAAACTTTTTCCAGAGATTCCCCAGATACATCTCACTGTGGAATTTTTATGATCTTCTCATCTCCTGGCTGTGCCTCTCGGAGGTGATAGGTTCTGGCCATCTGGCTTTTCTCCCTCCATTGTATCATGTATGGGTTATACAAATTTGATATAAGATTAAATATATTCAGGTTACATCAAGAAAGGATTTCTTTATCAGCCTCCCCCACCCTTCTTCTTCCACTGAAGAAATGACAGATACACGGATCCAACAGCTTAGCTTTTTCTCCTTAGACTCAGACATAAAAATAGGTCAGATGATATCAGGGGTTTTATAGCATGCAATATCATAGGTAAGGTAGCTACTTGCTGTGTTCGGAAATTGCATACAGTATTTATTGGATAGAGATCATAATATATGAAAACAAGTTTTATGTAAATCATTAAGGATATTTTTATGGCATGTTATGCACAAGAAAGTTCTCAAGTTTGATTTTTGTTTAGCAATTCACAAAATGTGGACTTCAGTGAAGTGTTTCATATCCATAAAGCATATTTTAAAAGTCCTTCACGTCCTTCCCAAAGGGAGAGAAATACATAGTCATCCCAACAAGATACAAATTGACATTTCATATGGAAAGTATTGCCATCATCGTGACAGTCTTCGATCAAGAAAATCCCTAGAGGACCACATTTCTTCAATGGACTCCTACTTCCTTGTAAATAAATATATTATGAATTCGTTGAGGCTGCATCCAAAATGCAAGCAATCAGATATTCACCAGCTTAATTAGCCAAATAATTAAGCATTCCCAACACTTTTCTTCGGGAAACAAAAATAAAAAGAAATCTGAAATTACAATACTGATAGGAGATAATAGAAATTTGCTTTCTGATATTTGAAGAGCCATCCGATGCTAAAATAATATGATCATACTGGTACAAAATGGAAAAGTATATTCTTTTTTCCCAAAGGTAATGGGAAAATAGTTGAGAAACTAGCTGAGTTTATTCTATTTATCTGAAAGAAGTTGAACTAAAAGGAAGAATATATATATATTTTACTATACAAGACAATATAAAAACATAATTTGAAAATTACAGTATTGTGTTTTAAATTGTATTATGCATTATAGGAAGAACAGGATTGAATTAGTCCTTTCTCTTCCACCTGCTTAGGGATTTTGGTCCACAGGGTAAAATGTGAAGAGGAAAAATTATTTTATTCATTTCTCTTCTCCTAGTTAGTCATAAACCTTTCAGTAGTACTATTAATTTACACAGAACTTCAACATTTTGTAGGGATATAGGAATTTTTCTTCAGTCCGAGTGAGACTATTGATCCAATGTTTCTCAACTTTGGCAATTTGAAGATGTGTGAACTTCAGCTCCCAGAATTCCACAGTCAGAATTCTCCACCTGATCTTGTATAATCATAGAAACTATGCACAGTTAGAACTGTGATAAGTTTTTACCAGAAAATTTTAGGAGTATAGGGTAAACAAAACTGGACTCCTATTTTGGGTATGCTACATCTAGTATGTTGAATCCATGGCTTCATAGTTATCCAGGAAAGGTTTGATACTATTTGTGTATTTGTAAATGGAGTGGTACAGTGGCTTAATAGTGAAGATCCTTGGCTCCAATTTGGAAGGGTGAGAGTTCAATCCTAGGTAATGGCAAAGAAAAAATATCTGCTGTAAACACTGCATGGCGTCAGGAAGGGCATCTGGCCAGTAAATGCTTAGCTCCATCCAGTGCCCCCACCCTATCCCTAAATTAAGGAATTACAGTGTCGTAAAAGGAAGTTTATGTATTTATACTAGACAGAGTTAAGGGAGATAGAGGAAAAAAATATTATAAGGATGATGGGATCTGCATGTGTGAATGGGAAGATTAATCCAGAGGGAAGATGGAGTGGAGTAGGGGAGTTGACCTGCTCTTTTAAGAAATAAAATATGTTTTATAGGATAAATTTCCTAATTTGAGCTAAATTTTGATTTCCAGCAATATATGAAGATAAATTTGTTTTCTTAAGTTTGAGTGAGAGACACCTAATCATAAGGCTCACCTCTTTCATTTCTCTCCAAATATGAAATAGCTCAGATTCACTGTAAGATTAAGATTTAATTAAAAACTATGCCTATCTACAAGAAACATGATGCTATAAAATAAATGAATTGTTCTTGTCGATGTTCTAAAGGTATAAGACTGTTGATAACTGAACACAATCTATACTCCCAGGAACCATTTATGAGGGAGAACTATGGGTGGTTGTCCTGAAGAAGAGAAGTTTCATTTTAGCTATCCTAAATTTCTTTCTTACAATAGTCATTCCATTTTCTAAAGCAACCTTAGCCATGAAATTTAGTTTTCCACTCAATTTGCCTGGTATAGAGAATTAGGTATAGGTAATCCTCAACTTACAACCACCTTTGAGACCAACATTTCTGTTATTCAGCAAGACAGCTGTTGAGTGAGTTTTTCCCCATTTTGCAACCTTTCTAGCTAAGTTGTTACGTGAATCATTGCAGTTAAGCTTGTTAAATTAGCAAGACAACTGTTAAGTGAATTTGAGCTCCCTATTGGCTTTGCTGATCAGAAGGATGCAAAAGGGGTCATGTAACCCAGGACACTGCAACCGTCATAAATATAAGCTAGTTGCAAAACTCCAAGTTTTGATTACATGACCATGGGGATGCTGCAACAGTCATAAGTGTAAAAAATGGTCATAAGGCACTTTTTTCCAGTGCTGTTTTGGTCACTAAAGGAATGGTTGTAAATTGAGAATTACCTGCATTTGGAGAGGTAGTTTGTTCTTACTGAGAAGACATCAGATTTCCATGTGAGAGGGAGAAAAGGGAATCCTCTGGAAAAGGAACATGCTTGAAGCTGGGAGGTTTGCTTTAGACCTGTCATACAGATCCTATGAATACAGAATTGCTAATGTGCCAGTCTGATCTGATAATTAGTAGATTTTTTTAAAAAACCCTAAATGGATTCCTTATCCTGTTAGAGTCTTCCTTTAATCTACAAAATCCACAAGACTTTTTTCTTCTTGATCTCAGTGAGAGAGTGCTAGCATTATTTTAACTCAAAAGATGACCCACCAACACACACAATTTTAATTTTGATCCGTCAAGATTTCAGATAGCATATAGTGCTGGAGTTTTGCTTTAATCCAAAAAACACTTTATCTGAGCCATGGTGGCGTAGTGGTTAGAATGTACCTACAGCAAGCTACCTCTACTGATTTCTGGCTGCCTGCAATTTGGCAGTTCAAATTTCACCAGGCTCAAAGTTGGCTCTGCCTTCCATCCTTCAGAGGTTAGTAAAATGAGGACCCAGATTGTTGGGGCAATAGGCTGACTATGTAAACTGCTTAGAGAGGGCTGTAAAAGCACTGTGAAAGATTATATAAGTCTAAATGCTATTGCTATGTTATTTCACTGAAAACCTATTTTAATTCGTAATGCCCTAAACTATTTCTTCCCACCTCTTGTTTCCATTGCATTTTCATGAATGAAGGCGAATATACATGACCCAGGATAATGTTGCAGGATCGAGCTTTTGAGCTTTCAGACTTGTGCAGAAGCCCATTTTCAGGGAACTTCTTTCTAGCTAGAGAGACTAGAGAGAAGTTCCCTGAAGATGGACTCCAGCATGAGTCTCAAAGCTTGGAATATAAAACCTCTGGTCCTGGTGATCAACCCAAATTGGATCCATTCAATTTTCCCATGCTACTTTAGATTATATGGAGGGAGTGGAACCATGGCCTCACTATGTTCATTTCCTTAGACAATGATTTTTCCATTTAGATGGAGAAAATCTAGTATTTCTATTAAGCCTAAACAAAGTGCTAATATAATTCCTCAAGCAGTATATAAAAAATTCATTATCCCTTTGAAGGCTAAACAAGTTGGAGCACCAGCAGAATAATGCAGTGGATCTTACTTACGATCAGCATCTCTCCTGAATTGTGTGCTGCATGCACAGATGTTATTTATTGACAACAAAACTCAAGAAAATGCCTGGCTGGTATTCAGTGTTTATTAAAGTGGACCCTAGAGGCATTAGAGCAGAGATCGCTGTCCTTTGTATGAAAAAAAGCCCTATTGCACATATTGCATAACATTAATTTTGTAAATCTATTTCTTAAGCCACCAGTCCCTCAGTATGATTAGGATATAGATTTTCACAGTCTCAGGAATACCACATCAGATTTCTTTGTAATGTGATGGAACCCCTACTGTGTATGAAATGAAGGAGACCAAATTTTTAGCAGCTCCTGAGGACAGAACAAAATTAATCAGCTCTAAAGGTGACCAGCCTATGCCAGTTTCTCCATTATTTAAAGCTATACAAATAGAGATATAGACAAAACTTCCCATGCAATTCATAAATATTTTCCAGGGGAAAATGACATATATTACAATTTGGAGGATATGGAGGTATCCTGTTGAAAAGGTTGGATCCAATTGAGGTAGAAGTTCCAAGAAGCCAGAAAATCCTGGGATGGAACTGAAGATTATCTATTCCTTTGGAGAGAATCCTTTGAACCTAAGTCTCCAGATTCCAGAAAGCTCTAATTCTGATACAGAATCATCAGTTAAGCCACCAGGTAGCTCTGAAAAGATGCCTAAAGACATTTCTGGATGAAGCCACCACTCAAATGTAAACTCAGATGTAAGATCATCCCCAACTGAAGACTTGAGTCCTTAAGAAAGATAGTTAATGCATGTCAAAGGGTCTATATTCTTGGTTTCATTCCCAAGATTCTATTCCAGGAACCTATCAAGATGTCAACAATTTATAGACTGTTTCCACTTGGGTGAAAGCCAAAAGAACTGTTATAATCAAATAATAAGGAAAAAACAATACTAGACCTGGCTTGCCACAATGGGCCACTGATACATTTGCAGTACCTGAACTGGGAGGAGTATTATAGGGAGGAGTACTATAGAAGAGGAATAAAAATACAGAGAGAATGTAATCAACTTGGTCTAACATAATAACATGTTTTATTTATAATATAAAAACTTTTTAAGCACCTCACATTGACATTTTATTTATATTTTATCAGTTTGATATATTATATATATCTCCTAAACAAAAATGTGAACATAATGAGAAGAACACAAGCTCTAGCAGGAAATGTTAATTTAGATCATCCTTCACTGCAGAACCTATTCTTTTCATGTTCTCTCCTTCTTATTCAGCCATTGGCATTCTCATTGCTTGGAGTTCTGCAGCGTTGGAATTATAAAAACTGAACTAGCAGATCTCCAGGTCCCTCCCAATCCTTCCATTCTATGATTCTTCGATTCCATGATCAGTGTTGGCTAACAAATTGTTTAAACCTCAGCAAATGCAATCCACTTTTAGCTTATTTTTAACTGTGGGCAATAATCTGTACCCAGGGTGGGATTCAAATTTTTTTACTACCAGTTATGTGGGCATGGCTTGGTGGGTGTAACAGGGGAAGGATATTGCAAAATCCCATTCTCTCTCCACCTCACTAATCTGCTTTCCAGCTCCGTTCTCTTGTGCAGGGGAACAAAAGAAGACCCAGCCAATCAGCTGGGACTCAGGCGGCAGAGAATAGATGTGGGCAGGGCCAATCAGAGGTGGTATTCTGAACTACTCAAAATTTCCACTACCAGTTCTCCAGAACTGGTCAGAAACTGGTCAATATCACCTCTGGTCTGTATCTTTATCATCCCATCATGTGGTCGCCATTGAAAGAAAACATGGTTGGGAATATGGCAGATGTGATATATTGGTGGCAAAATGCATCAGATGTTGATGCAATACCTCCATTGCCAAGGTGCAGAACTTGAAAATCCAGAGTTCACTTCTTTAAAAAGTTTGAAAGAAAATTTGAATTGTTAATGTGTCAGTGAAATGATAGCATATTTTTGATTGATGGATGGATCGAATTTCTCTCCCATCCATCTCACCTAAGTGAATCTATAAATGTATTGGACTAATCACTTTAAGTATGATTGATTGATTTTGATATTAAATTAAATTAGTTGAATCTGGTTTGATCTATTTCTTCATCTTAGCAATTCCTGTCTTGTAGAGATTGGCTACTGACATACTGTGCAAACTGTCTGAATTCACTTCAAAGCATTCTACAATAACACCAAAAAGATGAAATGTAACATAGTGAAGCAAATGCCATCCTTTCAGAATTGGATCTTGACATCACACAGAAGTGCATAAGCCTTGATGTCTTTATCACCACTCACACAGACATGGCTGATTATTTGTTTGTCTGTTCGTTTGTTTATTGCATATATTTCAAAGGTAGGGTTGTGGCCAGTGCTTTTATGGTTTGCAATCTCACCTTGCAATTCAGGACTAAGTGTTGCACTTTAGAGAATGTTAGTCTCTTTTCCAAAATCTTCCCATTCTCACCTTAAGGACAGAAGGCAAATGTAGCCAGGTAAGCAAATGGGTCATTTGACACAAGGGATAGAACAAAGATGAATTTGGCTTTAAGAAAGAATTCAGTAAGGAGGAACAGGATATGATTAATTGCAACGAAAAGAAGAAAAGTTTATTAATGGAAGAATACTAAAGTTACCTATCTAAACTGAACAGGAACATTAAACTTTTAATAAATGCATGGGACAATTCCCTCACTGTGCCTGACCTTTATATTCCATCTGCCTCTTGAATTCAATGTTAAGTTTACTCAACATGTGGCTTTCTAGAAGAATGAGAGCAGTTTCCAAGGAGCATCGTTCAGATTGTCTAATCAATGGCTTGTATAGTCTTAATGGGTAATTACTACATCTTCTGATTAGAATAAGGTTCTACCTTATTATAGAAAAATCAGGCCAGATTACAATCTTTTGAAGGATATTTCTAACACACACCAAAAAGAGTTTACTGTACCTTATAGTCAAAAGACTTGTTCAATTTTGAAAAGATAAACCTATGGCTCCAACTATTCAGCGGGTTGCAGAATTGATTAGTATAGATTAGCTATGGATGCCTGCAAATTATGGCTTCCATTTAGTAAAAAGTATCATACAACTATGTATATGTATGTGTGTGTGCATATGTATGTATGTATGTATGCATGTATGTATGTGTAGGCTATATCCCTGAAAATATATACTCCTGTATATTTTTATTTCTTTCCTTTTTGTTTTATAATTTTGTTATTTTAAAAAATCAGCCTACATTCAGTAGGGTTGATCAAAGCATGCTTAACTAAGTCTTTTGTATAGAAAAATAATCTAGCAACCGATGAAGGGATTCCGTACTCATCAAAGTGTTACATATTCTCTTTTACAGATCATCATATTACTTCATTCCCCAAGGACACCTGGAGAGATTAAAGTATATATAATCACTTGAAACTAATTGTGTAAATATGAGATTGGCAGAATAATTAGTTTTCAGGAGTTTAAACAAAGCCATGGTGATAGGTTAACAGCTGGACAGTCATGTAGCTTGTATGAGCAGAAAACTTTCCAAACTAAATTCTCAAGGAAAGTTAACCAGAGCTATACTCTAGTTCAATTTATACACTTTAGACTTCTGTGCGACAAATGTATGTTTCATCAATTGGGCTCACATTTCCAACTATTGTCACAAAAATATCTGGAGACTATTTTTGTTTGTCCTTGCCAATAAGGAGTTAGCATTCAATTTTGCAAAAAATGCCTGGAATTTTGCACAAAGAGAAACAGGAGAAAGCAGTGGGTTGAAGCCAAAGCCAATTGACATGGCAAGACCAAATCATGTATCAAACTTGCTTTATTTTTCTGGAAAGTAAAGGAGTTAGCTTTAGTACATTTACAGTAGCAACTACAGAAACATCATACCTTTAAAAAGAGCTGTGCTGGATCCAAACAAAACCCATCAAATCTAACAATCTATCTCAGTATAACATCCAGATGTGTACAGATAGGATGTATGGGAAATAAAATATTACCATTCATGTTCCCTAATAACTGCCAATTTAGTCTCATGCCTCTAATTTAATTAATAACATTAATTAAATCAACTGAAATTGAACTCATAATGCACAGAACAATAAGTGTGTAGCTTGGCCTTGAAGTGCAAGGCAGAAGGGGAAAATGAATTTGAAGTTCTGATGCATTAAACTTTGACTCCAGAATTTCAAACCACTTTGTTGGCTAATAGGAGGGTAGTATATCAGAACGAATATGTAGTATGGCTGTGGGCCATAAGGTGGACCGTAAGGAAGGCTGAGTGCCAAAGAATTAGTGTTTTCAAATTGTGGGTCTGGCGAAGACTCTTGAGACTTGGACTGCAAGGACATCAAACCAGTCAATCCTAATGGAAATCAATCATGCCTATTCTTTTGCAAAAACAGATGATGAAGCTGAATCTCAAAGTACTTTGAGCACCAATAAGAAGAGAGGACTAACTGAAAAGGCACTGATGCTGGGAAAGACTGAAGGCAAAAGAAGAAGGAGACAACAGAGGATGAAATGGTTAGATGGTTTTATCAATGCAACAAATATGAGTTCAGGCAGACTCTGGGAGACAATGGCAGACAAGGGGCTTGGCGGTCTATGGTGCAGTGGGTCACAAAGAATCAGGCATTACTTAGTGACTGAACAAAAATGACAAATATCAGGATGGAACCTGGTTGTGAAAGTCTGCATTAGATTTTCAGTATTTCACAGAACTCAACTTCAGTAGTGTAGACATAGATGTTATCATCATCTATCCCATACTAAATATTCTGCCATTCTTTAATATAACTAAGAGTTATTGCCACCCATTTTATGAACCATAGCCATAACCATAGCCATAACCCCATAGCCATAACGACAGCAATGATATAAAACTCAAACCAAATCAAAAAAATGTAGTGCCCCCCAAAAGCATTGACCTTTAGTGGGTTCCAGATTCACCATGTTCCAATGCTTGTGAAAGAGCTATCTCTTCAAGGCCTTCCAGGAGGCTAGGAAAATAAGAGTCTGCCAGACCTCTGGATAAAAGTTGCTCCGCAGAGCAGAGCTGCTATTAAGAAGATGCACTTCCTAGGCCTTACTAGATGACAAGATTTAAGACAAGGGACCTGGAGTGCATCCATCCTATCTGATTTCTTGGAACAATGGACTTAGGGAGTAATGGTTCTCTCAATAACTTGCCCCTGTGGCCTTCTGGGCTTTAAAAATGATAAACCAACACCTTAAATTGCACCTGCAAATATAGAAGCCAGTGCAACTAGTGCACCAACAGCATAATGTGAACAAACCATGACTCACACACAACAGCAGTGGACCAGTTGTAATTTCTGGATGGATTTTAAGAGATCCCCATGCAGAGCCCATTGCAATAGTATTTTTTATGGCAGTGAAATTTAATCTTCTTGGATACATGTCACTAGATACATGTCTTTTATTATCTACTGTTCCAGAGTTACTAACAAATTGAGAAAGATGTGCACTAGGCTCAATAATAACAAGCAGAACTGAAAAAGCAGAAGTCCATTCTTATCATTCAGAGTTTTCTGTATTTGATTCCTTTTTCTTTTTATATCTTGTACATTCTTCTGATGTCTTAGATAGCAATAGACTTATGAACTGTTCCATAGTGCTTTATAGCACTGTCTGAGCAATTTACAAAGTCAGCTTATTGCCTCCAATCATCTGGGTCGTTATTTAAAAACTGGGTCAATCTTCAGCCTAGAAGGATCAAACTTCAGGCTGCAGGCAGAGTCAACCACTGTGCCAAGAGGGTTCTTCAGGCTTTTCAGGAGATCAGCCTTTCACAATCTAATGCCTTCCAGATTTGTTCTCTAACAAAACTTAGAGGATTTTTGATATTCTAGTTCTAGATTTTAGTCATTCTAGTCCTTAATTGAATGCCCAGATTTGGTAAAGTTGTTGATCCCATGTCTTCACAAATCTATTCAAATATCTAGTTATTAGGATAGAGTATTTTTTCTTCAACTGGATTTCAGCGAAATCTTCCACCTCTGATATCTGAGTCTGAATCTTGGTCTATGACACTTATTTTGTATGAATTCCCTCATATATATATTTGTGTGTGTGTGTGTGTGTGTGTGTGTGAGAGAGAGAGAGAGAGAGAGAGAGAGAATATTAGAAATTTGCTAGAAAGATTCAAGTGAACAACTGGATCAGCTACTAATGAAAAGATCTTGTTTCCTATAAATTGCCTCCAAGGTTCATGGTTTTATTCCAGTAATATCTGTGTCAGCGTTCCAAGTAGCAACCTCCAAATTAAAAGACTCCAAGACTATCATCTTCTCAAAGATCCATTTTATTACAGATGTCATATTGACACATCTGAGGAAAACCCACATCTGAGATTTTTGGGCTTTCCCTAACCCAAAGAGAATCCAAAATCCAACCCCTGCAACCAATAGTCCATCACATGGTCCAATCATTACTTTATTCTAACTGGAGACTATCCCCAGGCATTCCCCTTCAGTTGCAGAGTAACATGTCCTTGAATTTCTGAGAAAGGAATGTTGTTGTGGCTATTCTTCCACTGCTCCTTGAAATCCCCCTCCCAAATTTCCAGGCACTGAATGTGGAAGCCCAGAAGCCTCAAAGAAATATGGCTTCCAAGCTGATAATCTGATGTCCAGATTGTCTACTTTCTGTAGTCCTGAGAAGAGAATGCATTCTAATGCTATTTTTATAGATTACATTTTTATCCTACCTTCATTATTTTATAAATAACTCAAGGTGATGAACATACAACATATTCCTCTCTCTTCCTATTTTCCTCCAAACAAGAGCAACTCTGTGAGGTAGGCCAAGAAGAGACAGAATGATTGGCCCAAAGTCACCCAGTTATCTGGACTTCCTTTCAATTTCTGAAAAGTTTTTTGTTTGTTTCAAAATACGTTTTTATGTAATTCTTAAGATATTTAATTCCCCCTCTCCCTCAATTTCACTTTGTAGTATTTTTAGTGGGAACAGAAGGGGCTACTGCTGACGTTTTCTGTAATACATTTTCTCTATTCTTTTGAAGCTTATGGTTGCATAATCTTCACAGTCAAGAAAGATCTCATGGAAGGAAATTCATTCGCCGTCTTCCTTTGAAAAATCAGGAGGTTACAGACTTCTGGTGAGAAGATTGTAGGAAAAAATGTGTCACTCGTACACAGAACTTGTCCGCTAGAAAACTACAAACCTTAAAAAGTCTCATTCCACAGATAACGTGTAACTAACCTTCTCTTTCAAAGAAACATTCTCTTTTATTGGTCAGACCATTCTTTCTAATTATTATTTATTTTCAATGTTTAATTAAAAAAGGCAGATGGGAAACTAACGTTCTGCATAATAAATCCCTTGCCTCTGCTCATTTATTTATATTTATTTAACAGATTGCACAACCTATTGCTAGGGTCCCCTGACAATGGGATATTAAACATAACATTAGGGATGCTAAAGAAAAAAAAACATTTTCAATAAAGCAATAAAATCCTGTTTTCAAAAGCTACATTTTTCTGTAATTTTATTTTTAAAAATAAGGGTAGTCTATTCAGCTCAGCAGGGCATAAATGTCAAAATTTGGGTTAAAATCAATCCCAGAGCTCAGCAAAATATGCATTTTTCCTATGCTACTGCAGAGAATGGGGGAAGTAGATCGAGACGGTCATTATCTTATATCAAATGATTCCAAGCCTTACATTGCTTTAAAGGCATTACTTAGCACTCCATATTTTGTCAAGAATCAGATTAACAGCGAGGGCAATACTTTAAGTACAGGAGTAATGGGATCTGTTCAAATTCTTCCAGAGTCCAATGATTTATTTTGAGCATGTTCAACCTTCCCCTCCCTGTACGTAACTCAGAAGCAACCTGGGAGTAGTTATTTGCCTTTGGATAGATGAGTATTCTGTCACTGATAGCCCAGCCCTCTTGAAAATGTGCAAACTTCAAATCACAACTGTTTTGTACGAATGCTCACTCTATATTCTCAAAATTCTAAACGTGATCACTGTGTTGAGTTTCCTTATATTACAAAACAGAATGCTGGACTAGTCAGGCCTTTGATTGGATCAAGAAGGTCTTCTTATGTGTTAGAACTCAGACTTTTAGTAGATAAGAATCCTCTGGTGTAAGATGTTTTTCAAGAAAAATCAAATGTGCAGGTATCAAATAGATGGAACCTGACTCAATAGTAGTAAATGTGAGAGGGATCATGGAGTCCTAGTGGATAATCATTTCAATATGAGCCAGCAGTGTGTAGCAGCCACAAAAAAGCCAGTTTAGTCCTAGGCTGCATTAACAAAGCGGTAGAATCAAGATGACGTGAAATATTAGTACCAATTTACAACACCTTGGTAAGAGCACACTTCAACTATGACATCCAATTTTGGTCACTACAATATAAAAAAGATGTTGACAGAATGCATAGAAGAGCAGCAAAATGATTAGGGGGGCTGGAGGCTAAAATATATGAAAACCAGTTGCAGGAATTGGGTATGTCTAGTTTAATGTCCAGAAGGAATATAATGTATCAACAGTAGAGACCTTCAAATTTCTAGGTTCTACTATATCACACGACTAAAATGGACACCTAACATCAAAAACATCATCAGAAAAGCACAACAAAGAATGTTCTTTCTGCGCCAACTCAGAAAGCTTAAACTGCCCAAGGAGCTGCTGATACAGTTCTACAGAGGAATTACTGAGTCTATCGTCTGCACCTCTATAACTGTCTGGTTTGGTTCTGCAACCCAACAGGACAGACACAGACTTCAGAGGATAATTAGGACTGCAGAAAAAACAATTACTACCCACCTGCCTTCAGTCGAGGACCTGTATACTGCACGAGTCAAAAAGAGGGCTGTGAAAATATTTACAGACCCCTCACATCTCAGACATAAACTGTTTCAACTCCTTCCCTCAAAATGACACTATAGAGCACTGCACATCAGAACAACTAGACACAAGAACAGTTTTATCCCGAAAGCCATCACTCTGCTAAACAAATAATTCCCTCAACACTGTTCAACTATTTACAAAATGTACACTATTATTACTATTAATCTTCTCATCACTCCTTATCACCCATCCCCTCCCACTTGTGATTGTAGGACTGTAACTTTGTTGCTTGTATCCTTATGATTTATATTGGCTGTTTCCTAGTATGATTTGATTATTGATTGTACCCTATGACTATCATTAAGTGTTATGACTATCAATACGTTATGATTCTTGATTCTTAACAAATGTATCTTTGTGTATACTGAGAGTATTTACACCAAGACAAATTCCTTGTGTGTCCAATCACACTTGGCCAATAAAGTATTCTATTCTATTCTATTCTATTCTATTCTATTCTATTCTATTCTATTCTATTCTATTCTATTCTATTCTATTCTATTCGAAAGAAGGACTAGGGTGACATGATAGCAGTGTTTCTATGTCAAAGGGACTGCCACAAAGAAGAGGAGGTCAATCTATTCTTTAAAACACCTGAAGGCAGAATAAGAAGCAATTGATGGAAACAATCAAGAAGAAATTTTTTTAAGAAGAAATTGTCTGAAACATTATAGGAGGTTCCACCTGAACAGGGGTTGGACTAGAAGACCTCCGAGGTCCCTTCCAACTCTGTGATTCTGTTAGTTTTCTGCTGCAAGGAAAACTATAATTAGAATCTTTGATACTCTTGTTTCTTAAATTTACCTAACTTGAAGGGCAGTCAACAATTAAAAGTTTCTCCAAGTTTCTTTGTGACTCATCTTAACACTTTGAGTTTTTTTCTCACACTTTCCTCTTTCTGGGGCCTGAATAGTCTTGTTAGTGCTTTATTGTAGTCCAAACAAGCAACACAAACTATTAATATTAATACTATCTTTATAGCAAGGTTACAGTAACAGAATCTTACAAGTATTAAAATACTTCTCCCTCCTTTACTTTTACTTTCCAGAAAAGTTAGGAGGGTTCCCATGCCTCTATTCCTTCTGTGGACTGAGCTATCTCTTGGATGATGGTTTTCTAGGTTGTATTCTTTCTTCTGCCTACCAAGGTTATTCTCACATCTCATTACAAATCTTTTCTTGAAGTCCCTTTTCAGAAAAGGAAAGACTAACTCCTTTCCCTGTTCTCAAGGTTAGATCCACATTCCTTCCTAGTAAGTTATGATATATCCCTGGTCATGTAGCACATGGAGAATAACTGAATGATTGAATGCCCATAACCGGATAATATTACAGGTAGTCTTCAACTTACAATTGGTTGTTTAATAACCATTCAAGTTTCCAATAGCCCTCTGGATTTGAGGTTCCAAAGGTTTTTCTCCCCTTGTAGTCATGTGACCATATTTTGAGCTCTCAGCAACTAGGCCATATTTACAGCCATTTGCAGCATCCTGTGGTCACATGGCCATTCTAACAGTGTTGCTAAATACAACATTTACTTCCGGTTTGTTTGTTTGTTTTTTGCAAAACCATACCCACAATGAACCATTGATTTTCTATGAACTCCGTCATTCACTTAGCAACTGCAGATTTGCCTAACAACTGTGGTGACTTGTTTAATCACCACCTCAGAAAAAGTGGTAAAATTGGATAGACATTTCTTTGATTATTTTCAGTTTTACATTTATGAACTTACACTGGGTACATTAAAATGCTATTTTTTTTAATGCAAGAGAGTTTTTAGTGTAATTTTAGAAAGAGGATGTCTTCATGGAGGTATGTATAAATGTGCATATATATATATATGCATGCTAATTTTGTTTTTTATTTGTAATGGGTTTATTTAATTCTCAGAAAAGATAACATCTACAGATAGTTTATGAACAAATAGTTTATATATTTGAGTAACTGCTGCTCAATACTGTAAAACATTAATAAAAGATGCTAAGCAAAATACATTGAGCTGTTTTCATAATATTGTATTAAAAAGAAAAACAAGAAAAATATGAATTTTTTAGTTTAATAACAAAGTATCCACTATGTTATTGTTTATAAATATTAAAAGGAAAAGAGAAATAAGAAGGACTGAGAAACATGCCTAAACTAATAGATTACTTAAATATTTGATTTCTGATTTCCCTTTCTTTGTTCTTTGCAATATCTTATAAAATAAACTTTAGAAACCATGCATAAAAATATTTGCATTGGTCTTGCTGCTTCATGTGCTACTTCTATGTCTGTGTGTCTGTCCATCTGTTCATTATCTATCTATCTATCTATCTATCTATCTATCTATCTATCTATCATCTATCTGTCTGGAAGCCATCATTATACTTTCTGTTTAACTTTAAGTGGCTCGATCTCAAAAATGTTTGGTATGTGAAGTGAATATGTTTTCTAAGACTAGTTTTGCACAAATTCCTAATTAGAATTGGATGTTACCTAACAGAAAATTTGAATGAAATGATGGTTCTTTCTGAAATAAAGCTCCAGGAAAAATAAAAATGTTGATATGACTGTAGGTTGTCATATAACAATATATTACATTTTTTTCACGGTGTAAAGTATAGAATGAAAATAATGAATAAAAATATCTGAAAACTGTGTAATGCTTCCTTCCATTCTTGGAGAACTACACAAAACCTTTCCAACAGAGCTCACCAAGTTGATGGTCTATTAGGTGGTCATTCCATACAGGTAAAGTTAAAAATATATATATAAATCCTATTATATTTGTGAAAACCTGGTAAAGACCAACTTGGTATCTTATGTCAATGTAAAATAATTATTTTACAAATCTGACTTACAAAATAAGCTGTTTTCTTTCCACTTGCTATTTGCTTCCCTTTTTGAAAATGCCAAATTCTGATCACATGGTTTTCTGGGGTGTCAAGAAGGTAGGCTTAAGAGGTTGATGAATCCAGCTTCTTCCGATAAGGACTCTCTTATTACTGACAATACTCAATTGTATAGGAATTATAGTGTGCTGCTAGCAATATCTGTTAGATATTTTGCAGAGATACTGCATACAGATTGGTACAGAGTAAAGCTAGTAAAGTGGGAATTTCTCATGGCCACACCAGAAAAGTCACTTTTTATATATAGGACACATGGCAGAAACCTTCAATGAGAGGACACTAGCAGTTATGGGACCATTGACTTAAAAAGATAGGAGAGAGATGTCCAGCATTTAAGCCTGTGCTCAAACATAGTCAGGGCAAAATACTGGGGTACTGTTAGAGAACTTTGTTTACAGGTCTTCTTAATTCTTGCATGCATTCTTATATTTGTTGAGAAGATGAGGCAGGGAGTGTTTAATTATCACATGAAGTACAAAGTCAGCATGTAGAATAGCAATAGTCCTTAGACCTACAAACTACTTCATAGTGCTTTACAGCCCGCTCTAAGCCGTTTACAGAGTCAGCCTATGGCCTCAACAATCTGGCTCCTTATTTTAAAGACTTTGGAAGGATAGAAGGCTGAGTCAGCCTTGAGCCAGTCAGGATTGAACTGCCAGCAGTTGGCATAGTTATCTTACAATACTGCATTCTAACCACTGCACCACCATAGCTCTTTTGAATGAGAGTGAATGCTCAAGATACAGGCAGAGAGGGACACTAACACATAGAAAGTGGCATTTATAGACTTGCTACCCCATTTTTATTGGTAGAGCAGTAAAAATTTGGGTTGATGCTAGGAGCATAGCATCCATTTACTTATTGTTAAGACATTTAACACTGCCCTACATCTACATTTTTTTTAAAAAAATAGCACCTTTATGCCCAGAGTGCTGAAAACTGAGAAAAGCTCTAAGTTGTATTGGTAGAACTAGTGCAGAAATAAACAGTCCCTTAGCAGAGTTAAATTGAGGCTTGCAGCTGGCCACATTCACAAAGCTGAGAAAAATGAATGCATCTGAAAACAAAGTCACCCCAAACAGTCAGATGAGCAGAACTGTTTAATGAGGATTTAAACTAATTGGCCAGTTAATCATGACAATTGCATGAGTTACCCTCCCCCCCCCCACACACACACCATCAGTAATTCTTAATATATGATAATAATAATAGTAATAATATATGAAATTGAAAGGACTCTGGTATCACCTCCCCCTGCAAATACTGTATATCTTCCATAAAAACCCAGAAGCAGTGACAAAATCCATTAAACCTGCAAAGCTACTGTATGTATCTCTTTGAAGCTCATCACTTTTGATTTGCAGGTTTGAAGCAGATTCCCACCTCATTTTGTGAATAAATAGGAATAAAATAATCATCTAATCTATATCCAATTGGAATCGAATCAGCATTACATGCAAATGAAATAAAAGCAAATGCATTTGGTTGTTTTCTTCTTTCAAGGACATCCCTTTCTGATCATCACTGCAAGGATGGGTGGATTGATGTGTGGATGGACAGGTAGGTAGATGGTAGGTAGGTAGGTAGATGGATGGATAGATAGATAGATAGATAGATAGATAGATAGATAGATAGATAGAT
>NW_020769337.1:3863211-3922674 GCF_900518735.1 Pseudonaja textilis | reverse complement strand
ACCTTGGACTCCAGGGGGTGAATGCCAGAGGCGTCAATTTTATAACCCAGAAAGTCCACCTGTCTAGTGGCAATGGCGCATTTTTCTTTTTTTAACTTGAGGCCATGCTGTCTGAACCTCTCTAACACTGCTCGCACTCTCTGGAAGAGTTGGGGTCTGTCCCTGGCCGAGACCAAGATGTCGTCGAAGTAGGGTACTACACCAGGGAGGCCCTGTAAAATCCGCTCCATGAGGGACTGAAAAATACCCGGGGCAACACTTACGCCAAATTGGAGACGCTTGCATCGGAAGGCACCCCTGTGAGTGACGATGGTCTGAAGTTCCGCTGTTTGGTTATCAACAGGGAACTGCTGATATGCTTGAGACATGTCCAATTTAGCAAAAATACTGCCCGGTTCGAATGTGTGCAATAAGTGCTGAATGACGGGCACAGGGTAGGCGCTAACTTGTAAATATTTATTGATTGTTGTCTTGTAGTCCGAGCAAATTCTCAGGCTACCATCTTTTTTAAGGGGTGTGACAATGGGCGTCTCCCACTTGGCGAAATCTGTTGGCTCAGTGACCCCTTGTTTTAGTAGTTTATCCAATTCAGCGTCTAGTTTCGGTCGAATAGCAAATGGAACTCTACGTGGTTTTAATCTGATTGGGGCTGCCTGGGGGTCAACGGTGAACGAGATGGGGGTTCCATTATAACACCCCAGCTCCTCGCTGAACACATCTGCGTAGTCAGCGAATAAGGAGACAGTGTCTGAGGTTGAGACAGCATGGACTCCTGTTAGCCCTAGGCCGAGGTGGGGAAACCAATCGAGCCCCAATAAGGTGGGTAGATTGCCGTTAACTACCACTAGAGGTAGGTGGCCTTTAAAAGCTCTAAAACTGACAAAAAACTTGCCTCTGCCGATCACGGGAATGGCCTTCCCCTGGTAGTCCTTCAGACCGAACTGGCATCTCTGAAGCCGGGTAGTAGATAGGCTGGGGTGGAGTCTCTTGAGGGTGTTCCATGAGATTATTGAGAGCGCTGACCCAGTGTCAACCTCCATGTGGCACGGTTTACCTTCTAGGGAAACGGAGAGAGAAATTTTACTAACAGTGTGGCAAGTACGTCTGGCGAGGCGGTGCGTGCGACAGTTTAATACTTGCCTCTGTGGTCCCGAGTGCGAGGACGGGGGTCTGTGTGCAGCGCTTTGGGGGGCTTGGCAGACTCTCGCGATGTGCCCCCTCTTATGGCAGTTGTTGCAGGTGGCTCCTTTAAATTTGCAGGTGGCCCTTTGATGCGATCCCCCACAGGCTAGGCACAGTGTGATGTGCTTGGGTGGACCGGTGTTTTCTTGTTTGGCCCCTACCTGCGACCGTCTGTCGTTGGCGAGGCGGTGGACGTCGTTTTCATCGTTGTGGGTTTCCTCCGCTTCCACCTCTTCGGAGTGGACTGGGAACGATGCCAGCTTGGCACTTGGGCCCTGAATTTCGGTGGCTGAGTTCGTTGCTAGCTCGGCTGCTAGGGCCTCCTCGACCGCTTGTGCGAGGTTGAGGTCTTTTTTTGCTAGCAGGCGCCTCTGTAGGTTGAGATCCTTGACCCCACAAACTAATTGATCGAGGAGCATGTCCTCCAGGTATGTTCCAAACCCGCAGTGCAGGGCTGCTGTTCTGAGGGCGGCCATATATTGATTGATGGTCTCCTTACTCGATTGCTTCCTCATACGGAACGTGAACCTCCTGGCGATTTGTGAAGGCCTGGGAGCATAGTGGTTAGTGAGGATCTCAAGCAACTCGGACCACGGGACGTTTTTCAACTCTCTCGGCGCCACGAGTGCTGCGGCGGTATCGTAAACGGTGGCTCCACAGTAGATTAGGAAATAGGATTTTTTCCGATGCTCTCCCGTATCCGCCAGGCCGACTGCATCGATGTAATGATTGAAGCGGTTCTTATACGATTCCCACTTCTCTTCGTCTGGTTTGAACGCCGGGAATACTGGGTTGGAACTCATGGTGCTGGAACGGCTGGGCTACCTGCGGAAAAAATCTCTCTGGGACAACGGGCGCTCGTGGGTTACTAGTGATATCAGCTCTGGAGAGGTTTTTTTGCTACCCTCTCTTTCTCTCTCTGGGTTACCACGTTGGCTGTTAGCCGTTGGAGGTGTCTCGATTCGCGCCAAAATGGGCGTTAGTGACTTCCTACAGCGCTGTGCTGTGTCTCATACTGGCTCGAAATTCAAATGACACCCATTTGAATTTCGCGCCAAATACAGAGCGACTGCGGCTCGCAGCGCTTCACTTTCCCTGCAGCGGGGCTAACAAGCGGCTACAGACGCTTCTAACTTTTGAACCAGACCGCTTTCTCTGGCTGCGGATCAGCGTTTGCTCTTTTTGATCGCTCGTTTTGTTGGCTGACCGCTCTCTCTGGCTGCGGATCAGCGTTTCCCTTATCGCCAGCCGATCGCTCTCTCTGGGCTGCGGATCGGTGGCTAGTGACTCAGCGGTTGCATGGTGCTTCTGGTAGCCATCCCATCCTCGTCGCCAGTGTTAAGTTTGAGCAATGAGAGGCTGAACCAGAGCATGAGTGCAACAATACTTTATTTTACAATAAAGGGCTGACCGTGCTTGCCACGCCTGGAACTGGCTCGCAGCAATCAGCAACCGGTTGGACCCCGCAGCCTGCTTTTATAGCTGGCTGCTGGGGAGAACCAACCAATGGGAATGGGGGGAATAACGCCCACATAAAGTGAGTGGACCTGAGTGAGAACTCCTTGAGTCCTCAGGACATAACAGACCCCACCCTCATGCTTGCAACTGTGCCCTCCTGCAGCTACCTCGTGCATATGCAGCAGAGACCCAAAGACCAGCTGGCTGGCAGAAGGCACACACGCACATGCATGCACGGCAGAGCTGAGTTGGGGCAGAGTGCTCTGCGTGGCACCTCTGGCATATGCCATAGGTTTACCATCGTGGCCCTATCCCATTTGAGACAAATGGTTGTCCAATCTCTTCTTAAAAACCTCCACAATTTCTGATTGTTCCACTGATTAATTGTTCTAATTGTCAGGAAATTTCTCCTTACTTCTAGATTGGCTCACTGGTTCTCTCCTTCATTAGTTTCCCTCCATTGTTTCTTGTCCTGCCTTTAGTTGCTTTAGAGAATAGGTTGACCCCATCCTATTTGTCCTATAACAACAATCTGCAAGGTAGACTGAGCTAACGCAGAGAGCAAGACTGGCCCAAAGTCACCCAGTTGACTTTCATGGGTGAAGTGGCCTGGAACTCATGTTTCCCCACTTTTAGTCCAAAACTCCTACAGCACATTGGTTTTCTGATGTGGCAACTATATTACTGGCAGCATTAATACACAAGCACAATGAAATATCCATTTGCATCACATTTCATGCTATGCTTTCTGGCCCACTCCAAAGTTCCCATACAGCACAACAATGAGGTATATTGGTCACTCTCTACCAGGAGAGATTCTTTTCTGCCTTTCTGATCAAAAGGTCCTGTTGAAGAGGCCACCTCCTCTCAAGGTTCATGGATGTAGATTCAAAGACAGGTCTTCTTAGTGGTGGCCTTCATCCTTTGGAATACTTTCCTTGATAAATATGCATAGTTCTCACTCTTCTTTTCTTGTTGAAGCATGCTTTTGTGCTTGTTATTATCTTGTATGCTTTTATTTTTTTCCTTTGATTTTTGCATAGTATATTTATTTATAGATAAAAATAAAAAGACAGTGAGGAAGGGAGGGAAGGGAAGGGAGAGAGGGGAGGAAGGAAGGAAGGAAGGAAGGCTTTGAAATGAGATTTAATTGCTAACGGAAAGATATAAAAAAAACAAGACTGTCAAAAATTTCTACTAGCAAGGACTATCTAAATCTATTTGGATTTATCCTAGGAACAAATTATTTGCCTGTATGCTTATTACCATTTTTTCTCTCCTGCATTTTAATCACAGCAGGTAGTTTCTCGGGTTATCTGAAAATCACTCTTCTACCTCCACCGTTGAACTGTTAGAATGGAAGTCAAGTGGCCAGATTTCCTGAAAGGCATGGTTCAACCATTGACATTTGCAAGCAATCATTGTATTTCAAACAGTTACTGGAAATATATAATTGGAAATATGATTAGATATAGGATATATGATTGGAAATGGCGGCGCCCAACTAGGAAGGAGAGGCTCTCGCTCCTGGAACACAATCTCCCTGTAAAGCCACCACCATCTGCACCAGAACCCACTTTTAAAGCTGCCGCCTGCACCAGTAACCGCGAGTAAACCAGAGCCCAAAAAACAAGCCCAAAACGCTAGATTCTGAAGCTGTGGAGTCCTAATAATGCTGGCGGAGCTCCTGCTAACTGATCCGGAGCCCTCCTCTCCTTCCCTAGAGAAGTGAAGCTCTTTCCATCAAGCCCTATTAACCACATTGGTGGAGCTCTTGCACTGGATCACTTGGAGCCAGCGGAGTGCAAACAACATACCTTCATTTAAATCCAGAGAACGTGTTTCCATTAATATCCCCCACACAGTTTCCCTGGAGCCACATCGGACAGCTGGCAGGGAGAAACAAGGAGGGAGGAGAAAGTCCTGAGGCTCTTAGGAGCCGAAAGTCACCCTGGACAGGTGGTAAAGGCAGAGGAATGCTTCGGTGGTCGCGAGGAGAGGAGAGTCTCCTCAACTGACCCAAAGAAAACTCCTCCATCCAAACTAAAAAGAGAACTGCCAGCATGGCTAAATTGAAGCCAGGAAGGCAGCTGAGACAGAAGTGAAAAAGAAAGGAAATATCTTGTAACAGCGTGCTTAGTCTTGGTAAGAATCACTCCAATTTCTGCAGTGGAATTTTCCTTGGAAAGTGGGACTCAAAGGAGGAAAATAGCTGCGATTAACGATCTGGAGTGGCTGTCAGATTTAGTTAAAAAAAAAAAAAAGATATTGCAACTAGAAGTAACTTTAAAAGTAAACAACAGATTGGATTGGTTAACCCACATTTCTGGAATGTATTTTTACTACTACTCAACTTGAAGAATTTTAGGAAACCATTGGAAAACAATCTTATTCAGAGACATATTGATTTTAGTTAAAATGTTTTAATTCAGTAAGCTTTGCTCTCTTTCAAAAATCCAGCGTGCTTTGAACATCTTGTTACAGCCTATTGTTTACAGAGTAATAGCAGCAGCAATCAGAGCAATAAATTCCTCCCAGCCAGTAAATCACAGCTGCTAGTAAAACAATTAACCCTTTCCTTGCAGACTCTCAATACTACCTCATTACTTTAATCAAATACTGATTGATTCATTACCTCAACACTTACAACTTTTCTACCTCATCACCTATATCAATGATTAGATAATCAATTTCTATAAAATATTTCATTAATGGTTTAATTGATTTATTGTTTTAATTGATTAGTGTGATTAGAGTGTTTAGTGCAAATAGTGTCATTACTGATTACTTTAAAAGATCAAGATTCATGTAATTTAATTGATTAGTAAAATCAGTGATTTAGTGAATTTAATTGAACAGTTTGATTAATGATTAGTGTAATTAATTGATTAGCGATTAGTGTAATTAATTGATTAGGCTGATTGTTGCTTAGGAAAATTATTTGACTAGAGAGATTACTGCAATTGATTGATTGGTGTGATATTGGCTATATTGATTACCCAAAATTGTTCCATTAATTAATTTAATCAACATACCATCTTAACAAACCTACCATGCCAAGAAAAAAATCCAATGCCAAACCACAACCTAAAGAGAAAGTAAACCCCACCAATGAACCACAAGACTCTTGCACATGCCTTAAATGCTACAAAACTCTAAAAGATAATGAAAACTCCATCAAATGTTCTCTATGTAACAAATACGCTCATCATGACTGCTTGGGATTACCCAAGCAAATGATTCAATTCCTAGAATCATCCAATGAGTTTCCATATCTCTGCAAATCATGCAGACCCAAACTGGATCTGTTGGAAAGAGTTGATACCATTGAAACATGAATAACATCCCTTGACACCATAGTAGCATCCCTGGATGCCTTAAAAGAAAGATTATCCAACCTTGAAAAAAAAGTCACAACGCAAAAACCTGAACATCCAATAGCTACAAACCACATCTCTACCCAACAACCACAACCCAAGCCACGGTCATCCCCATCTTCAAAAAGGGAGACCCCAGCCTAGTTGAAAATTACAGACCAATCTCTTTATGCTGTGTCACCTGTAAAGTCATGGAATCAATTATTAACCAATCCATTATCCTCCACTTAGAGGCAAACAACCTACTCTCCAATAAACAATTTGGTTTCAGGAAAAAACTATCTTGTAATCTGCAACTCTTACACTGCAAAAGCATATGGACTACACAACTCGATCAGGGCAAAGCAATAGACGCAATCTACATAGACTTCTGTAAAGCCTTTGATTCAGTGGTACACGACAAACTACTCCTAAAACTAAAATCTTATGGTATCTCTGGACAACTGCATAACTGGATAGAAGCATTCCTGTCAAGCAGACAATGAATGGTTAAAATTGGGAGTGTCCTATCAAATTCTGTACCTGTCAATAGTGGTGTCCCCCAAGGCAGTGTTCTAGGACCAACTGTCTTCATACTCTACATAAATGACCTCTGTGATCATATTAAGAGCTACTGCATTCTTTTTGCTGATGATGTAAAGCTGTTCAATATCACAGACAATACTGCTACCCTTCAAAAAAATCTTGACTATGTATCAGAATGGTCAATCTCAACAAATAAATGCCCTGTTTTACATATTGGCAAAAAAAAATCCAAAAATAAAATACAAGCTAAATAGTCAAGATCTTGTTGATGATCCAAGCTCTGTAAAGGACCTTGGAATACTCATCTCTAATGATCTAGAGCCCACTGTAACTACATAGCCAAAAAGGCATTAAGAGTTGTTAACCTAATCCTACATAGGTTTTTCTCTGGTGATATCACACTACTAGCTAGAGCTTACAAAACATTTGCTAGACCAATACTCGAATACAGCTCATCAGTCTGGAACCCACATTACGTATCTGATATGAGCACAGTTGAGAAAGTCCAGAAATATTTAACAAGAAGAGTTCTCCACTCCTCTACTCATTGTAGAATATCTTATGCCACCAGACTTGAAATTCTAGATCTAGAAAACCTTGAATTATGCCGTCTTCAGTCTGATCTAAGTATGGTATATAAAATCATACATTGCAATGTCCTACCTGTCAATGAATACTTCAGCTTCAACCATAACAATACAAGAATAAACAATAGATACAAACTCAAGGTTAATCGCACCAAACTTGATTGCAGGAAATACGACTTCAGCAACAGAGTGGTCAATATCTGGAATACTCTACCTGACTCTATAGTTTCTTCCCCAAACCCCCAAAAACTTTAACCTTAGACTTTCTACTATTGACCTCACCCCTTTCCTAAGAGGTCTGTAGGGGGCATGCATAAGCGCACCAATGTGCCTACCGTCCCTGTCCTATTGTTTCTTTTATTTTTCTTATATGTACCCCTTTCATGTGTTCATAACTATGTATATACTTATACCTATTATCTTGTAAGCAATTGACAAATCAAATAAATAAATAAATAAATAAATCATTCCCAAGTCAGTTTGACATAAACCAAAGAGCTGACTTTCAAAAATGCCCTACATTACATAGTATGACCTCACCAAGATCTGAATGAAAGCTATTGAAGCTTGTGCTTGAATATCAAACAGAAGAGAAGAGAGAGAGATGTAAGTTACGAATAGCAAGTAAGATGCTTTTTCAAAGACCAACTCAATTTATTTATTTTTATGACAAGTCCCCTTCCCCAGTTCTCCAGGTTTCAGATTTTTCTCTGAAATATGTATTATGGTGTCTGAAGGCTATATATTTGCAAACAGACTCATATAAGTTCTTAGACTGGGAGTTAAGTTCAGAATAATGTAATCTTTTGCACCAAAATAAGATTGTGTGTGTCTCTGTGTCGGTGTATCTATGTTTGTACACACACGCACATATCTACATCTATCTCTATCTACTGTATCTATCTGTCTGTCTGCCTGTCATCTATCTATTATCTATCTATCTATCTATCTATCTATCATCTATCTATCTATTGATAATAACAGCCAACTGTTGAATTCTACATCAATAGCAACCTAATTCTCTTAAACTCTTTTTTAAGGAATAGCTTTTCTATTGTACTGCATATTGTACTTTTCTATTGTATTGCATTTTTACTTATTTAAAAGAAATTACATTTGAGGGATTTCTCTCTCTTCTTATGGCCTGACTTCCATATTTCCATTTGACTTAAGTAAAATACTATAGTATAAATATACAATTTGTTCTTATTTAAGGCAAAATCTTTTGTTCCTTAGAATGCAGGTTGATATAAGTTTACAAAATTATCAACCACATTGAAAATAACAGCACAAATATAAACTAGACAAACCACCTTTTTTCTAGGAAGAAAACAAGCATGAAACATAAATCTCCTCTGATTGCCCTCCTGCCAGATGGAAGAGCAAGCTAGGCCAGATTTTTGTAAAAGCAACTGTTTAATCACATCAGCTTGTACTTGGCTAACATTTAAATCTGAACACTCTTTCATTTTAATTATTTGAAATGCTGCAAAAACTTTGCATTTATTTCTCAAAGGCAAGCTGCTAAAAATAAATAGTTCAAAATGCTTTCCCCCTAGCTTATTACACACAAAGCAGATCAAATGTTTAGAAACTCGGAGCCAAATGGACTATTGTAGAAAAATGGTCATTCTTTCTACCATCCAACTTTTGAAAGAAATGAATGGTCAAGAATACCAATAGGACAATCTACGGATGCCGTGAAATTCTACCTGGCCAGTTTGTGCTTCAAGGATCAAATGAGAGTTGATTTATTCCTGCAATAGCTTACCAACAAGTATACAATTTGGTACCTGGTTGAAGGTGAGGCATTTATTTCAGCTTTATTTGTTGGACATTCATCTTGCCTTAAAGCAAGGGGTCAAACTAGATTTCATTGAAGGCTGCATCAGGGTTGTTTTTGACCTTGGCGGGGACCAGGGTGGATGTGAAAATTGGTTTATGAGCTCTGTTTTCAGTGGCAACAGCCTCCTGCAACTGTCTGTCAGAGAAAACGGAGCTTGGGAGGGCCATTTTCACTGACAGAGGCACTGCGGGCTGGTCCTTCCTGTTTCCAGGGTGGCTTTGTGGGCCAGATCTAAGCACCCCCTCAAGCTGAATTCAGCCCTTGGGCCTTGAGTTTGACAACCCTGCCTTAAGGTATCCCAAGTATTGAACACAGCGATAGAATTCATTGTGTATAAAAAAAATCCAGTTCCTCATTTTCAATCCAGTTCAGGCCAGTAGGATTACTTAAGTGAAATGCAGATAATGGATTTGACAGTTCTGGCACATGCATACAATGTTAGTTATTGTTTCAATTTTTTTTGTACTTTATTCAGTACAGAATTGTAACATGCCTCTCACCATCTTCTGGAATGGAAGCGGGCTATATATGCAGTTAGTTAGTTGGTTAGTTAGTTCATTAGTTAAAATATGACAAATACGAAAAATCAATAAATATCTTTACTCAGTAAGATAGTAGTGGTGATAGATTGTCTTACAAAATAAAAGCAAGGGTTTGGGTTTTTTTTTAAATGTGGTGGACCTGAATATAATTTCAGTAGGATATAAATGTATTTATATATTACAATTTGAAACAAAAATCAATTTTGTTTCTTGGAAGAGAAATATTTTCTTACATTATAGCTAGCTTCTTATACTTCATAGTATTGTTAAATATCTTAGAGCTTTGGAGTGGCTAGTATCTTTTTCTACTGGGAATGTTTAACTATGGCAAACATACTTGACCCTTCTGTGTTTACTATATTTGCAGTTCTCCAGAAACTTATACTGCTTAAATAAACTACAGAATCACATTTGAGTACCTTCCCCAGCACCAATCACCATACTGGATAGCATATGTATTTACCACATATTCTTGAAAGGAATACAATTTGCTGTTGTGATTCACCGGTAGTCTGTGCAGACGGCAGCAGAATCGGACTGTGGGGAAGAAAAGAGACCAGTCCCACAGTCTGGAGAGGACTTGGGCGAGGGTCCTGCATCCAATGCAGAGATGGAACCAGGACCATCTGGGAGTAAGGTGTTGGCAGCAGCGAGGCAGAGGAACAAGGGGAGCCTGTTCCCAGTGTGCATGTGTGCAGAGCTGCTAGAAGGCAAGAGCAGCTGAAACAAAAGGGGTGACTCAGGAGTAAGGCTGGGAGGTGATTGCCCCTTCCATAAGTTATAAAGGACAGGCAAAGGTGAAGAAACCTTTGTAGGAAGCAAAGCTGTTTGTTCTGTTTGGATTAATCCTTGAAGCTCTGTGTGGACTTTGTACTTCAGTTGGTTCTTTATCATTCATTTGGCACTCTAGTTGTTGCCAGAAATTCAAAGGAAAGAAAGAAAGGATAAGGATGCTTATCTTGAAGGACTGCTTGGGACTCATTACCGGCTGGGAATGAACATAACTCCCAGCGATGAAATAAAACAAGAGTTGTTTAACTAAGTGTGTGCTTAATTATGGTCTGGGGAAGCCTTGGTCGGAACACTTGCCAATATAGACAATAGATGACTCAGTGGTTCATGGGAATGACAAATAGGCCATAGCCAGTGTTGGTTTTCAATCAGACTTGCACAAATCAGACTGATCAATCAGACTCAATCAGACTGATCCCAACAAAGTCTTTTGGTCTTCTCTTGTGGCTTTCCAAAAGTTTTTTTTTACAAACACATACACCTTTATATTTCTTCAGTTATAGATGACGCATAAAGCTGGGGAATTTATCAACAGTCCCATGGACTTAGTTACAGTGATGATGGGTATACTATTGGAAGAGTTGGAAGACTTAGGGACAAATCATCAGGGAGAAAATCTTTCAGTGTAGGAGTCAAAAATGATTTGATGGCACATAATCAATGAAGCACAAAGATCAGTTTGCATATCAGAAGCTACGCAAATTCTTTGGATCATTGACTTCTCAGAAACATAGAGCCTACTTTTAAAAAATAATATAAGTAAACAAGCTCTTTAAATACGTTTATTTCATCCAACATGTCTCAGCTGCTCCATCTCTCTACTGCCATCTAGCATTTATCCAGATGTCTGCAATCTAGATCTGATAGCTTTATCTTTATTGAACAATGAACATGATACCATAGGTAACTCCAGTTAGGGCTAGACTAAATTTTAGTTGCCAAGCTTAAATTACCAAACAAGAAATGTAAGAACCATTGTAGAATCACCTCAAATGCCCATTTAATTCTTCTCTGCAGCTCACTTTCTCTAGCAACTACTACTGAGCTTAATGCTTTCAAAATTGACCCCAATATATCTAGGGCTAATAGGTACTTTAATTATTTCATCTAAAAGGTGTGCAAATCTTTTAAGACTGGAAGCTGCATTTGTTTCATTTGTTTTCATTATTACTAAGAACAAGAGAATGTGACATCTCCAGGCCTGAATCTTTTTACAGAGTTTCAGTGGTGTGAAAACTTAACACGTACATTTTACTTTATTTCCCCCTTCAAAAAAAAAAAAAATCTAAAAACTGCACTGATACTTAGTGATTTTTCTCACCAATTCTAACATACCCATCCTGGGAAGTCTCTAGGGGAGTTTTTGGAATAAAGCCCCCATAAGAAGCTTGGTGGGTATTGTTTTTCCAATTTTAAAAGCTGTCCAAATCAAGGTCCATCAATGCATCTTGTAGTACTTACTTCCCAAGTTTAATGTGAGATTTTTTTTTGCCCTGAATTCTTCTGAACCTCCAGAAATCATTTTATTGGATTAGCTTATAAAAAAAATGTTCTGTCGCCAGTAAAGAGACTCGCAGACCGGAGTTGAATTCAGCTCTTTAATAATGACAGTAACTTCAACTGCAGTCGAACCGCAGCAGCCCTTTTTATAGCGGCTGCTCCATGGCTCGCAACCAATGACATTTAGTTAAACTTCCCACCGCTATTGGCGGCCAATCAGGTACTAACGTTACTAACCAATCGTATCATTGCTTCTGTTAACCAATAGGAACATCGCCCTAGAAGTCTCTATTTAAATACGCTACACCCCTCCCCTCTTGGTTTGTTCCAATGTAACGTAGTTGCGCAGGTAGGCAGGGCTCTTGTGAGTCCTTGTTGACCTGCGCAGTTCAGTCCCTGTGTTGGTCTCTGCCGGTTCGGACAGGCCAGCTGTCTGTTCCTCTCTTTCCTCTGGAATCTCCTGGAAGGGTACCTCAACCGTGCCACTTTGGTCATGTCTTGGGTTTGTTGGTCTTCCTCTGTGGTCTGGGCTTGCTGGGTGGGCAGCGTGGTCTCCTCGCTGTGTGTGTGACCAGGTCGAGTCGGCCTGGTTGCTTCTCCCCTGAGGCTCCTTCAACTCCTCTTGTTTCTTGAAGTCTTCTAAAGGTAAGTGATTTTTATTTTCTTTATTAATTTGTTCCCCCCACCCTCTGGATTATTCATTATTGTCTGGGGGTATTTGGAAAAATGTTTGTTCTGTGTTTTTGGGAACATCAGGGTCTCGTTCGATGTATCGGGACCGTAGCTGGTTGATGTGTCATTTCCACGATCTGCCATCGGTGGTTTCTAAATGGTAGGAATGAGGGCCAGTGGTTTGAGTAATCGTTGCCGGTAACCACAATGGTTCTCCGGTAAGATTTTTTGCGTAGACTAAATCGCCTGGTAAGAAAGAGTGGTACTTACTGGATGAGTCTGGTGGCTTTTCTGGGTTGTAGGTAGGGTGCAGTCTATCCAAGTAAGATCACAATTTTCTTCCAATCAAAAGTTCAGCTAGGCTCTTGTTCGTAGTTGTACATGGTGTTATATGTTGGATGGTGAGCATGGTGTTAAGTTTCTCTTGCATATCACTTCCGTCAAGCCTTTCCAGTGCTTCTTTCATAAAATGAACCATGCGTTCCGCTCTACCGTTCGCTGCCAGATGAGTTGGCACTGTCAAAGCATGTCGTATTCCATGTTCTGCAAGAAACTGTTCAAAGGCCAAGGCTGTAAACTGTGGCCCATTGTCTGATACTACTACATCTGGTAGACCGTGGGTGGTGAAAAGTTTTTTTAGTTGTTTGGTGATGGCTTCTGTGGTTGTTGAACTCATGATGATGACTTCCAACCAGTTTGAATAGGCATCCATGATGATTAGGTAAGTATAACCTTTTGTGGGGCCGGCGAAATCCATATGGATTCTTGACCAGGGGCCTCGGGATGTCTCCCATTCGAGGACTGGTGCTGAGGGATGGGTGGGTCTGGAAGATTGGTATTTGTTACATGTTTTAACCCAGGCTTCAATGTCTTTATCTATTCCTGGCCACCAAACATAGCTTCTGGCCAGGGACTTCATTTTTACTATGCCGGGGTGTCCTTTGTGTAGCGTGGTTAGCACCTTTTCTTGTAACTTTTTTGGAACCACCACCCTGTCTCCCCACAAAATGCACCCCTTTTCCAGCAATAATTCAGTTTTCCGGTTTTTAAATGGTTTAAAAGTCTCAGTTTTCATGTTTTCCGGCCAACATCATCCCACCCAGTTCAATATCCGGCTCATCAGTGCATCTTTAGCTGTTTCCCTGGCAATGTCTGATGTGGTGATTGGCCAATTTGACATCATTTCAATTTGTAGTGTCTGTGTGGTGGAAGCTGGATCATCATTGTGCCCTGGTAGTGGTGCACGGCTTAAGGCATCTGTGTGGGGTATGGCTTTCCCCGGGAGATAAATGAGTTTGTATCTGTAAGCTGCTAAAAATTCTGACCATCTAGTCATTCTTGGGGACAGGATATTGGGGGTTGCCCTGTCTCCGGCTAAGATTCCCAATAATGGTTTGTGGTCGGTAATCAAAGAAAATGTCCTACCGTATAAGTATTCGTGGAAACATTTCACTTCCGAGATGGCTGCCAAAGCTTCCCTGTCTAGTTGGCTGTAGTTTCTTTTGGTTTTGGATAACGTCTTGGAATAAAAGGCAATTGGTGCTTCTCTGCCGTCTGGTAGTGTGTGGCTGAGAATTGCGCCTATTCCGAAAGGGGAAGTGTCGCAGGTGACAGTTAGAAGTAGCGTGTTGATGTATTGAATCAATACTGATTTCAATGTGATTAGATCCTTAATTTTTTAAAATGCTGTTTCTTCTTGGTGGCCCCATTTCCAGTTGGCTTTTTTATTGAGAAGTCTATGCAGTGGTTCTGCTACTGTTGCCTTCTGTGGTAGAAAGACATGGTAAAAATTAATGAGACCCAAAAAAAGCCTGTAAATCCATTTTGTTTTTGGGTCTGGGGGCTTCCTTAATTGCTCGTAATTTTTTTGTGTGTGAGGTGGATTCCTGCTTCCTCAATAAGGTATCCCAGGAACTCGACCTGGTTTGTGGCAAGTTGGCATTTTTCTTTTTTGACCTTGAGTCCTGCTTCTCTAAATTTTGTCAGAACTGCCCTTAAATGGTCTTTTAGTTGTTTTTTGTTTTCAGCAGATATTAATACATCATCGAAATAGGGCACCACCCCTTTCAGACCTTGTAGAAGGCATTCCATTAGGCTCTGGAAAACGCCAGGGGCCGCGCTTATGCCGAATTGTAATCTATTGCATTTACATGCTCCTCTGTGTGTAACGATGGTTTGTGCCCCAGCTGTTTCAGGATCAACGGGTAATTGTTAATATGCCTGCGTGAGGTCGAGTTTTGCAAAAATTCTGCCTCTTCCCAATAAATGCAACAGGTGTTGGACTACTGGAACGGGGTATGCGCTCTGTTGCAATGCATGGTTCAGGGTGGCCTTATAGTCACCACAGATGCACACGGACCCATCAGGTTTTATAGGGGTCACAATTAGGGTCTCCCATCTGGTGTGGTCAGTTGGCTCTAGAACCCCCTGAGCAATTAGTTTGTTTAGTTGTTCGTCAATTTTAGGTCTTAGTGCAAATGGTACCCATCTGGCTTTGAGTCTAACTGGAGCTACATTCGGGTTTAAGTTAAATGATATAGGGGTCCCATGGTACTTGCCTAAGGTCCCATCAAACACGTCATGGAATTCTTCCATCAGGTCTTTTTCCCAGTCAGTCATGGTGTTGTTGTTTATTCCTGTCACCTTGATCCTGAGTGGTTCGAACCATTCTAAACCAAGCAGGCTGGGCCGATCTCTGTCAACGATGGTTAATGGCAGGATCTTGGTGTGCCTTTTAAAACTTACTTTGAATTGTCCTAGCCCTACTACCGGTATTTTGTTACCCTGGTAGTCCTTGATGATTAAGCTTTGCTTCTCAAGTTCTCTGCATTTTATATTGGGAATTAAGCTTTTTATTGTGTTCCATGACACCATTGATAAATATGAACCGGAGTCTACTTCCATCTTGCACGGCTTGTCTTCAATCAGGACATTGATTCTAACCTTCTTAGTGTTTGTTGTTCTGGCCGTCCCAATTGTGATAGCTTGGTGTGTTTCTTCCTTTTCATCTTTCTGTTGACTTTTTCCATCATGGTTCCAATGGCTTCCAGTTGTCCTTTCTTTGTTTCTGGGGGGGGGGGGGTACTGCCCTGTCCCCTTGAATTATAGCTGTTTTTGTTTCGGCATACCCTTGTGATGTGTCCCTCTTTCTCACAATTCCAGCAGATACCATCCAGGAATCGACACTCAGATCTCGGGTGGTTTCCGCCACAACCCGCACACTGGAACTCGGATCTTCTGCTTCATCTCTCTCTCTCTGGTTCCTTTCTGAGTAGAGTCTATTCACTTCCTTGTCTTCGTCATCTGAATCGGTTGATGATTCGATGTCCTCATGGTGAGAGGACATGGCAGTGTGCTTTTGGGTTCCCTCTGTCTTCTTCTCTTCGTTCATGCTCGGGCTGTCTGCCATATTCATCTGCTTCATTTTTGCTGCAGATTTCTTTGTGGCTTCAGTGGCAAGTGCTTCGACAATGACTTCGTTGACAGTTTGGTCGATTTAGTAGTTTGCTCTGTAAAGTTGCGTCTCTTAGTCCAAGGACTATGCGATCCCTCATGGCTTCGTCCATGTTGAGGAATTTGCATGCCCCCCCAATGTCTCTTAATGCTGCTATGAAGTCTCCAATGCTCTCACCTTCAAGTTGGTCACACTTGTAAAACTCGTGTCTTCTAATTAGGTTGGATACGGCTGGTGTGTAATGGTTCCTCAACATCCGATTCAGGTCTGACCATGCCATCTGTTTAACATAATTTGGTCTTGCTAATGCTTTGACCATTTTAAAAACAGTTGGACAGCAATGCATTAGGAATACGGCTCTCTTCCTTTGGTCGGTGGTTCCTTGCAGCTCGTTGCTTTCTAAAAACATCAGGAATCTGTCAATGTACAACTCCCAGTCTTCTTCGGCTGGGTTGAATGTTGCGGGTGGCGAATTGTTGCCGGCCATCTTGTTGGTCCTTCAGCTGTTGTTGCCATGTGCTTACGGTCTTTGTCTCTTTAATCCCATCCTTGTCGCCAGTGTTCTGTTGCCAGTAAAGAGACTCACAGACCGGAGTTGAATTCAGCTCTTTAATAACAACAGTAACTTCAACTGCAGTCAAACCGCAGCAGCCCTTTTTATAGCGGCTGCTCCATGGCTCATAACCAATGACATTTAGTTAAACTTCTCACCGCTATTGGCGGCCAATCAGGTACTAACGTTACTAACCAATCGTATCGTTGCTTCTGTTAACCAATAGAAACATCGCCCTAGAAGTCTCTATTTAAATACACTACATAAAGCTTTCTTCCTATCCACCTTTTTGACATAATGTATATTTGACTAAGTCTTTCTCATGTTTTCCCCAAACTCACTTTTCTAAGCTAAAAGAGACTGATTTTTATATTTTTCCTTTCCATGATTAAAATATTTCAATTTTTCAGTTCTTATAATACATTTTGAAGGTTATAAAGATATGCAAGACATTAAATGTGGTAGTAGTAGAGATATCTATAAAGCATCACAATATTTTAAAGTCCTAGTAATCTCCAATTCAAAATATAAAAACATCCTGAAGATGAACGTTTTGTTGATGAAAGAAACTAGTTTTTTTCTAAATTATTACAGCTGTCCTCTATTGAACATTTGATAAATGTGTTTCATAACAAGATTAAATCTGATGGATCACATGGAATTGCATTATGTACTGTTATTGTTGAAATTTTAAACATTTCTTCATATTTTGATAGCTTATGACATTTGAGATGTGCCACATATTTGATATATGACAATTTGATATATGACATAAGACAAAATATGAATAGCAACAATTTTAGCTATTAGATTTGCAATTCTTTAATTCAAGCATTATGTTTGATATTTCTAGTCCATATCCATTTTTAATTCTGCAAATAACGTTTGACTTGCTACCCAATCTGTTCTTATTAGTAGTAGTAGCTGGTAGCAACTGCAGATGACTCCTAATTTCAATGAAGCTTTATTAGTTGTTTTAAATCCATGAATATTTAATTAAAAACATGCAGAATGTTCCTATTATACTCAAGATAGATCTTGAAACTACACTGTCAAAATTCCTTAGCCAAGAATAAATGTTATATTTTTAGGAGTTCTAACTATCTAGGGGGTACTAGTTGGGACTGGTTGGTTTAGAAGAATTTAGCTGGTTTCAATAGGTCCAAAATCTGTTTATTGGCATGCTAAACATGCAAGATAAATGAGGACAACTAAACAATGATTAACAAAATTAGTTAAGTTACATTTTTAGATTCAACAGTCTGTTTTTTCTAAAGTATATCTGTATGTCTCATATTTTTCCCAGATTTGAATTTAAGATCATTTTGTAACATTTTTGAAGGATTTCCAATCCATGCAAAGACCAAACCCGATCTCCTTAATTTTAAGATTGCTTGATAAATATACTGTGACTTCAAACCAAATCCTAAGACTTTAAATCCAAATTAACACAAGAGAGCTAAACTCTCATCTACAACTAGACTACGATATCAAAAAGGAAAGTGATTTGATGTATCATGCATGCTACAAAGAAACATTCAGGTTCTCTACCAACAAGGGAGTTTATATTTTCATATATCTTTTCTAAGAGGTGAAAGGCTTCAGTCCAGCTTAAGGAGTGACCTCTGAGCCACAATCAATAGACTGCAAGCTTTTTAAAAATGTTTCTCAATGAGCAGCTGTGAATCACAGGATATGACAAAGGATTTGGGAAAGGGATAAAAAAAGCTTTATTGTCTTCCTTTTATTGCAGGAAGAAAGATTGCTGTTGAAATAAATCGTTAAAAATTCTCAAAATGAGATTTGCCTAACTAATCATTTTTAATGAACATCATTCTTCACCTGTCCTTCTGTTAATCAGATTGTTTATCCAAAGACACTGGTAAAATACCACAATTTTTATTCTCTGAGCCAGTCCTGTTGTGATTCATACTTGTCCTTTTTGTAGATGTAGCAAGTTCTCACTGGAACCAATCAGGCTCATTCTGCAGATACTTTTCTTCTTAGGCTCAAGACTTATTTTTTCATGTTTCAGTGTCCCAATAGAAAACAATAGCTGCAGCTCAGGGTTGAACTCTGGAGTTGCACTGATGTTGTTTCCTAGTTGGGTGAATGAAATGTCTGCAAGCAAACAATCATTCTCAGAGAACTCAAAAAGAACCAAGAATGCCATACATGTCAATGTCTTCAGTAACAAAGGAAAACAAAAAAATAAACAGCTTCTGGCTGACCAAAGTTTACAGAGCATGTAAATAGCAATAGCACTTAGACTTACATATATGCCGGTTTATAGTGCTTTACAACCCTCTCTAAGCAGTTTAAGAGTCAGCATTTTGCCCCCAACAATCTGGATCCTCAATTTACCCACGTTGGAAGGATGGAAGGCTGAGTCAACCTTGAGCCTGGTGAGATTCAATCTGCCAAATTGCAGGCAGCTGGCTGCAGCAGAAGTAGCCTGCAGTTCTGCATTCTAACCACTATGCCACTGAGGCTTGTCACCTGTAGGGAGTGGAAACACCAAGAAGCTAAAGGGCAAAATTTGTATATAGAAGAATAGCAACATAATGTGTAAGTTCATGTATATAGAATAATGGAAGGGACCTTGGAGGTCTTCTAGTCCACCCCCTGCATAGGCAGGAAACCCTATACCACTTCAGAAAAATGGTTATCCAATCTCTTCTTTAAAACTTCCAGTGTTGGAGCATTTACAACTTCTGGAAGCAAGTTGTTCCACTAATTAATTTTTCTCACTGACAGGAAATTTCTCCTTAGTTCTAAGTTGCTTCTCTCCTTGATTAGTTTACACCCATTGCTTCTGGTTAAACCAGCAGGTGTTTTGGAGAATAGCTTGATCCCCCTCTTCTTTGTGGTAGCCCCTGAGATATTGGAGCACTGCTATCATGTCACCCCTAGTCCTTCTTTTCATCAGACTAGACATACCCAGTTCCAGCAACCATTCTTTATATGTTTTAGCCTCCAGTCCTTTAATCATCTTTGTTGCTCTTCTCTGCACTCTTTCTATAGTCTCAACATCTTGTTAACATTGTAGCAACCAAAACTGGATGCAGTTTTTCCAAGTGTGGGTTGATTGATGGTAGTTCCTGCCAATGAAAATGGTCCTGCCCTCCAACTTCTTCAACTGCAAAGATCAAACTTTGGCATTTGAGTTTTGTAAAGTTAGGATGGAAGAAATCCAGCTGAGCTGTTCTTTATTGAAGCTACTCTGGGAACTCAGAAAGAGATTGTGGTTGCAAGACCAAATAAAACATATGAAAAGGTCTCAACCTTTGACTATTCCCCTTACCCATCATTTCACAAAGCAGGAGGAAGAGGAGAAGAAGGAGAATTCCCTCCAAATGAACTCAACTCTTGATAAATGCATCCAAGCAGTTTTCTTGATCATGTTATAGAAATTATTTGGCTTCTTCCGGAATGTTTGTTTTTTTGACCTCCCAACTTCCAGTGTAGCCAACAGTATTTGCATTTCTCATGCCAATAATCACAAATGACCCTGTTTAACTTTCAAGAACAGCCAAGGTCAATCAGATTCTGCCCCATTTTATGATAAGTGTTGTCTCAATTTTAAATTTTGCTTAAATTCAGCATTTTGTTTCAATTGTAATTTCACCTAATTTTACTTATTTATCCCTCAAATTATTCTTTGAATATTTTATTGCATCTATTTATAGATAATGGTATTGCATATATGTCATCTTCCTGTGTTATGACCATATAAACAGTATTTCACCCCCAATTTCATTCCTACTGAGTACTACATATGTGTGTGAATATTTTAGACTTTCATTGGTGCATTCAAGACTGGACAGTATGGGAGTAAATTTGTCCAAATGGACAAAGAATTACTGGGAAAGCAGCTACAGCAGGGTATCAAACTCGTGAGATCACATTGTTGTCACGTGACATATCACGACTTTTTCCCCCTTTGCTAAAATGGGGGTGGCCAGCAAGTGATGCCTGTGGGCTGTGAGTTTAACACCCTGAGCTATATAGCAAGGAAATCTGAAAGTTCCATTTTTGAAAAGTTACATTATATCTGCTTTTCCTAATTCATGTTCAAGAATCAGAAACCATTCAGATCCCCTCAAGTCAACATAAGTTGAATGGAGTTGACAATCCAACTGTATTATTGTGCTCTAGTTGACCTTACTGTATGTATTCAGGTTTGGTCACTATATTATAAAAAAGATATAAAGACTCTGGAAAAAAAAGTGCAGAGAAGAGCAACAAAGATGATTAGGGAAATGAAGGCCAAAACATATGAAGAACAGTTGAAGGAACTGGGTTTGTCTAATCTAGTAAAAAGAAGGACTGGGGTGACATGATAGCACTGTTCCAAGATCTAAAGGGCTGCCAGAAAGAAGAAAGGATCATCCACCCTATTTTCATAAACACCTGGAGGCAGACCAAGAAGTAATGGGTGGAAATTAATCAAGGAGAAAAGCAACCTAAAACTAAGGAGAAATATCCTCACAGTAAGAACAATTAACTAGTGGAACAGCTTTGCCTTCAGAAGTTGAGGGTGCTTCATCACTGGGGATTTTTAAGAAGAGACTGGACAGCCACTTGTCTGAAATGGTGTAGGGTTTCCTGCTTGAGTAGGGAGTTGGACTAGAAGATCTCCAAGGTCCCTTCCACCTCTGTTATTCTGTCATTCTGCATGGATGCTTCAATGTAGAATTAGGTTAGTGGCTAGAATGTTTCATTTCTCCATTTGCACTGATTAAAATTAAAAGCTCAGTGTATTCTGGATTAAGAATCTGGTAAGAAGTGGTGGATGATAGTTTGCATTGTAAAAGTGACCTCTATGGTTTTGTAGGTACATTTAACTCTACATCAGCTTGAAATAAGACATGGATTTATGTAAAGGGTCAAGCAGACAAGTTGCATATTCTCTAAGCCAGAGGTCTTCAAATTTCACAGCTTTAAGACTTGTGGACTTCATCTCCCAGAATTCCTCCTCCAGTCATGTTAGCTCAGAAATTCTGGGAATTGAAGTCCACAAGTCTTAAACTTGCCAAGTTTGAAGACCCTCGCTCCTCAGCTATTGAACCTTTAAAGTGATATTTGGATTGACAAACATAGAACCCACGTAAGCAGATAATATTTGGAGGCACTGGTGTCTCTACTTCTAGTAATATTTATTAAGTAGTGACTGAAACAATGAGTTGATTTGATCTCTTCCTGCCGGAAGGAGAACCTGCTTCATTATACTTGCTTTGCTATTTCTCGTGGTTAAGGTTCAGGGAACTCACATCTGAATCACGATTGCAATCAAAGCAGAAAAAGCTGTGTCTCATCATTTTCTGAATATTTTAGAGATGTTCTCCGGATATTTTAGGCAGGGGAAAATAAGCCCTCCTCCTGAGATTGTATTATCACCCATCTCTATCTATATTTTGAATAAAAAAATACACAATGCACTAACAAATGCCTCTGTCCCCATTTGCTGAAAGGTGCTAATGCTTCCTCCAAGATAATAGTATATTATAGGATAACATATATAAAAAAGGGTTGACATTTCATTAATGGCAGCCCAGATACAATAAGAATGTATCTGAAGAGAAAGAACAATACAGAGGCTTTGTGTTTAAAGAACAAAGAATATGTTTTGCTGAATAGAGATCCTATAACATTACCTAAGCTGCTCAGTTACAATGTCTCAACTGGCATAGAAATTAGTGAAATTTAGCACGGACTTAAGAAATGTTCTTAAGATTAAAGCAACCAACTTTAAGTTAGACTATAAAATAAGTGGGTTAAATGGATGTTAGTGAAACATTCTACTTGCATTCAAGACAATGAAATTTTCATAGGCACATCATTTCACAGTTTAATGAAATACATAGTGTGTGTACGTGTGTACGTATGTGTGTATTCTTTTCATTTCTATAGTTGCCTACTTCCACAAGTGATTCTGGCAGGCATAGATCAATAAATCATAAGCCTATTAAAATGAAGCAAAATGAATGCATAATATGTATACATATAAATTAGCAGGAACTAGAGGCCCATATTTAGATAAATATAGGATAATTTCTAGCCCATAAATTATGAGCTTTTCAATATATAGTGCACTGTTAAGACTATAAAATTGAGGTCAGGCAGAGAGGCAGATATCCTTTCCATTTTATTCTGAACCCATCTGCACCCCTTTGATCATCAAATGGCCTCGTTCTGGGTATTTTGCTTGTATGTATGTATGTATGTATGTATGTATGTATGTACGTATGTATGTATTTATTTATTTATTTATCAAACATGTACAAGATAACAAGTATAGGTATGAACATAAAGGAAGTAAATACAGATAATGGGGACAGTAAGACAAGGACAGTAGGCACCAGAGGTGCTATTCAACCGGTTTGCACCTATTCGGGTGAACCGGTAGCAGTTATTTGGCATGGGTCGCCAAACTGGTGGCAATCCCTGGCTGGCCACACCCCCAACCCGGTCGCCAGGTCGCTTACTTGCGATCGCTCTCCTAGCTTTCTGTTCCCCACATCCTCTTTCTCCCCGGAAAAAAGGAAGAAAGGCATGGACATTGCAAGTATCACTTTTCCCTTGTGAGTTAAAGTGCTGGAGTGAGAAGAAGTGCGGTCTGACAGAGGGGGTGGGGGAATCCACTCAAGCCTTGGAGAAATTTAAAGGAGCTGCTTCCAAAATGCTTGTCTGTTAAGTGCTGTCTGTGTGTGTGTGTGTGTGTGTGTGTGTGTGTGTGTGAGAGAGAGAGAGAGAGAGAGAGAGAGAGAGAGAGAGAAGAAAGAAAGAAAGAAAGAAAGAAAGAAAGAAAGAAAGAAAGAAAGAAAGAAAGAAAGAGAAAGAAAGAAAGAAAGAAAGAAAGAAAGAAAGAAAGAAAGAAAGAAAGAGGGAGAGAAAGAAAGAAAAAATAGGAAGAGAGAGAGAGAGATAAAACTCTGTGCTATAATTTTTAATTGTTCCATTATTTATCATGTGTCAATATTTTACACTGTCCCTACATCTAGAGGGATTTTTCTGCCTTTCTTTTGCCCAGGGCTACCACATATTTTTCAAGGTTTACATGCATTCAATGTCAATAGTCCAGAGCGTAAAATACACATGTGTTTAACAAGAGTTGAAAAGGGACCTTGGAGGTCTTCTAGTCCAACTCCCAACTCAGGCAAGAAAACTGAGGATGCCAAACTCCGAGTAGAAATCCTGGGAAAGGTGTCAGAATAATACTTAGAAGGGACCTTGGGGTGAACCCTATACCATTTCAGAAAAATGGCTGTCCAGTCTTTTCTCAAAAACTTCCAGTGACAGGCAGTTCCACTGGTTAATTGTTCTCACTGTCAAGAAGTTTCTCCTTAGTTTTAGGTCGTTTCTCTCTGTTCAGTTTCCATCTATTGCTTCTTGTTTGCATTCTGCTTCTTTGGAAAATACATTGTCCCCCTTTCTTTGTGGCAGCCCCTTAAAAGCCTGTTGCCTATCACTCTCTTGAGTAAAGCATGTGAGCCATTTCCTCTTTTCAGTGGTCCATGAAAGTACATCTATAGTATGCAGATAATAAAGTCAAAAAAGGTGAACAACATTTTTACAGATAAATTGAGGCTAGGTGACAATGAATGGCTGGGAAGGGAGGGGCTAGGTGAGGCACCCCTTGATGTGGGTGACATTGAGTTGGCCACGCCCACCCAGTCACATGACCAACAAGTACACCCACCCAGTCACATGACCGCTAAGCCACACCCACCCAGTCACATGACCACAAGCCATGCCCACCAAATAAGTCACGCCCACAGAACCAGTATTAAAAAAATTTGAATTCCACCACTGGTAGGCACGCTGGTGCGTTTAAGCATGCCCCCTTTGAGGACTGTTTAAGAATGGGGTGAGGTCCACAGTAGATAGTTTGAGATTGAAGCTGTGAGGGTTTGAGGCTGTAACAACGGAGTCAGGTAGAGTGTTCCAGGTGCTGACCACTCTGTTGCTGAAGTCGTATTTTTTGCAACAGTTTGTATTGTTTGCCTGTGTATTATTGTGGCTGAAGCTGAAGAAATCGTTGTAGCAGGCAATTTTGTGTATTATGCTTAGATAGGACAGCAGTCGGCATAGTTCCAGATTGTCCAAGCACAAAATTTCAAGCCTGGAGGCATAAGGGATTCTATTGTGAGTAGAGGAGTAGAGTACTTTTCTCGAGAATTGCCACTGAACCCGCTCAATTGTGTTAATGTTTTGTAGTAACTCAGGGTAGAAGCAGAAGCTGGCTAAATTCTTGTCAATTTCACTCCAGCTTTGAAATGTCCCAAATTGTAAATAATGGAAGCAAGTGGCAGTACTGACAGCAAGAACAACTGGGAGTACAGAAAGTGAGTCATTATATGCAAAATGACCCCCAATACTAAAGCAATAGAAAGAACGCCATGCAAAAATCCTCATTCATAGAAACAGTGAAAAACCTGCAGTAAACTTATTTGGGACAGAACTAAGGATATGGTCCATCCCATTAATTTAAATTAACATCCCATATAGAAAGCTTTTTCTAAAGTAGGGATTCACTTCCTTTTCCAAAGCCAGTTACACCTGCCCATAAAAATATTTTAACAGGTAGGTTTTTTTTTTGTTGTCACATTAAATTTGGCCATTGATATGGATGACTAATCCATTATATAGTTTAATTATATAAATTATATACTTGTAAAAGTCCACCTGAAGCATCAAGTATAAATTTTATCACCATCATTACCCTCCCCATTTTATAAGTTCAGAAGGTTATACTTTAAAAAAAAAAAACCTTGATAGTATGACTTCTAAATAGAAAATAGGGCCAGGACCACCGACATCCATGGGTGGGGATGGAGGCAAATAAGAATATTTATTTTGATAACATTATCTCACAAATTTCTGCATTAGGCTTTGTGATTTCAATACATATAGCATTGTTGTAATGACATTATCCTTTTGGTGTTATCACAATCTGTTACACATGCCATTCCTCAAGAAATCTGTATTTGTTTCAGTGTGTAGTTAATTTAAATTTTATTAATGAATGATGGTGCTTTATCTATTTTTTCCTCTTCTATGATATTAAGAGCAACAATTTTAGCAGGAACTTTTCTTTTGGAAGGCCACATTCAAGGCCTTAGGGAAACTACAGGTCTTGGGGTGCCAATTTGTGTACCTCAACATAATGAATAAGACTTTTGTCCATCAGTTTCTAATAAAACCCAGGAAAGACTCTTAGCAAGAAAGAAACTCATTGCTTACATTGATGATTGATTATGATTATGAGCCTACAAGTAGTTTCTGAATTCCAGAAATTATATAGATTTTCTCTATGATGATTTATCCCTAATCTTTCAGGTCTTTCAATGACCATTCTGAGTCCATCTTGCCGTTGGCCATCCTTTTCTCCTCTATTGTTCCATCTTTCCCAGCATCAGAGCCTTTTCCAAAGATCTGAGTCTTTGCATGTCTTTGGTGTATCTAAAGTAGTCTAATTTGATTCTTGTCTTTTATGCCTCAAATGAGAACACTGGGTTGGTTTGTTCAAAGAACCATCAGTTTGTATACTTGGCTGTTCATGTATTCTCAGGAGTCTTCTCCAACATCAAAGTTCAAAGGCTTTTCCTATCCTGGTTTCTTCAAAGTCCAACTTCCACTTCCACAGAGTGTCATAGCTTGCATGATTGTGCAGAGTACCATGCTTGCATGATCCTATCTTCAAAGCTCACATCATGGCATTTGAATATCTTTTCCAAGATTTTCATATCTTCTCTACCAACTGCTCATCTGCAGCATGGTTCTTGTTCTTGTTAATCAGGTTAATTAGATTAATACTTTTAAATAAATAATAATCAACAAGCTTACGTAGAAAATTACAGTTTCTTCTATTTTTCACCTTGCAGAGACTAATGCAAATTGAGTACAGCTGCCTGCAACTTCTTTGAAGAGCTCCACTACTGAGGCTGGGAAACAATTAATGCTTTGCCTTTTGAAACTGGTTCAGAAAAGTACCAAATTGGAAGCATGTCTACTCTTGAATCTTACGGTGAGGGGGCTCTATGTTCTTTGATTCACAGCTGGTTGAAGCTGATTGGTGCCAACTCCCAGCAGGCTTCTTCTTTATTGCACGAGCTGTCAGTGTTCTAAATCCTAGTATATTGAACTTTTATGAATATTTCTAAACATAAAGCGCCATGAAATCACGTCAATGCAAGTTTGCTTTGAAGTGAACACTGCCAGCTTGCAGGCTAAAGTGATGGAGGATCAGAAGATTTAGTTATGTTTTAGGTATTTTATGTGGACATTTTAGATTCTTAATTTGCTACTCACCTTAAGCCTTCATGATGGGATATGATAAATGGGTGTTAAGAGCTATTGTGGCACCCCAAAGGCTAACACTCCTGCCTTAATGGAATAAAAAGGGACAGTTTCTACATATAGGACTTGACAGTGCAAATGTATGACCGACCTAACAGGTAAAAAAACCTTCCTTTTCAGAAAAAAAAAAGATACAGCTATCTAAATGGAAGGGATAGAGGAAAAATGAAATATATTTCATATAGATGAATTTATTGCATGTACCTAATATATAAAATATTATTTGGAATTGAATTAGGAGAGAAATCAGGTGAGATAATACAATAATACTAATAATTCCAGTAGTCTCATTACAAGGATTTCTCCCATTTAACTGAAGAAGTCTATGCTGAAATAAAAATTTGATTATCGCAGCTTATTATTATCTGGAAAGGAATAAAATAGGTAGAATTCCTTAGGTATACAACGGGGGTGTCAAACTTGTATAATCATGGCAGTATCACATGACATATTGGGATTTTCCCCCCTTCACTAAACTGGGTGGGAGCGGGGCCAGCACCCATACAAGATCAATGGCTCTGTCATTAATACTGTGTCATAATGATGGTTCATACTTATGCATGCCTATCATATCTCGAAGGAACCACCACAGGCATAAATAGACTTTTCATTAAAGTTCATGGAAGTTCAACCAAATTAGGCTATGAACTAAACTTCCCAGAGAAAGTGAGAGATATTCGCATAATGGTTGCATTCCACCAATGCATTAAATTATGCAGATTTCTCAATTGCTACAAGCAGTTCAGTACGGCATAAATTACCAGTGCAAAACTCAGCACAAAACAAAACAAAAATCCCTTTATACTTTTGCAGAGATACAACTAATGCTGTAGATGTGATACATATTTAAATAATCTCATGAATGAAGATTAGAATTTCCATCTATGTTTCTAAATTACTTGTTCCGTGACTGCACAGGCCACATAATATTTCTATGGATTACAGAATCTGTGTACCATAAATGAGATGCAAAAGGATCCATGATGGAAGAGGCTTCAAATATAGGAAGTAAACAATTGAAACCAAAGACCTTTCTGGATTACTCTGTTGTTGAGCTGTAAGACTTATGAATGAAGATGAATAGATGTGTCCAAGGATAATGTTGCAGGGTCTAATGTGGCTCAGTCACCCTGATCCCAATATATGGAACTTGGTTGTGTTTCATGCTTGTATCTATGCATGTAAAGCAACCTTTGAATTTAGCTTGACTTCTAGTGACTTGCAGGGACATCGCTATGAAATTTTCCTGGCATGATATTGAAATGTTTTGCCATTGTCTTCTTCGAAGTTTAAAAACAAACCCGCTTCCCAATCTGACCTTCTGGCCTAAATTAAAGTAAAATATATGGTAAATATATTCAAATTGGTTATTGTGACATATTTAAAAATTGAAATATCTTTGAGCATTAGTAGCTCAGGTTGGTAGTTCTGTTGTTGGTCTGAGCTCCGAGCTTGGTAATTTGGTTGCAAATGTTTCGTCCCCATTCAAGTAGACATCTCCAGTGCACTTTGGATTGTTCTTGTCTCGGGGAGCACTGGCCTTTAAATACCTTTCCGAGTCCTGGTATGATTTCAGGTTATGTGATTGGCTGGCTGTGGTTGCTGAGTCATAATCCTTGGTTTTAAGTACCGTCTGTGTCATGTAAATTGGTACTGCTGGTATTGTTGTTCCGAACAAACCAACCACATATTTGAAAATAAATACACTGTCAGGGTACAGACTCATCAATAACTAAAGGACTTGCATTAAGAAATGTAATAGGCCTGTATCTACTATGGATTTGTATATATAACCACTGATCAATTTTAAATCCCTGTTCCTGTAAGTCCTGTCGAGTTATCAAAGAGTTTGGAATCTATAGCAAATTACAACACTTAGATAAAATCTTATTAGGATCAAATAAAAAGAATATCTCTAAATTTTATAAATATTTATTGGAGGTAGAATTAGAGCAAGAGATAGTGAAAGGGAACATGATAATGTGGAGTAGGAATATTGGAAGAAGCATTACATTAACAGAATGGGAAAAGATCTGGAATAGAATCATTAAGATTACAAAATCTGCGGCGTACAAAGAAAATATGTATAAAATGTTATATAGATGGCACTTACCCCCTTCGAGGTTAGCGAAAATGAACCCAAACTCTAGTCCAAAATGTTGGAAATGTAAAAACATAGAGGGAACCTACTTTCATATGTGGTGGACCTGTAAAGAAGCCCAGAAATACTGGCAAAAAATTAGAAAATGGCTGGAGGAGATAACCAAAGAACAAATCGAATACAAACCAGAGTTCTTCCTACTAGGGATCTCTGATAAACATTTTCCTAAAAAGACGAAATATATAATAATTCATATTCTAACTGCGGCCAGATTAGCATTTGCCCAGTGCTGGAAATCATCCGGTTTACCTACAGATCAATTGGTCATTCAGAAAATATGTGACTGCGCAGAAATGGACAATTTAACCATAGCTCTTAAAAATAAAGAGTCTTCAGCATTTGATAATAATTGGAATGCGTGGTATAATTGGTTATATCAGAGATAAACTGTTCAATGAGCATAAATAAGCATAAATAAGCATAAATAATGATGATGTGTATATTTAAAGTAAGGTAGGAGAATTGGATCTTGTAGACTGTCAAAAAGAATATCTGTCTGGTTTTAACGTATTTTCTTTTTTCTTCCGTCTCTTTGTTTTTTTTCTCTCTTTTATACTTCTTTTTCTCCTTTTTCGGTCGCAAGACCGAGCGTTGTTTTTTTTTCTTTTCCTCTCTCTTTCTCTTCTTTCTTTCTTCTTTCTCTCTCTCTGTTGCTTATGTAATGTTGTCATGTTATCTTTTTAATTGTAAATTCAATAAAATTTATATATAAAATAAAAAAAAAGAAATGTAATAGGCCACCCCCAAGAAGTCAATGCTAAAGGGGTTTATGTAAATAGAAGCTCAGAGACCATTGACCTTTCCAATATTAATTTTAAAAAAGTTAACAGAGAAGAAATATCAACAGACGTAAAAAAGAATGTCTAGACTTGATTATGTATCTTTTTTCCCCTTCTTTTCACTTTAAGGCAAGCTTTCTTGTAGCCTAGGTAAATAAAACTAATAAAGGCTCTTTATCAATTAATATATTTCCATTGTGGAAAAGAATAAATACCAGCACCTAATATTGTATGACTCCAGATAATGAGCTGCTGCAACACATTAACCTAAGTAACAATCTATCAAGCTGAAATTAATTTCAATTAGCTTATGACTTGAACCATTATTATTATTATTATTATTATTATTATTATTATTATTATTTATTGTACACAAAAATGACAATATACACAGCAAACGAGAAAACCCTGCTAGGTTTCGTATCACAAATCACTAGTCAAACACTTCCCAAGTGTTTAGGACTGCGTGATATACTGGCGGATTATGCAAGCAGATCCCAGTAAGGTGGCCTTCTGCAGCTGACCAATGGTGAACTTGTCAGCCCCAATTGTTTTTAAGTGCTTGCTTAGGTCTTTAGGCACAGCGCCCAGTGTGCTGAGTACCACTGGAACCACCTGCACTGGTTTATGCCGGAGTCTCTGCAGTTCGATTCTCAAGTCCTGATATCTGGTGACTTTTTCAAGTTGTTTCTCATTGATTCTGCTATCACCAGATATGGCAATGTTGATGATCCACAATTTTTTCTTCTCCACAGTTATGATATCCAGGGTATTGTGTTCCAGAACTTTGTCAGTCTGTATTCAGAAGTCCCATAGTAGTTTTGCATGCTCATTTTCGACCACTTTTTCAGGCTTATGATCCCACCAGTTCTTTGCTACAGGCAGATGGTAGTTGTGACACAAGTTCCAGTGGACCATCTGAGTGTTGTGACATTGTTTGTAATCAGTCTGAGCTATTGTCTTGCAACAGCTCAATATGTATCAATGGTTTCATCCGCTTCTTTGCAGAGTTTGCATTTGTGGTCATCAGCAGATTTTTCTATTCTGGCTTTGATTACATTCATTCTGATGGCTTGTTCTTGGGCTGAAAGAATCAGGCTTTCTGTTTCTTTCTTCAGTGTTCCGTTGGTCAGCCATAACCAGGTCTTTTCCTTATCTACTTTTCCTTAGATCTTTTCAAGGAACTGTCTATGCAGTGCTTTGTTACACCAGCTGTCAGCCCAAGTTTGCATCACTGTTTTTCTATATTAATTATTGGTTTGCTGCACTTTGAGCAGCTTCCTTTTGTTGACCTCCATCAAAGCTGGTTCAACACTGTCTTTCACATAATCTGCCAGAGCATGCTTCTCTTCTTCAATTGTCTGCTTCACTTGCAAAAGTCCTCTGCTGCCTGCTTTTCTGGGCAAATATAACCTGTTGACATCACTACATGGGTGCGACGCATAGTGTATGGTCATCAGTTTTCTGATTTTCCTATCCAAGCTGTTCAGCCTATGCCTATGTTCAGTTTATGACCCAGCAGTATATCTGATGACAGGTATGGCCCAGGTATTTATAGCCTTGATGGTGTTACCGCCATTCAGTTTGCTTTTTAGAAGTTTTCTGACCCTTTGTGTGTATTCTTTGCTGACCACATTTTTCCGTGCTTGATATTATCCAGCTGCAGTATGCAGGTATTTGTAGGTTTCGGGTTGGTGGCACTTGATGCTTTGTCCATTGGGCCATCACTTTCTATGATCTTCCCTTTCTTCAGTGCCACTGTGGTGCCAAACTCCATGCTGATGTCAGCAAATTCGAACTGTATTGGTCAGTGACTGGATTTCAATTTCTGATATTCTGTATAACTTCAGATCATCCATGTACAGCAGGTGAGAGATTTTCTGTGAATTTTTAACAGTTTGATAACCCAGGTTAGTTTTCTGTAAAATTGTTGACAGGGGGATCATGGTGATGAACAGCAGAGGTAACAAAGAATCACCCTGGAAAATCCCTCTTTTGATATTGACCAGTCCGTAGCTTTCACTTCCAGTAAACAGTTCTGTTTTCCAGTGCATCATTGCATTTGCAGTGAAAGTACCAATGCACTTGCGATATTCCGATGACATCCAGGCACTTGATGATCCAACTGTGTGGTAGTGAATTAAATGCTTTATTGTAGTCAATCCAAGTTATATGCAAATTTGTTTTTCGGATTTTGCAGTTCTCTAAAATCATTTTGTTGATCAGGAGCTGATCTTTTGTGCCTCTGCTTCCTTGTTTGTTTCCTTTCTGCTCTACTGGAAAGATGTTATTTGTGTCTAGGTAGTCCTGGATCCTGTCAGCTTTGATGCCAGTCAGCAGCTTAAACATGGTTGGCAGACACGTTATTGGCCTGTAATTTGCAGGTGTTGCCCATTTTGCTGGATCCTTCTGTATCAAGTAGGTTTTCCCAGCTGTTAACCATTCACTGATGCCTCCTGTCTGCAGCATCTCATTGAATTGTTCAGCCATTTTTCCTTGCAGGCTGGTCAGGTATTTGAACCAAAAGCCATGCAGTTGATCATTGTCAGGCAATGTCCAGTTCTTGACTTTTTTCACCCTGTTGCTTATCATTTCAGTAGTTATTTCCAGTTGGTCCACTTTGTTCTTGGAGAATTTCGTCTCAAAGTCTCTGATCCACCCAGCATTTTTGTTGTAACATTTCTCAGTCTCCCATAGGTCTTTCCAAAACTGAGTCATTGCCATTTTTTCAGGTTTTTCAATTTTCGTATCCCCCATCTGATTCAGACTCTGATAGAACCGTCTTTGGTCTGATTGGGACAATTGATTTTGTTTGTACTGGATGACTCTGACTTCGTATCTTTCAATTTTTCTTGCTGTTGCTGTTATCTGCTGCTTCACAATTTCCAATGCTTCATCAATTTTTCTTGTGCTGAGCCCATATTTTTTTATTCAGATGTTTCTTGATCTTGCTGTTCTTCAGATGATGATGGTGGTGATGGTGATGGTGATGATGATGATGATGATGATGTCTTTAGTGAGATTCACAGCCTTTGGGGCTGGTTGGTAGCTCAACAGTTCGAGTCCTAACCAAGAACCTAGGAACTGTTCAGGTAGCATCAGGGGATATAAGTTGTTCCAAGTAGAGTGATATTTTTGTAGAATCAGGGTATTCAAGTCTGATAAATTCAGGATTTCCAAATAGCGAGGCAGCCCTTTATGTATTGCTCCAAGGGCTCCAGTTACAATTGGGATAACACATGATTTCTTTTTCCAAAGTCGCTCAACTTCAACTTGTAAGTCCTGATACTTTATGACTTTTTTCTTGCTCCGTGTCTACAATTCATGCATCACCAGGTATTGCAATGTCAATGAACCAAACCCTTTTCTTCTCAACCATTGTTATGTCAGGAATGTTATGGGCCAGATGCCTGTCTGTCTGAATTCTGAAGTCCCTATTATTATCATTATTATTATTATTATTATTATTAGTAGTAGTAGTAGTAGTAGTACTAGTGCTAGTACTAGTACTAGTATTAGTAGTGTTGTTGTTGTTGTTGCTATTGTTGTTATTTGGTTTGGTACCAATTTTCTATTTAAAAGTTTGTATTTTCATCCACAGAATATTTATCATATTAAAGATCATAAAAATAAATATTGCACATTGCAGAAAAACAATGAGAGAGATTGAACTGGCCCTGAGCAGGTCATTCAAGATCCATTCTGACAATAATTAGTTGTCCATTGACTTAGTCTGAGAAGCTTCTCATTCCTTACTACATTTTTTTTCAACTATAGACACCTTGTATTGACATTGTGATAACACATGGTAGCTCTCCACCTTATCTCCAACACATGTGAGCATCTTTTATTATTCTTCATTTTAGTCCCAATGGGATTTGCAGAAATGTTCCAGGTGATGTCAAGGAAAAAAGAAGAAACTATTTTACCCAAACCTAGACAGGACTCTTAATTGGTCTGGTGTGCAATCCTGTTGTATTCTTCCAATATCTAAGGGGTTGCCACAAAGAAGAAAGAGTCAACCTATTCTCCAAAGCAACTGAAGGCAGGACAAGAAGCAATGGATGTAAACTAATCAAGCAGATAAGCAATCTAGACCTAAGGAAACATTTCATGACTGTGAGAACAATTAATCAGTGGAACAATTTGCCTCCAGAGGTTGTGGATGCTACAACATTGCTAGTTTTTAAGAAGGGATTGGAGAACCATTTGTCCGAAAAGGTATAGGGTTTCCTGCCTAAGGAGGCGGTTGGATTAGAAAACCTCCAAGATCCCTTCCAACTGTGTTACTCTTTTATAACTCTGTTATAACTCTGTTATAACTCTTTGCTACCTTTAACAAATGAATATTAAAGGAACAGTGAAAGCTGTTGCAACAGTGAAGAGAACTGCTAATTTTCAGCAATGTCTGGATTCATTTAGCTCTTTATAAAGCCTAAATTTCAGGTTCTTCTTTTAACATATGGAAAAGTTTTTCTGCTCATTAAGCAAGGCCATAATGCTTATTTGGGTGTAAACTGTAATGTCCAGTGCTTTGGGGAAGAGCAGGGTGATGAAGAAAAGTTGACTTGCAGAGAACATAGCCTTGCCAAGTAGACAGATGGAATCAATCATTGTTTAAAAGGACAAATGATAGAGTTGGTGTCCTGTCTCTGCCCAGAATGCTTCTTCATTCACCTCAGGATTCATTTTGTGCATGTATCATCCTTTCAGATCTGATGTTTGAAGTTATTCTGAAGTCAGGGAGAGTTGCCCAGGTGAGTTGAAGCAACAAGCAGACACATGGAAAGACATTTACAACAGAAAAAAAAACATGTTCTTCCTGTACAGAACGCAAAGCTCTCCAAAGCTGTAACTCATATATTATAGACCATTTTCTCTATTCCTAATCAATCTTTCTAACTATAAAAATGCTCAAGGCAGTTTGTAAAAATTAATGGAATGTGAAATCAGAGTAAAAGTAATTTGACTGAATTTGCAGTATGAAATGGCAGAATAGAGGGGAAAAAAGCTTTGCAGTGGTTAGATAGCCCAAAATGGCCAACCCCATCAATGAGAGCAAAATGAAAAATAATGTTTAAATGGTATTCTGGTGAGTTGCAATTTGGCAAGCTTTTGTAGAAACAAAGAACTAAAATTATGGGTTCACCAACTTAAAATGGCTTCTCTATTCACAATCTCCTTTTAGGCCTTGCCTAAACTGAATAGTTTGAAAAGTATACATCATGGATATTTATTATTTCATTATCATCAATAGCCCCCTTCAATGACAGATGTAGATGCAGACTTTTTGTAGCAGTATACTAAATGGATATCTGCAAGAGGGATCTAAAGGCCTTGGGAATGGACATGAACAGCTGGGAAACCTTGACCTCTGATGTTCAGCTTGGAGGCTAAAGACCAGCATGAAACATTCATTTGACAGGCTGAGGCAAAGAGGCAGTCCCGGAACCAGTGAAATCTGGGGGCTAGACAGGGGACAGACTGTATTTGTCCTCAGTGTACAAGAGATTGCCACTCTCGAATTGGCCTTCTTAGCCACACTAGATGCTGTTTTTGGACCTCTTTTCAGAGCATGATACCACAGTCTTTTGAGACTGAAGAATGCCAATAATACTAAATGAGACTAGATTAGATCGCCCCTATATAAGTAATTATTTCTTTGTTTGTTTGTTTGTTGCATTTTTGAACCAGCCATCTCCCTCAGAGAGATAATCTGATCTGTGTACAACAAACTGCTAAAATGTGTTTTTTTAATCTAAAAAATAGATACCTGTTGTTTTCTTGTGTTGCCAAGTCCTCAAATGAGGACAGTCAACACTGTTTCCCATACAGCTGCTTATCAACATTCTTGATCCAAGTCTACAGACATAATTTTTCTAAGGGAAAAGTTAGAGAACAGATGTTGTAGGCTGTGCTTCATTTAAGGCATTTTGTGGTGGGACAAAAGTCTCCATGGGTCAGGACAGGATTTTTTCCCAATATGGTTTTTCTCTTAGTCTTTTCTGGAAAATCCTTAATCCTTAATTTTTTTGGTATGTTTTAAAATATGCAAACATTATTTTGGATACAACTTTCATACATTTCTCATTTGGGAATGATAGGAAACCACACTACTGATTTTTAGCAACTACTGATTTTTAGCAACAGTGGTTAGAAGAAGAAAAGGAATTTGAGAACATTTGCCTATTCTTGCCTTTTAGGAGATGCTGCACAATTCATCACAACTCAAATGCCTTAAAGCTGTAAAGCAGTCTCAGCTTCGTACATTTTATCCCTATGGTGTGAAGTCAGGTCTCCAACATATGCAAAATGATCAATTGTTTTCATATACAGGGAGTTAGCATAATAAGAAAATATAATTTATATACCCATTGTATCATCTAAAATGTATACTTAGCTAGGCTGTAGAAGATTCACAAAGCATTTACTGATTTCATAATTACTGGGTGAACTGGAAAGGGAATTAAAGTTTTGGGACCAGAAAATTTCATGTAGTTATAATCAAACCCATTGTTCACAGTAGCTGATTTAGAATCATTTCTATCTTCAGATGTTAACCTGCTTTTTCTTCTTCTTCTTCTCAGTCTTCAAAAATGATACATTACCATAGCAAAGTAGTTTCTACAGACATATTTTGTTCATCAGGGAAGGAAAGAATAAAGTGATATTTCAGATCCAAATTCACTCTTTATTCTGCCCCATACCAATATTTGAGATTTTTCTATGATCTTATTTTTTTTTAATGCTCCATCAGAATGTGGAAAAGTCTATATTTTTGTTAACCTTGAATGTTCCTCCTTTGTTCTTGTCATCTAACTCCTTCATAATCAAGTAGGAAATGCTGATGAATTGCAAGTCTGAATGAAGATAGGTCCTTGTTCTTCTTTTTAGACTTGGTTGGATATTGTAATATACATCCCAGAAGTTAAATGTACAAGAAAGGTAGGACAGAGAGTATATTAAAATATGAGAAATGCTAAATGTTGAACAAACCATATATTTTCAAAGAATCATTTTTGCCTGTTGTATTTGAGCCTGAACCAAGAAGTGGAAATCTGGGACAGAGCAATACATAGGAGATATTAAGAACTATATTCATATGTGCATATTCACACACACACACACACACACACACACACAAATACCTCATTTTTCAATGAGGTTCTATCTTGCATTTTCTTATTTTCTTTACGAAAAAAAGCATTATTTAATAGAATAACAGAGTTGGAAGGGACCTTGGAGATTTTCTAGTCCAGTCCCCTACTCAAGCAAGAGACCATAAAGCATTTCAGACAAATGGTTGTTCAAGCTTTTCTTAAAGTCCTCCAGGGATGGATCTCCCACAACTTCTTTTTTCACTTTACACACAATTTTTAACTTCAAATACATTTCCCCTCTTTACACACAAATGCATTAGTGAGGGATCCTTGGTGCTCTCTCAGTTGGGTTGTTTTCTTGCAGACATTTCATTACTCAAGCTATATAACATTAACAATGCTAGCAAAACAACGAAGCTCAAAGAGCACATTTTAATCCTGAACTACAAATATTTACCTTTATCAAAATGCATTAGTATTATTATTTTTTCTTGAAACTTATTAGCATTTTACTTTGTTTTTTGGGGGGTCATCACTAGCTAACTTGAGCCTGGGCAAGTACTGTATTTGGCTTTGCCAATCTATAATCAAGCAAATCCATCTGGACCTTAGTAAACTATAGTAAATATAATTCTATGCATCTCTGTTCGGAAGTATTGATTCCAATGAAACTACCCCTTTACTGAAACTCTTTTCAGTTTTCCTTTTCTTTTCTTTGTTAATGGCCTCTATTCTGGACTTCAGGTGAACAGACAATAGACATGTTCCCCAAAAGACTCTGTATTCCAATAGTAATTTGATTTTTTCCCCTCTGACATGTTTAATTCAACAATACCTCTTCAATATGTTTTAAATTATACCACATCCTGGCAGTGCCTCTTATTTAGACCAATAAAGCTGTCAGAACAGTTGTTTCAATAATAATAAAAATATAAAATTCTCGGCAACAATCAGGCATAAGATAAACAATTCAAAGATAAGGAACCAAAAGAAAGCAATGAGAAAATGTAGTGTTCAGCCATCAGTCAAAAACATGGTGCTTGTTTGCATTCCTGCTTGCTTGCAGGCAATATGGAAACTAGTGCTGCTAAATTAATGTTCTTGCAGATCACTATTGCCATCTTCTGGTACATAACTTCTTTCAGCCAATTTCTTTAAATGCTTTCTCTTTCTCTGAGTGATCAATGGACAGCGATCAAGAAAAGATTGTACCATAAGCAGGCACTGAAAAAGTGCTAGAACATGGAGCAATATATTTACATCTGCGAATAGACGTATATTGATATAAAGAGATAGCTCTGGTTCTTTTTTTCAGATTGATCGCTTACTGCCTTTCAGATCTGTTAATGTCAAACTTCTCAAATCTTTAGCCTAGCTATTCCAGAGGACAGCAGAATGGAAAATGATATACACAGCACCAAGACCAAGGTTTTAGGGATATCTATTGTAGGCTGTTTCCAGTCATAATTTTATCTGGGAAATATTTATAATTTTAGGATTATCATAATTCATTATTTGCATACTAAATTATTGAATCATCTTTTAACAACCCCATAATCCATTGCAAGGTGGAATCTGGGCAACTGAATGGAGTTGAGTGTTGACTGGCTGGATGCCCTTCCTGTCACCAATGCGGAGTTATATTCAGCAGATATATTCTCATTGTGCCCAGAGAGAGAAATATCTGCCTCTACCTAGGGTCAAACTCACAGCCTCCTGATTATGAGACAAGAGCTCCAACTCTAGGCCACTGTACCACTCCACTAAATTGCTGAATACTGGATATTTAATTTCCTAGTTAGAATTGTAATTGTCTCTTTAGGGTAAAATGCATCCTTGGTTCTTCTGACATTTAGGTAGTCTTCAACTTACAAATTTCATTTAGTGACCAAAGTTACAACAGCACTGAAAAAAATGACTTATTACCATTTTTCAGACTTACAACTGTTGCACATCCCCATGATCACATGATCAAAATTTGGATGCTTATCAACCCATGTGCATTTATGAGGGTTGCAGTGTCCCAAGGTCATGTGATCACCTTTTGCAACCTTCTGTCATGTCCCTGGTGGAGACTGATTCTGAAGGAGAGGAGGAACAGCTGACAGGAGTGGAAGTGTGGCTCTGGAGGCTGGGGAAGGGCAGAGGCTGGCTGAGCAATCAGAGGAGGACCCAGACTCATCCCCTCTCCATCCTAGGGCACACAGGAAGGAGAGGATAAGGGAAAGACATGGTCTCCTTGGGAGGAGAGGGCCTTGATCCTCTTCATGGGATGTAGGTTTGACAACTGCATTAGAGTTTGGACCTGCATACTGGCAAACACTGGAAACAAAGTGTGTTTTATTTTGGTCTGAAGTTATCTTGGTTGGCTTCCTTCCAACAGACTGTGCCTTGTTATCTCCTTGAATTTGGTAAATACTTCTCCTGTTCCGTTGTGGAAATTTTGTTATTGTTTGTTTGGTTTTTTATTTCACCTCTATCTGCTCATTAAGTTCGGACTGTATTGCTTTCTTTTGAAGACTATTTTTGAGTACATTTTATCTGCAACTGAGTATTATTGAACAGTGGGGCCAAGTTAGAGGCATTTAAGGACATTTATTTACATTTTGGATTTTGTTATGTTTGTATCCCACCTTGGGTCATCACACCTTCTGATAAGCAAAATCATTGGGGAAGCCGGATTCACTTAACAACCATGTATTAACTTAATAACTGCAGTCATTCACTGAACAACCATGGCAAGATATGTTGTAAAATGGGACAAAACTCACTCAGCAACTATCTTGCTTAGCAAGAGAAATTTTGACTCCATTGTAGTCATAAGTTGAGGAGTACCTACTGAATACCTTCAAATAAAATTTTCAAGATCTATGAAGTAAAGGAGAAAAGCAAATTCCAAGTCAGTGACAGGGGCTGCAATAGGAATTTTTAGATTCCTAAAGAACAGCAGTTGAATAACAACAGTAGCTTTCAGTGGGGTAAATGGCTTATTTGTGGAATGCTGGAAAAATATCTCCCCGGCACCAACTGTACTCTTTAATACAACTGTACATGGTTGGTATTCTATGGCTTACAAGAGTATTGATCTGTGTGCATTTTGCAATTGTGCTGTTTTCATTTCTTACATTGATCTCATTTTCACGTTGCGAATGTATCAGACAGCCTTGGTGTCATCTTCAGTGGCCCTCAATAAAACAAAAGTGCTTTGTGTTGCAGGCCTGAAATCCAGACATAGCAAAACTATCCAGACAAAACAAAGTCTATTTAGCCACAGCTGCATATGTGAAAATGCCCCTTCTCTGAAAATACTGGCCTGCAATGATTGAATTTTACAACAGCAAACAAACATTGAGAAGGAAAAAAATATGCTTCTATTGTTTCTTTTCATCTCAGTTTTGGAAGAAGCTGGAAATTGAATTTATTTTTCTTTTGGTCTAGGTTTTGGGGTGGTTTTTGTTTTGGTGTGTTGCTGGATTCCTCTTAAATGGTTGAAAAGAATATTTCATTCCCTAATGGGTTTGTATTTTTTCTGCTTGGAAAACATATATCCCTACCCACTTTCATCTATGCTTCTTCCACTGCACAAGCCAACAATATTCTACTGACTATATGAATGCCACCAACAAGTTTATAACTAAATGTTAGTTTTCTTCTTGGGGAGATAAAGGCTGCAAAATAGGAAATGTATTGGCATGTCAGTGTTGGAATAAGGATAACAGTGAAATGTGGCTTAAAAAGTAGGTTCTGATTTTCAACATTATTCTTCCATATACCTCTGCATTGGGATATATTTTTAATATACTTCATTGTTGATAATGCAGAATACTACTACCAATATTGTTTTCCAAAGCTTATTTTTCATTACTTGGAAAACTGCAATGCTTTCAAATAGGGGAAATGAGAAGGATCCCTTCCTATCTTTTTCTCCCCTCTCTTGGGATTTAATGGAGAGGTGGAAAGCTAGAAGACAGCAGACCGCTGGAAATATGATTATACTGTATCATTCATACATGACCGTCACCACCTTGTAACAAAATAAGTATCATGGTTGTTTTTCCACTGTATATAGCAAATTGTTCCTGCAGGTGCAGAAATGAATTCCCTGGCTTCCTTTTTTTATATAGCAATAGCACTTAGATTTATATACCACTTCATAGTGCTTTACAGCCCACTCTAAGAAGTTTACAACAATCTGAGAATGATGGAAGGCTGAGTCAACCTTGATCCAATCAGAATTGAACTGCTGGCAGTTGGCAGAATTGGCCTGTAATATTGCATTCTAACCATTCTAGCCACCACAGCTCTAGATACATAGCTAAACTTTATATCTATGTCTCACTTGATGATGAGAATAAAGTATTAAAAGATTGTTCCAATATGGCATATAACATGTGGTGGATCCATGATATATCCAAGTATATTTCATAAGGTTAATCACCCTTCTTCAAATTCTAAGCTAGTCATTTTAGTTATTAAGATTCTTTGATGGAAGATTGCTAAGGATTGAACTGAGAATACTTTCTTAATAGAAATATGTTAATAACGCTGGATGTTGATTTTTTTTTCATGGAATGTAGTGAGGAGATAGAGTCTGAGAAGGAAGGGCATACATTGCCAAAGAATAGGCGGTAGCTCAGTTTTCAGTTTTGTGTTAGACAAAGAAGGGGAAGACAGTTCCTCCCTAACAGTTCTCAGATTATATGTTTGAAGTAAATAGTAGAGTACAAGATTCTGTCCATAGGTGAGAACAATAAAATGTTCTTCCAAACTCCAGGTTTTTAGGCCTGATCATTTTCTTTGTTGAAATATTACTAGTCATTGCTATAATACTATAATCTTCTGATATCCCTAGGAACATACAAGAATTGGTTATTTACCCCAATACAATTTTTACTGATTTACCAACAGAAGTATTTTCAGTCCTACTTGGAGATGCCTGTGGTTGAATCAGGGAACTTCCATATAGAAAGCTCTGTATGTAGCTCTGCTGCTGTCAAAGCTTGGCAATAAATTTCTGTCTCAGAACTCAAGTGCTTACTTTGAACTTAGCAGTAGAGTCAAAAACAAGACTTGGATAGTAGGATGGAATGTTGTCTCTATTCCCAAAATGGAGGGAGGGTGGGAGGGAATACATTCCAGAAGAGCAAGAAACATAACAGTTCATTCATTCATTCATTCATTCATTCATTCATTCATTCATTCATTCATTCTTTCATTCATTCATTCATTCTTTTTATAGCCTCCCATCTCAGTCAATGACTGGGTGGCTTACAATTCAAAAAATTTAGATAGCTTGTTTGGGAGAAGGAGGGTGAAGACAGCTCCTCCCTATTCATTCCCAGTATTGATTAATTGATTGATTGATTGTGTGGCATGTATTAGCCAAGGATCACTAATGTGGCTTGCTGCCTCTATGAAAGGAATTTTTTGGGGCAGTGTTATCTTTACCTGCAGGATGCCTGAATGCCAGTAGGCATTCAAGATAGGCTCCTTTCTTGTCCCTACACAGTTTATTCGGTCACAGAAATTGAACCAGTGAGCTACCAGCCTCAGGAGTGTGCAGGCCCAACTTCTTACCACATGAGCTACCGCGACCTCTACATTCCCAGTATATCGGTTTGTATGGTGCAAGTAGGCTGCTTTAATTTGGCAATACTTCTATATATAAGTGAGGAAGTATAAAGAAAAAAAGAACTGTTTAGAGAATCCCAACATATCTTCCTTGGTTTTGGGAGGTTGACAGATAGGAATGTTGCTATAATTACAGATCTAGTAAAGCTCTAATAACGATCATCAACTGTAGGATCAAGACCGCTATGCAAAACAGCCCCAGAGTTTAAGTCTTACCTCTTTTTCCCACCCTTATATGTAATGAACTCATTGCTACTCATGTCTTGCTCCAGAATATGGAGGGTATCTCCACTACATTTTTCGTGGCAATTATGTTTGTTACAACTGTTATGTCCCTGGAACTCTAGGAGTTCCCACTCAGGTCCGTTCACGTTGCGGGGGCGGTTTTCCCCCCTCGCTCATTGGTTGGTTCTCCCCAGCAGCCAGCTATAAAAGCAGGCTGCGGGGTCCAACCAGTTGCTGATCTCTGCGAGCCAGTTCCAGGCTTGGCAAGCACGGTCAGTCCTTTATTGTTATAATAAAGTATTTGTTGCACTCATGCTCTGGTTCAGCCTCTCATTACCCAAACTTAACACTGGCGATGAGGATGGGATGGCTACCAGAAGCACAATGCAACCACTGAATCACTAGCCACCGATCCGCAGCCAGAGAGAACGATCGGCCGGCGATAAGAGCAACGCTGATCCGCCGCCAGAGAAAGCGGTCAGCAAGCAACGAGAAGCGAACGCTGATCCGCAGCCAGAGAAAGCGGTCAGCCAGCAACGAAAGTGAGAAGCGTCTGTAGCCGCTTGTTAGCCTAGCTACAGGAAAAGTGAAGCGCTGCGAGCCGCAGCCGCTCGTTTCTTTAGGCGCGAAATTCAAACGGCTGTCATTTGAATTTCAAACCTAAAAAGTACAGCGCGGTGCTGTAAGTCAAGTCACTGACGCCCACGCAGGCGCGAATTTCAAAACGCTGCCAACGGCCGGCAGCCTAACCTCGTGTTTAGCCCAGAGAGAGAGAGAGGATTGTGAAAAAGCCTCTCCAGAGCTGAAATCACTTGCCTGCCACAGGCACGAGAAACCTTCTGCTGCTGCCCCAGAGAGATTTTTTCCACAGATTGTACAACCGATTTCCTCACTATGAATTCCAATCCAGTCTTCCCAGCATTCAAACCGGATGAGGAGAAGTGGGAGTCATACAAGAACCGCTTTAACCATTACATCGACGCAATTGGGCTGGCTGATGCAGGGGAGCACCGGAAAAAATCATATTTCCTGATCTACTGTGGAGCCATCATCTTTGACACTGCCACGGCACTCGTGGCTCCACGTGAGTTAAAAAACGTTCCATGGTCTGAACTGTTAGAAATCCTTACTAACCACTATTCTCCCAGACCTTCACAGATTGCCAGGCGATTCACCTTCCGTATGAGGAAGCAATCAGACAAAGAGACCATCAACCAGTACATGGCCACCCTCAGGACCGCAGCACTCCATTGTGGGTTTGGAACCTACCTGGAGGACATGCTCCTCGATCAACTAGTCTGCGGGGTCAAGGATCTCCACCTCCAAAGGCGCCTACTCGCTAAGAAGGACCTCAACCTCGCACAAGCCGTCGAGGAGGCCCTGGCAGCAGAACTGGCAGCACACTCAGCCACTGAAATCCATGGTCCAACTTCCAAGCTAACGACAGTTCCAGTCCACTCCGAGGAGGTGGTATTAGAGGAAGCCCCTAGTTATGAAACCGACATCCACCGCCTCACCAACGCCAGGCATCCGCAGGTAGGAGCCAAGCAAGAAAGCATCAGTCCACCCAAGCACATCACCCTGTGCCTATCCTGTGGTGGATCTCATCCGAGGGCCGCCTGCAAATTCAAAGGAGCCACCTGCAACATCTGCCACAAAAGGGGGCACATCGCGAGAGTCTGTCAAGCCTCTCAAAACTCGGCACAAAGGCACCCTTCCTTCTCACATTCTGGACCTCAGAGGCAAGTATTGAACTGTCGCACTCACCACCATGCCAAGCACACTTGCCATACCATTAGTAAAATCTCTCTCTCCGTTTTGTTAGAAGGTAAACCGTGTCGCATGGAGGTTGACACAGGGTCAGCGCTCTCAATTATCTCGTGGAGCACCCTCAAGAGGCTACAGCCCAGTCTATCAACAAGCCGGCTCCAGAAGTGCCAGTTTAGCCTGAAGGACTACCAGGGGAAGGTCATTCCTGTAATCGGCAGAGGCAAGTTCCTTGTCAATTTTAGAGCTTTCAAAGGTCACCTACCTCTAGTGGTAGTTAACGGCAATCTCCCCACACTCTTGGGGCTCGATTGGTTTCCCCATCTCGGCCTAGGGCTAACAGGAGTCCATGCTGTCTCAACCTCTGACACTGACTCCTTATTCGCTGATTACTCAGATGTATTCAGCAATGAGCTGGGGTGTTATAACGGTACCCCTATCTCATTCTCAGTCGACCCCCAGGCAGTCCCAATCAGGCTAAAACCGCGTAGAGTCCCATTCGCTATTCGGCCAAAACTAGATGCAGAATTGGATAAATTATTAAAACAAGGGGTCATTGAGCCAACAGATTTCGCCAAATGGGAGACGCCCATTGTCACACCCCTCAAAAAAGACGGTAGCCTGAGAATTTGCTCGGACTACAAGACCACAATTAATAAGTTTTTACAAGTTAGCGCTTACCCAGTGCCCGTCATTCAGCATTTATTACACACTTTTGAACCTGGCAGCATTTTTGCCAAATTGGACATGTCTCAAGCGTATCAACAGTTCCCTGTTGACAGCCAAACAGCGGAACTCCAGACCATTGTCACCCACAGGGGTGCTTTCCGGTGCAAGCGTCTCCAATTTGGCGTAAGTGTTGCCCCAGGCATTTTTCAATCCCTCATGGAGCGGATTTTGCAGGGCCTCCCTGGTGTAGTACCCTACTGAGACAACATCTTAGTCTCGGCCAGGGACAGACCCCAACTCTTCCAGAGAGTTCGAGCAGTGTTAGAGAGGTTCAGACAGCATGGCCTCAAATTAAAAAAAGAAAAATGTGCCATTGCCACTAGACAGGTGGACTTTCTGGGTTATAAAATTGACGCCTCAGGCATTCACCCCCTGGAGTCCAAGGTTAAGGCAATTCACGAGGCACCCACTCCAACCTCCAAAACTGAACTGCAGGCCTTCTTGGAGCTATTGAACTTTTACGCGTCCTTCCTGCCCCATAAAGCATCAGTGGCAGAACCCCTGCACAGACTGTTGGATAAAAAATCGCCTTGGCACTGGGGTCACAAAGAAGACTCCGCTTTTCGCGCCGTCAAATCACTACTCACGTCAGAGGCGGTCCTTATTCAGTTCGACCCCAACCTTCCATTAGTGCTAGCAGCAGACGCATCCCCTTTCGGAATTGGGGCAGTATTAAGCCACAGGCTCCCCAATGGCTCCGAGGCTCCCATCGCTTTTTTCTCCAGGACGCTCTCTGCAACAGAGCGCAATTATAGCCAGATCGATAAGGAAGCTCTAGCAGCTGTCGCAGCAGTGAAGAAATTTCACGAATTCCTCTTTGGCCACTTTTTCGAGCTGGTCACGGATCATAAGCCTCTCCTGGGTCTACTAGCTGGGGACAAACAGACCCCTCAAGTCCTCTCTCCTAGAATGACGAGATGGACCCTTTTCCTAGCGGCATACTCGTATAGACTCATACACCGCCCAGGTAAAACATTGTCCCACGCAGACGCCCTCAGCCGCTGCCCCTTGCCGGCTCCAGCTGAAGACCCTGCTCCGGTCCACGCTATCTTTGAGGTCACCCAATTGGACCTCCCCATCACTGCCCTTGACATTGCGGCCAAATCCAAGACTGACACAACGATCGCCCAGGTACTAGATTGGGTGAGGAGGGGGTGGCCGGGCGGTGATGTTGAAAACAAATTTACACCTTTCAAGACCCGCCTGCAGGAATTATCCAGTTTGCAGGGCTGTCTGCTGTGGGGCACTCGAGTGGTCATCCCGACCTCACTGCGTACCCGAGTTCTGGAGGCGTTGCACGAGGGGCACCCTGGCATCGTCAGAATGAAGGCATTAGCACGCAGCTACGTATGGTGGCCGGGCCTCGACGAGGACATCATCAGATGGGTAAGCTCCTGCAATCCCTGCCAGGAATCCCGTCCAGCTCCTCCAATTGCCACCCCTACTAAGTGGGAAAGCACCAGCGCTCCGTGGTCCAGAATTCACATCGACCTAGCCGGCCCATTGCACGGGAAAATGTTCCTAGTGGTCGTGGACTCCTACTCTAAATGGATTGACGTGGCACAACTATCCACGACCACCACACTAGCGATTACCAAGGTATTAACTCGCCTGTTTGTAACACACGGGCTGCCTGACTCCATTGTTTCCGACAATGGCCCACAGTTCGCATCAGCCGAGTTCAGCCATTTCGCTGCCAACCTGGGCATCCGCCACATCTTCACGGCCCCATTTCATCCTGCCAGTAACGGATTGGCTGAAAGAGCCGTTAGGACCACTAAAGAAGCCCTAGCTAGGTTCAGCAAGGATGACTGGCACCACAAACTCTCGCATTTCCTGATGAGCCAGCACTCAACTCCGTGCTCAGTCACTAATAAGTCCCCAGCTGAGCTCCTGATGGGCAGATGCCTGAGGACTGTATTGGACAGACTTCACCTACATTACTGCCCTGACTCTCCCCTCGCTTCCACATCGGGGGTTAGGCATTTTATCTTACAGGAACCCGTATTCGCGAGGAACTTCGCTGGAGACCCTCTGTGGATCCCGGGTGAGATCGTGGCCATCACCGGACCCAGGTCATATCGGGTCAGACTGGAGGACGGCTGAATATGGAGAAGGCACCTGGACCAGCTGCGAAGGCGTCACAGCACCCTCGTCAGCAGTGACTCTGAATTACAAACCGGGGCGAGACCACAGCATCAACCCCACATCAGCACCAATCCCGGTGACCTGCTTACACCAGCAGCCGATCCAGGGAATCTGAACACGGACAGCGACGTCCAGATGGCTGACCAGTCCGAACCAGTCAACGGGAGCACGTCCCCAGTGACCAGCCCTACGAGTCCCGAGCCAACCCGAACCGAGGGGCGCGTTAGTGACTCCCTACCGATCCTGCCTTCCCCTACAGACTCTGAACTGACAGACAACCCACCAGAGCTGCGCCGTTCTGGGCACCAGCATAAACCTCCTGCCTACCTCAAAGACTATGCGTGTTCGCATCTAGGGGGAAGGGGTGTTATGTCCCTGGAACTCTAGGAGTTCCCACTCAGGTCCGTTCACGTTGCGGGGGCGGTTTTCCCCCCTCGCTCATTGGTTGGTTCTCCCCAGCAGCCAGCTATAAAAGCAGGCTGCGGGGTCCAACCAGTTGCTGATCGCTGCGAGCCAGTTCCAGGCTTGGCAAGCACGGTCAGTCCTTTATTGTTATAATAAAGTATTTGTTGCACTCATGCTCTGGTTCAGCCTCTCATTACCCAAACTTAACAACAACCTTCACAATCATTGAGATGAGCCCGTCATTTTTTAATGCATAGGTCAGAATACATATTTTTTTTCAATCTATACAAACTCCACTAGTTTCTTATTTACTTCCAAGTCCAATTTTCATCTGTTTCATTTCATCTTTATTGATATATTGTTAAGACAATTTTGTGAGACCCAAAGCCAGATTGTGACAAGAAAAGAAGTAATAATTGCTCATTGGTGACTTAGCAACCAGCTTTATGGAGATCTACTGCTTATCTTCTGCTAAATCACTATACATTTTTAGAAGTATTTTCTGAATCCATTCTGAACAATGACAAAAATGCAATGCAACAGATAATGAAAATGGATTTTAAAAGCCTATTAGCAGAGTTATGTGTTGCTAGTGCTGTATGAAAGTTCTTTGTGTTATCATTGTAGATCCATAATTCTAGAGGTTTGTATCATTTATTCACTTAAGATAACTATTCCACTGAAACAACAAATAAAAATGATAATAATGAAAAAGTGTTATTTAAGCACTCTGTTGAGCAATAATTGTTCATCAATTGCCAAGCACTGAGAAACAGTATATTACTTTACCTTAGGAAAGTAAAATTTAACACAATGATAGTTTACAAGCTCCAGAATGGAATGCTTGGGGAGCACTTGAATTTTCAAATAGATTTTAGTTCTCTGGGAGGTAAAACAAATAATTCCAGTTAAAATTTGAGGTTTTTCTTCCTCTTCTTGTGCAATATCCATCATTGGATGTTGGTGATCATGTTGACAATCTTATTTTTATCAACAGCTGCACTGCACCTCAACAGCTGTTGAGTTTTGTCCCAACCAGTCCCTTAGATTTTGAAGCCATGATGTTCTTCTTCTGCCTGGACCTCATTTGCCTTCAATCTTTCCCTGGAGTTTAGTGAAGTATGCCATATTTTTCTGGGTGTCACATCACATGTCCAAAATATTCTAACTTTCGCTTTTTTATGGTTTTGATTATTTCCCTTGGCTTTCCAAGGTGGCTTAGCACCTCCTCATTTCTTGATCTTTTGCATTCTTATATTTCATATTCCAGAATTCAGGATTTGATTATCAAAATAACAGTTGGGAGGGACCTTGGAGATCTTCTAGTTCATCCTCCTCCTGAAACAGGAAATCCTACACCGTTTCAGACAAATCATTGTCCAATCTCCTCTTTAAAATCTCCAATGTTGGAACACCCACAACTTCTGGAGGCAGAATATAGGTATCAGATATAAGTTGTGTCTACTCTGAGAAGACTTCAGTGTTTGAATACAGCCAATCATTTAGCAACCATTCAAAGTTACAATGGCACTGAAAAAGGTGGCTTACAACTACCATATTTTTTGGACTATAAGATGCTCCAGACTATAAGATGAACATTAGTTTTAGAGGAGGAAAACAAGAGAAAAAAATCTGCCTCTGCCACCCAGCAATCATCCGGTATTCATCTGACTAGTGTTCTTATAGCAAACAGCCTGGTCAGCTTCAGCACATTATCACAGCCGCAGCATGTGACTCGTCAGGGCTTGCTCTGTTGCACCCAGCACCAGTCAGCTGAGCTGAGCTGCTGGGAATGCTGGAGCCTTCGCTACTGAGCAGCTGATTGGTGATTGAATATGCTCCTGGAATACCACTGATCAGCTGTTCTAGATGGTGGAGATCACCGCTGCCCATTTGTCACCACCCATTCACTGTGGCCCATTTGCCACCACCCAGGCCATTTGCTGTGGCTCGTTCACTGCCACCCATTCACCATCTGTTCACTGCCTGTTCATCATGGCCCATTCACTGCCGATTGCCATCCATTCACCATGGCTGGCAGTGAATGGGCGGCAGCGATAGGCAGCAGTGGTGGCATCAATCCCCGCCACCTAGAACAGTTGATCGGTGCAGCACCAACCTCCTCCCCCTGCCACAATATTCGCTCTATAAGATGCACAGGCATTTCCATCCACTTTTTGTGGGGGGAGTGTGTCTTATAGTCCAAAAAATATGGTACTTATGACTGTTGCAGCATCCCCACAGTTACATGATCAAAATTCAGGTCTTGGCAACCCATATGTATTTACAATGATTTCAGCATCCCAGGGACACATGATCACCATTAGCAATCTTTCTAGTTGGCTTCTGTTAAGTAAAGTCAATAGGAGAAGCCAGATTCACTTAACAACTGCATTCACTTAACTATTATGGCTAAATGGTCCTTAAATAGGGCACAACTCACTTAATGAACACCTTGCTTAGTAAAAGAAAATCTGTTCCAGTTGTACTCATAAACTGGGGACAAGGTATATTAGGTTAGTAAAGGGAGAACTGAGAACTTTAATTGTATTTTTTTAAAACCAGGTTTACTCTATATATGTATTCGGTAACTGGGTGTTTTTTTTTTTTTTAAGAAAATAAGCTATAACCAAAATTAAACCCGCAAAGATTAACAGCAAATATGACAATAGAAAGAAGAAGGTGGCACCTGATGCCTGGAGATAATGTAGAATCACAAGATGTCGTAACAGGGCTTAGCTGCTAGAAACAGTCACACAGGGATTGTCATTTTGTAATAAAGTACATATGCTAAAGATGGACTAACAAGATACCTTGAACTTTGCACATTCTGAAGCTTTTTATTAGGCAGCCTGGGAGATTCTGTATGAATTTCTAATTAAAGCCATAGCAAATATGCAACGTTTGATGCACAGTTTCAAGGTAAAGGGTTATTTTAGAATGGATTGGAATTAGAATTAGAATGTCAGGGCTGCAACAAATCCACCCTCATTCAAATCAAGTCTCTAGCCACATCTCAGAACAAGTAAATTGGTTTATTAGAAATTGCCATGTTGGTGCGTGGCTGGGTACAGCTGATACTAAATCACATCATACATTTCCCCCTTGACCCTGGACGTGACTTTTCCAGTGGGACACATCTGTCTCCAAGAGTCATCTATCATGCTCTCCAATAACCTTCTTATGCTTTGATGACTTTAGGCTGCTGAGGTGATTATCTAGGCATTTCAAGGATGCCTTGTTTTCCCCCACTCCCTTTTTCTGGCAGCTAAAAAGACCAAAGGAGTATCTTTTTAGTTGACATTGAATTAGAATTAGAATTGGCAAAGGGTGATTGGACACACAAGGAAAGTGTCTCCGGTGCACAATCTCTCAGTGTACATACAAGCAACAAGTGATAAATCATGATCATAGTGATTGTAAAAATACATTCATCATAAATCATAAGATACAACACTTAGTCATAGGATACTAAATAAGCAATCAACATAAATCCTACTAGGAGACTAAATAAACCAAGGGTCTTCAAACTTGACAAAAGTCTTGAGGACTTCAGTTCCCAGAATTCCTGAGCTAACATGCCTAGAGGAGGAATTCTGAAAGTTGAAGTCCACAAGTCTTAAAGCTGTCAAGCTTGAAGACCCCTGAAATAAATCAATATAAATCATAAGATACAAGCAATGAAGTTATAGTCATAAGAAATAAGGAGATATGTAATAGGAAAGATGAGAATAATAATAATAATAATACACCCTTACTAGATAGTTTGACAGTGTTGTGGAATTTAATGGTTTAACAGAGTGAGGGCATGCAGGGAAAAATTGTCCGTGAGTCTAGTTGTTCTGGCGTGCATTGTCTTGTAGCATTATTTTGAGGGTAGAAGTTGAAACTGTTTATGTTCAGGATGTGAGGGGTCTGTAAATATTTTTACAGCCCTCTTTTTAGCTCGTGCAGTATACAGGTCCTCGATTGAAGGCAGGTTGGTAGCAATTGTTTTTTCTGCAGTTCTAATTATCCATTGAAGTCCATGTCTGTCTTGTTTGGTTGCTGTGCCAAACCAGACAGTTATAGAGGTGCAAATGACAGACTCAACAATTCCTTTGTAGAATTGTATCAGCAGCTCCTTGGGCAGCCTGAGCTTTCTGAGTTGGCACAGGAAGAACATTCTTTGTTGTGCTTTTTTGTTGATGTTGATGATAAAATAGCAATAGCACTTAGACTTATATACCGCTTCACAGTGCTTTATAACCCTCTCTCTGCAAACAAGTGTGAAATGCTTCACAGAGTCAGAATATTTCCCCCAACAATTTGGGTCCTCATTTTACTGACCTTGGAAGGATGGAGGGCTGAATTAACCTTGAGCCCAGTGAGATTCGAACTGCCAAACTTTAGGCAGCCAGCAGTCAGCAGAAGTAGCCTGTAGTACTGCATTCTAACCACTGTGTCACCATGGCTCTGTAAATCCAAATAATCTTTAAATCCAAAGATTTCCTCTCTCTTTTCTCCTTCATTTTGTTCCTGGAGGTCAATTACAGAAATAAAGGGCTCATGGGAATACTTCCCTCAAAGGGGCATTGTTCTTGGTATCATCAAGGAGATGCTGATACCTTTTTTTCTTTCCAGTTGCTTTATCAGCAAGAAAACAATGGTCACAACAGAAGACAGGAAGAGGAAAAAGAATAATCTGGGGTGCCCTATCTCATATAATACCCTCTCACTCAACTCATCAAACTTTCTAATATGTTTTCTTCTTCCATCTTCTACAATCATCACACCAGCATCCTTGCCTAGTTATCCCAGTAACCACTCTGTCTCATCTTACTTCAACCATGACTGTCAGCCCAGAAGGCCATCGATCTGCCTGTCTGATCTTCCCAATGACTTTCTTTTCTCTTTTCACCAGGTAGTGATGCACCTTTCCCATTGGTCTGCCCAATCTCTTGAGAATCTTCCCTTTCTTACCTGGAACTGAAAATGAAAGAAGGACAAAGACTGACATATAATCAGGGGTGGGATCCGACTGGCATAACAACCAGTTTGAAAAGTGCGTGCATGCACACCAAACATGCACTGCACATGCATGTGCGCTACCAGCTTCGGCAAGCATTTACCTTCTCCAGCTGACGAACGGCACTCAGCTGTGCCATGCAAAGCAGCTGAGCAGGAAAACACAGCCACTAAAGGACAGACTAGAGCCCAGGTGGGTGGGTGGGCCAAAGAGGAGACCAAATCCTTGTCCCAATGAACTGGTTCGGTATCAACTGCTCTTCAGAGCTACCGGTTCTGTAGAACCAGACCAAACTGGTAAGATCCCACCCCTGCACATAATAGACTAGTCTATTAAGGCAAGAGCTTTCTGAATATGGAAGAAAAAAGGCAGGCAAGCAAAGCTAACTAAACGTGCAATGCTGAGTAATCAATCCTAGTTCTGAATTAACATATTTCCAGGAAAGATCTGTTTCTAAACAGCTGCTGAGCATTGTGCTAAAATTAATATACCAAGAATGTGTTGGTGTGGTGAGAGATCAAATTAATGATATGTCTTCAATTAAAGATAATACTCTATTAGAAATTTCAATGTAAGGCATAAGAAGGCATTTTTTTTGAAAAGCTTTCAGATGAATGATTAGATAATCACTTGAATATGAATGAACCAAATGATTGGCCAGCCAATTACTGATGTTAGTAGGGATGGCACTGAAATTCTTAATTATCTGGTTGAGTAAATGAATTTGTCCAGTTTATAATACTTGGCTGTATTACAAATTGAACATACTATCTCATTGGAAAATTGTCTCTGGCTTGGAATTTTAAAGAAGATTTTGTATAGCATTCAACACACCTGGAGTCCAACACCAGCTGAGTTCTATCTTTGCATGTTATTTAAATTTAATCTCTCGCCTTGATACAATTTCCACTGGTTATGGAGAAGCTAGCTGAACAGACTTCTGTGTGATGAGTCTTCATTATTTAAGTGGTTTGTAGATAGCCAAAAAAATCTGCACAGATCTGTTCATGGTGCCACCAGGAGCTGAACTGGACTTGTGGGAGACTTTTTTCTAAAATATAGTCTCCTGTTAATAAATGCATGACTAGGTTGAGAATGTCAAACCTTTGCTGGAGCTAAAGACTAAAAAACACAAGACTAAAAAAAAAGAAAACCTGCCTTAAAATGCTGTTAATCTTGTTTTCATGTCTTGATAACCAGTTAAACCCTAGTTTACATCTGGAAAAAAGGGGAGTGTTAGTGGTAATAAACTAGGCAGTGGCAAGTTGGATTGTGGGTGTTGAATTTTCAATTTGGATGTTTCCATTTAAAATGAACCTCAGTGAACCATGCTGCAAATGAGGGGAGAAAATTAACACATGAAAGAGTAATTGGTTTTTCTCTTCTATTGGTTGTTGACAAAATATTTTCTTATAGTTAATACTATTGCATCTGATTACAGATTAACAGAGTTGGAAGGGATCTTGCAGGTCATCTAGTCCAATCCCCCACCCAAGCAGAAGACCCTACACAATTTCTGACAAATAGCAGTCCAATCTCTATTTGAAAGTCTCAAGTGATGAAGCTCCCACAACTTCTAAGGCAAGCTGTTCCATTGGTTGATTGTTCTCACTGTCAGAAAAATTCTCCTTATTTCCAGGTTGAATCTCTCTTTGTTCAGTTTCCATCCATTATTCCTTGTCTGGCATACAGGTGCTTTTCAAAATAGCTTGACCCCCCCTTCTCTCCGTGACAGCCCCTCAAATATTGGAACACTACTACTCTGTCTCCCATGGTCCTTCTCTTCATTAGACTAGCCATGCCATGTAGAACAGGGCCAAAAGCCTTTGTTATATTTTCTTTTTAGATAGATCACATCCTCTGGATGTGGCTATTTTGTAACCTTCCTCAGATCCTACACTGATGAGATGATGCCTACCTTGCTTTAAGCCACAATTTTTGTGTTCACTGAATCAGCCTTCAGTCAGCTTTACCCTATTTCCCATACTTAAATCTTGGTTATTCTGTGTTACCAGTCAGATCTAAACCATAGTTTTCTAGGTGTGTAACTGTCATATTTATAAGCACTAGTATCCAGACTAAAAGTCTGGCCTGAGATGGAGATATATGGCTGAGTACTCTAAATGGATTGATGATTCTTCCCAGAAACTTCATATAGATGTTAAACAGGTCAAGAGAAAGGACCAAATTTTCTAGTACCCTACAATGGACAGTTTAAGAACCTGAGCAATCCCTTCTCCCATAACCATCCACTCAGAAAGAGTAGTAGAATCGTTGCAATATGGTGCCCTCAACCAAATACTCTTTTAGGTATTCCAGACATTTTCTGAAGCTAGACAACTAGAAGCCTCTTGAGAGATTTAGGAGAATGAGGAATGCTATATAAAATCCCATTCTATTTTATGTATGAGGATAATCCACTGAGGACCTGTCCTGGCAGATCAACACCACCAGCCTGATCAAGAAAGCTCACCAGCACCTCTTCTTTCTGAGATTACTGAGGAAGAACCACCTTACCCCAACTATTCTGATCAAATTCTACTGCTGTGCAATCGAGAGCATCCTAACCAGCTGTATCTCAGTCTGGTATGGAAACAGCACCATTGAAGAAAAGAAGGCATTACAGAGGGCGGTGAAAACCGCCCAATGCATTATAGGGATCCCACTTCCTGCCATTGTGGACATTCAGAGAAAATGATGTCTGTGAAAAGCCCGCAGCATCATTAAGGACTCCTCCCATCCAGCCCATAAACTGTTTACCCTTCTTCCATCTGGGAAGAGGTTCAGGTGCCTGCAGTCTAAGACCAGCAGGCTAAGGAACAGCTTCTACCATACAGTGGTCTCCTTACTGAACTCCTCAACTTGTCTATCCCCCCACACACATTGATACTTCCCCTGATAATATATAATGTATCTTGTATAAACTCTCTGTGTATTATACTTATATTCAATATGTTCATAAATACACTGTAGAGTCATGTATATTCCTTCCATAGACATACATTTTGTATATTCTGTATATCCATATACAGTTATATATTTTGTATATCTGTATATCTGTGTGTGTGTGTGTGTGTGTGTGTGTGTGTGTGTGTGTGTATACTTCTTTGCTGTTTTGCATTTCTGGTTAGATGCTAACTGCATTTCATTGCTGTGTTCATGTGCAATGACAATAAAGTTGAATCTAATCTAATATACTGTATATGACTTTGTTTCCATAATCACATTTAACCAGAGGTAGTATTCAGCAGGTTCTAACCAGTTCTGGAGAACAGGTACCAGAAATTTTGAATAGTTTGAAAAACTAGTAAATACCACCTCTGACTGGAGATTTTACAGTATCCTTCCCCTGCCACGTCCACCAAGCCACGCCCACAGAACTGGTAGTAAAAAAAATTGAATCCCAGTGCTGCATTTAACACTGAGTTTGATGGGTTCAAATAATCCTCTTTTTAAGGAGCACAGTGGCATATGTGGTTAGGATGTTGGGTTAACAAGAAGCAAGCCCATGTTTGAGACACAAGTGCTGCCATGGGATGGGTTGAGCTTCCATCCTTTGCTCTAGCTCCTGCAAGGGACATGAAAGGAGCTCCCAACTGGAACAGTGAGGCCATTAGCTTATCCTTTTAATCTGGAAGTGCCTGAATGCTTCTGACACAAGTGTGATGTGACCCCCTTCTTCAGGGCGATTTGTCATTGTTGCCCTATCATCTTCTCTATAATCTTTCCCCCAAAGAAGAAGTGTGAAGATAGAGTAAGCTTCTTATGAAAAAGGAAGATCCCTACCTCTTTTAAGGCCAAAGTTACCAAGATGCTAATTATACCAAGTCCATTCTTCTTCCCTGATCAATTGAAACAACTAGGAAGATCTAGCTAAGATTACAAAGAACTTTGAAACTTACAGAATCCTGTACAATTTTGTGAGAGTCATACACTCAAATATCTTCCAAATTAACCTGTCTTCATGCCTTCAAATAAATGCAGGTGATTATATCTGCAAAAGAATCAGCCTAGGAATCTCATCTGCACTCACTAGATTTTTCAGCCTTTCAAGTAGTCTTCCTAAAGATTGCAACTGATTAACCATCCACAGATAAAGTATGGATAAATAATGGAATGAAAATTCAATGTGTATATATCTATGTATGTATGGATGGATGTATATTTGGAATCTTTGAAATGTTGGCAAATGCCATGTTCCAACTATTGTCTGAATCCTATGTTGAATTTCCAGCATTGAAAGGCATTTAACACATTTGAATGAATTATTTAAACTTCTATAATCTTGATCTCCACAGTGGAATCTGCAGGAAAGATTTAAAAAATGGTCAAGATGGGAGTAACAGCTCTCTCTAGCTATCCATCCATCCATTCATCTATCATCTAATTTATATATTGCATATCATACCTGCCAGCCTCTATTTTGCAGATAAAGCAGTAAAATAATATAAAAATTATAAAAATATTATTATAAAAATAATATAAAAGTTATAGGTAAAAACAAGTTGAAAACCATATTAAAACAAGAATTTTAAACCAGATTAAAAATTAAAAAGTGACAGTTGCAAAGTTTTGATGATCTGGCAAATATTTCAATGCAAATTACTCAGAACTATCTATCTATCATCTATCTATCTATCTATCATCTAATTTTTATGCAACTCATCTCCCCCAAAAGTTGACTATAAATATTGCTCATCCATAATAGGGACAAAAACAAAAACGTGTCATCAAAGTGTAGCATAAAAACCTGCAAGCCACAACAATTGACTGTTCATTACAATGTGGCTAAATGGATATTCTCGGAATTGCTCTGGTGTAACAGTGCAGGAGCTTAATTAAATAAAGAGAGCTGAAAGTTATGCTTTATTTATTAGGGCTTTATGCCACAGTAATGCAAGGGAAAAGTTGCCAATTTAATAAAGTGCTCCAAATGTGATGTTCCCTTCATATTTTATTAATATCTAAGCAACTCTAATAAATACACACTAGCATTTTCTTCTACAATCTTTATGATGAGTTGTTGCATGACTAAAATACAAAAAAGCAACATGAAGCTGTCAGAATAAGGTATTAAATGATTCAGAAGGCCCATAGTAAAATTTACATTAAAAATCCTTGTAAACAATAATATAATTTAGCAGAGCAACCCAAGCAAGAAACATCAGATATACTTCAAAAGGTACATAATATATCGAAGGTTATTTAAATTATATATGATACTTTCTTGGTTGTTTCTAGAAAGAAGGAACCTACTAAAGGATCCTGTAAGCATTATGTGTTTACATACATTATGTGTATGTAAATGTATAATGTACTGAATCAAGTCAGATCAATATCCAGCAGGTACATCGAACCAACATGCTAAACTGTAGGTTTTTATGATTCAATGTATTATAAGGAATCATTTATAATTTAGTTTAAGAGCTGTGGTGGCATAGTGGTTAGAATGCAGTATTGCAGACTAATTCTGCCAACCGCCAGTAGTTTGATTCTGACTGAATCAAGGTTGATTCAGACTTTCATTCTTCTGAGGTCAGTAAAATGAGGACCCAGATTGTGGGTCACAATATGGTCACTATGTAAACTGCTTAGAGATGGCTATAAAGTACTGTGAAGCATTATATAAGTCTAAGTGCTACTGGTATTGCTATATTGTGCACATACAGAAAATACATTAACTTAGTAACCAAGCTATATGAATGCATCCACAGTAAAGCTGATCACTCTTTGTCCCTTCTTTCCATCTCTTCCATCCCAATTTGGAAGAACTGAGGAATAATCTGAGATATTGAGCATCCAACTTATATGGCCATCCTTCTGTAACCTACAACGGTAGATGGGAGCTACAACAAAGGTCTATAAATTAAAACTATCATAAGTGAAGCAGGTTTTAATGTTCATTTTATACCTTCCCCATGTTTAATCTGTATTAAAAATCATGTTGTTTCTTTTTCAGGTGTATAATATCTTCAAGGTCACTTACTCCAAATAGTATTTGCCCAGTTTCTGTTACCAGAGGTATCCTTGTAAAATTCTGACCTTTGTCTCTTTTTTCCTTTGTTTTCCTTTGAAAACAAAGCATTGACTTAAAAATGCTTTGATGGATATGTTTCTTCCATCTAAAAGCTGGGGGAAAGGTGAGGACTGCACTAGATTCTAGCAGAGATTCTATACTAGGAGTGTCCATGTCCATGCATTATAATCACAATTTTCAAAAATATGGCCAATTAATTTGGTTCCATTTGTATGCACAGATTCTCCCAGCTGTATTCTCAGCCAGGAATCTATTGCTGGTGTACAATAGCATTTAGCAGATGCTAAACAGTATAATCACCTGTTGTTAGCCACAGGTAGCTTTAATTTTGATGTTAATTGCTTATAGTGTTTTGTTCACTGAGCTGCTTCAACTGTCAAAATCTGTGTGCTCAATGACAGATGGGTGACAGAACAAAATAGGTTGATGATCTCTTGAAAGAACAAGAAGATTACTTTTGTAATACACAAGAAAGCCACCTGACATAGCTATAAAGCTATAAAACAGTTCAGGATATTTCCTTTTAGAAATAACAGCTCAAGGTAAATGATGTGTCCCGGAATAGAATAGAATAGAATAGAATAGAATAGAATAGAATAGAATAGAATAGAATAGAATAGAAT
>NW_020769337.1:3843324-3855752 GCF_900518735.1 Pseudonaja textilis | reverse complement strand
ATCTATCTATCTATCTATCTATCTATCTATCTATCTATCTATCTATCTATCTATCTATCTATCTATCTTCTGACCTACTGACCTACCAACCAATTTATCTTTCTATCTATCTGTCACACTTTTTTATATTAAAAAGTTGTTTGCATGGGGAATCACCACAGCACCCCTAGTAACACACATTTGGCCATTTTTCCTGTATCAGAATGCCAGTTCTCTGTCTCTCTCTGTGTGGGTCTCTCTGTGACTCTCTGTCTCTGGGTCTCTCTGGCTCTCTCTCTGTGTCTCTGTCTCTCTCTGTGTCTGTGTCTGTGTCTGTCTCTGTCTGTCTCTGTCTGTCTGTTTGGCTCGCTCTCTCTCTCCCTCCCTCCCTCCCTCTCTGTCTCTTTCTCTCCCCTCTCCCCTGAATGGGGACCAGTGAGAACAATGTTTATTTTGGGCAGTTATCAACTGTGTTGACATACTGCTTAAAGGCTTACAAGATATATTCACAATACAGAATAACAGAGTTGGAAGGGATCTTGGAGGTCTTCTAGTCCAACCCCCTGCTCAAGCAGGAGACCCATTTCAGACAAATTGTTGGCCACTCTTTCCTTGAAAGCCTCCAGTGATGGAGGCAAGTTGTTCCACTGATTAATTGTTTTGTCAGGAAATTTCTTTTTAATTCTAGTTGTATCAGTCTTTGATAAGTTTCTATCTGTTGCTTCTTGTCCACCTTTTGTGTGCTTTGGAGAAACACCTGAAGGCTGGAGGTTGATCTCTCTTATTTGTGGCAACCCCTTAGATATTGGAAGACTGCTATCATATCATCCCTGGTTCTTGTTCTCATTAACTACACACCCATGCTAAGCTTACTTAGTATTAACCTTGGTTTGCTATTCAGTTTCTGCATTGTATAAAGCTTTTAATGTATTGTGCAAGTACTGTATTTTAGCAAATACAGTACTTTAATCATCAGGATAATCTTATTGTATGAACACAGCCACATTCAAGTGTGCATGCAAAAGAATTGCCAAGGCAACATGGCAATGTTTTGTTATATATCATTTGTGCCTGTTTTAGTCTGAACCATTTTGTTAAAAGAGGCATCCTATGGATGAAATGAATGAGTCTAAACATTAAATTCATGCACACAAGGCATTTTGGAAAACTAGTTCTTCTGGCTGAATGTTGTAATTAAATGCATAGGCTCTAATTATACACCAGAAGTTTTCTTAGATTTAAAAATAAAATTCTTATCTGCTCTCAGTTACTTCCATGTAATTAGTTTTAAAAGGGAGTTGTGTTTTGTAGCCAGTATACCTTTCAAGACCGTTTCTGTTAACTGACAGATGAGAGTTAATTTCCCCTATGTGTATACCTGCAAATCAGTGTTGGAAAGACGCTACAGAAAGAAGCTGAAAAAGAAAAAAGTCATGAAAGAAATTAATGAGACAGGTGAGAATTAAAGCATGTTTCCATAACATGAGGGATTCTAGTTCATTAGAATTTTCCACTAGAGAAGGTATGGTCAGGATGGTGATCCTGCATGGAGTAGACAGCTAGATTAGATCAAGGTTTCCCAACATGATCAATGTCAATGAAGGATCAATGTTAGTAATATTAACATTAGTATATTTGTATTATTAGTTAAAGTAATGTTTATTAAATTATTTTTCAGATAATAAATTTTTGGGAGATTAAGCAATAATCTGAAACTTCATGAAAGGGTCAATGAGTTGAAGAGTTTGGAGATCAAATCGAGATGAACTTGATGGTAACTTCTGATTCTATGAGTTTATGAAGGATATGAATTCTCATGGATGAGAGCAGACAGCTAGTGCCACAAGTCTTGCAAGACTGACCCATTTACATTTTTCATGATCACTCCAAAGGATTATTAGCAAATTAAGAGATACAAGCTTTTTACTCTATGTGTTTCAAAGAAGATAACTGATAATTTGTACCCCAAATTCTAGAACAGAAACATTAAACATGTTGTCATTTATTGGCAGTCTGAACCGGTACAGTACAATTTGACTGCATAATAATAATAGTAATAGCATCAAGACTTATATGCCACTTCACTGTCCTTTACAAAAGAGTGGTGGGATTCAATTTTTTTTAGTACCTGTTCTGTGGGCATGGCTTGGTGGGCGTGGCAGGGGAAGGATACTGTAAAATCTCCAGTCAGAGGTGGTATTTGCCGATTCTCCGAACTACTCAAAATTTCTGCTACCTGTTCTCCAGAACTGGTCAGAATGTACTGAATACTACCTCTGTTTACAACCTCTCTTAAGTGGTTTACAGAGTCAGTACATTGACCCCAACAATCTGGGTCCTCATTTTACTGACCTTGGAAGGTTGGAAGGCTGAGTCAACCTTGAGCTGTTTAGAATCGAACTCCTAGAGTGAGCAGTGAGTTAGCCTGCTTTACTGCATGCTAACCACTGTGCCACCATGGCTAATTTGCCTATTACATATCCTGGAACCAATTTGCATTATTTTCTTCAATGTTTTATATTCTTTGGGTCTCTTCTTACTTGTCCTTTTCCATCAAGCATAAATCTACTCTTAGCTTTGAAAGCTCAGTAAGTGACTTTGAGCCAGTCAGTCTCCTACAGCTCAACTTATGTCACCAAGTTCTTATGGGGAACATTGAAGAATCAGTGCAATTTGCAGTGCCCTGAGTGTCAACCCTGAAGCTGACTTGACCAAAGCAATTTTCAGTGTTGCCACACTGGAGCTGAGGGATAGGGAGGGGAGATAGAGGAGATTTTGTAGCCAAAACAAAATATTGGGAACTAAGGAAATTCTCACACCTGGTTGGAGGAAGGTGGAACGATGCAACCCGGTTGCCAGACTGCACCATGATTGGACCATGTGACTGATTGTTTTGAGAAAGTGGAAAATCTTTTACTTTTAATTAGGTGAAAACCAGAGGAGTTTTAATTAGGTGAAAAATCAGAGTCGGTTTTCACCAAATGCGTGCCAATATGATATTTCCAATAAAGCTATTCTTTGAGGAATCTACTGATCTTGGAGTTTTGCTTTATATGGATTTATTACTTGGAACCCTGACATTGAACCCTGAATATATATTGTTGTTGTTATATCCTACCTGTGGCTTCGCATTATTGCACACCATCCCTTTGGCTTCTCACCATTGCACCATGAACTCTATGACAAAATCCAATAGTTTACTATAGTTCAAAGTGAAGCAAAAAATAACAGATTAATTTGGAACAGATTTCTTTCTGCAATCCCTCAAACTCTACCTGCTCTTAGCACTGACTTTTGGCACTACAGTTGCTGAGAACTGGGAGCCTAGTTTGCTGCTAGTTGAAATTGAGAAATAAATAAAATTTAGTGGAAATCCTTTAAAGGATCTCATATAGTTAAGAAAATAATCCCGCTCCCTCCCACCTTGCAAAAATGAAAAGTCCTAAATCTTCCCACACATGTGACACAGATTGCCCATTTTATATTATTTCTTAATTCTTCCACCACATTAAAAAAATAAATAAATATGGTCCCTGAATCCAAATGATTAACTATCTAAAGCTGAAAAGAACACTCGGGATGTCCAACATACAGTCTGAGAACTAATTGGAGCTATTAGTTTAATTATTATTATGAATGACTGTAATATGTTGAATGCATGATGATATTTCATTGTTCTCCTCCCTAATGATGTCAATGCATAAAAGTTAAATGAGAAAAAAATTACTAACACTGGATACAAACAATACAGAGTAAGTTGTGGCTGGGAGCAGCTGTGTAAATTAGGCCAAACAAATAAATATCTGGTTTTTTTTTTTTCTCTTTATCCTCTCTTTTGCAGATTTCTATCTGAAACGGCAAAGCAGAGCTGCTCTTTAAAAAAAGAGATGGGCTTTAAGTTGTCAAATTTCAATTTTTTGCTTTTCGCAAGTCATAATAGAATCACAATATCTGTGAGATGCACTTACATTTAATGGAGATGATTTCCGGCCCTGGATGGGTGTCTCCTGTTGAGGTGTTAATGAAAGACAGAGGCTATGGCTATTGTGGGTAATTTTCACTCAGTCTTCGTGGCTAAAGAGAAAAAGTTTTCACTACTGGTACTGAAACAGCTTTCTCTAACTTACCCAGTCTTAAATGTCCACCTTCAGGATGAATGTATGCCTATACATGTAACTAGCTCTATACCCTTGCTTCGCTACGAAACAATGTGATAGGGCTTAGTTTTGGGGGAGGAAAATAAGGGGAAAAAATTGTGCCTCTGCCTACCAGCATCCATCATATTGATCTAGCTAGTGTCCAGTCAGTGTGTGAGAGAGTTGAGGGCTGTTTGGAAACAGTATTTGCTGTGTGAGCAAGAAGGAGACAGCAAGGAGCCTGGGCGTGGCTTAGCTCAAATGTTCTGTGCTAAAGCTGGTTGCTGCTGTGAATGTAAAACTGAAACTCCTCTCCCCTGCTTCTGTTTTGCATTTGGAACAGATTTCTTTTCGGGTGGGGAGGGGGAATAGAACTCCTTAGCATCAGAGCGTGTTAATAATAATAATATACAAACTACTAATGCTCTGATGGTCATTTTGAAAAACCCTTTCTTAGTGAGCACCTAGAAGCCAAGCGGAACATATGTACCAAAGTTCAAGTCTGTAGGCTTTACGATTCTGGAGATTTTGTGATGATGCATAAGTGGCATTCCACTTTTATATATATAGATATGCATTGACATTAGCTATATCACATAACAGTTTGTTAATGGATTAAACTCAAGAATACACTAAGGCAGAAGCTTGTCCACTCCAAGGATAAAACACCCAGACATAAGCACTACACCGTTAGCTACCCATTACTGTTTGGGAAACCTGCACTGACATGAAGATAGAGAACCATAACAGAAGAGACTTGACTACCAATTCTCACTAAGGATGGAATCCTAGACATACTTGCTTTGATTTGGCTTCCCTAGGAACCCTTACTACTAGGCTGTACTTAATAGTGTTGAGTCAAGAATATAACTGGCAGGAATGTGGAGAGCTTCAAAAGAAGTACTTTGTTACACTAAGTTTCTAGGGAAGTGCCTTAAATCAACCTTGAAACTCAAGTAGCCCTACTTCTAAATGGTAGAACAGACCAGCAAGTAGATTTCTCCTTGATTGATCAAAGTGGCTTCCAAGCATGTGACAAACCCATTTTCTTCAAAGAAAAGGCACTGGTTGAACATTCCTGCTGCAAGGCTTCATACAGCATTGTCTCTATTCAACAAATTAAACTTTTGAGATAGAATACCTCACTTCTGTGACTCACAGCGAAGCTGTGTGTCTCCTTCCTGCATACTTATTAAATGGCTCATTCCAGTTCTTTGTTTTTTCTCTGACTTATCCAAGAAAAAAAATTGCACATCATTCCACAGGGCTTACTTCTAGGTCATTCTTTAAAATACTGTTATCCATGATGTTATCGAGTTAGCTTTCACCAGACTTATTTTTTTCAGTCTTACCAACCTCAAGGAGTTATCATGGGAATTGATTGTGACAAGAAAAAAATCCTGCATGTCACTCTGAGCAACTAGAATTAATAGAGATATAAAATTCAAGTCAACAACTATATATTTATACATGAAGTTTAATGATTTGTCTGCATGCTATCATGAAAAAGTGTATCATGCTTTCAGTTGGGCTTGTAACAGGAGGAGGAGGAGGAGGAGGAGGAGGAGGAGGAGGAGGAGGAGGAGGAGGAGGAGGAGGAGGAGGAGGAGGAGTTCATTGTAAGTTTTGTAAATCAATCAATTTACACTTACCTGCCCTATATACAAATGCGTGGGGGGGGGGACTTCTCAGAATTTGAGTCATTATTAAAGAAATATGTACAAAATGTGCATATTAAAAATTCATTATAATTAATTACAAGGAAAATGTTTTTAAAAGGTGATTACATAGAAAATTAAGAACAAAGACATAATATGCCTGCTAATGACTAAGGAAGGAACCTTGGAGGTATTATGGTTCAGTGGTTAGAATACAGTACTGCAGGCTACTTCTGCTGACTGCCAGCTGACTGCAATTTGGCAGTTTGATCTCATGAGGCTCAAGGTTGACTCAGCCTTCCATCCTTCCGAGTTCAGTAAAATGAGGACCCAAATTATTGGAGGCAATACATTGACATTGTAAACCGTTAAGAGAGGACTATAAAGCACTGTGAAGCGGTATATAAGTCTAAGTGCTATTGCTTCTAGTTGAATTTACTGCTCAAGCAGATCCTATAACATACCAGACAAGCAGCTGTTCAGTCTCTTCTTAAAAGCCTCCAGTGATGAAGCACCCACACCTTCTGAAGGCAAACCATTCTCACTGTTAGGATATTTCTCCTTAGCATAAAAACACTCAGATATCTACACATTTTCATACTTATTTTTGTTGTGGAATTTGTAGAGTGGTGCTGATACAGGAATGACATAAAAATAGTAATTCAAAAAGTTCAGCAAAATAAATATTGATGGATGGATTCATCCTCACCTTATGTTCATCATGAACATAAAATAGGTAAATATTCATTTACATGAGCTAATATGAATGAGTCTCAAACTGCAGCACTGCTATAAATCAGTGATCGCCAAAATCACCAAAACCTGCATGTGCAAATAAAGGCTACACCCACAAACCCCAAAATGTAATGTGCGTGCATCCCCCGTGCATGCACCCCCCATGCATGCACCTCACACCCTGTGCATGATCACATGTCCTCAACACATGTACCCTGAGCCCTCCACATATGCATGCATCTCTCCACATGCATCCCACTCTCTGTGCATGCATGAGCATCCCCACATGTGGCCCACCCCTCCACACATGTGTGACAGAGACCCAAAGACCAGCTAGCCAGCAGGAGATGCATGTGCGTGTGCAAGGGCTCAGCATGCACACGTGCCATAGGTTCTCCATCATGATTATAAATGAATTATTGACAAAACAACTAGCAATCTCCGATCTTACAAATAAAATGCTACCAATTTAGTGGTGGGATTCAAAAAAATTTAATACCATTTCTGTGGGCATGGCTTGGTGGGCGTGACTTGTTGGGCAGAGCAGGGGAAGGTTACTGCAAAAATATCCTATTCCTTCCCCACCCCACAAACCTGCTTTCCAGCTCTGTTCTCCTGTGCAGGGCAACAGAAGAAGACCCAGCCAATCAGCTGGGACTCGGGAGGCAGAGAATAGATGGGGCGGGGCCAATCAGAGGTGGTATTTGCTGGTTCTCTGAACTACTCAAAATTTCCACTATCTCCAGAACTGGTCAGAACCTGCTGAATACCACCTCTGTAGAGTACCCAAAATGTATGGATATACCCCAGTGCTAAATGTTGTCAACCATGAAGCTGGCTGGATGGTGGCCATTTTCCTGTTCTACTGGGGGTTTTCTTTTTTCCAAAACTTCCATGCTGACACAGACTGGAGTTGAGGGATAGGGAGGGAGGGTGTAGCAATAGCTCGGGTGCTATAACCAAAATGAACATTCTTTCCCCTGGGAACCAAGGACATATATGTAGATGGTTGGGGGATGGAGACAGAAGCCACCCCATGTTTGGATTGTATGCTGATTGGATCATATGACTGACACCTCTGGGAAAGTGACAAACTTTTACTTTTAATTGGGGAGAGGGAACCAGTGGAAATTAGATCCGGTTTTCACCAGCATTGTGCCAATATGACATGCCCTAATAAAATGTTCTTTGAGGAGATCTTGTGCCTTAGAGTTCTTTGGTTTGGGGTTATGTTAGAAAGAACCTTGATAAATGTATTGAACTCTGAATCTTTTTCATAAAGAAAACATGCAGAAGGTATGAGGGATTTTGAGTTGTTTTCTTTTGAAAATATTATGCACAGGGACCACATATTCATGGTCCTTAAAATTGCAGCCATCAAAGTGGCCCCACAGCCAAAGGATTGCGATTCAGGTGCTTGGCAATCAAGTGCAATTACAACATTTAGAGCATCCAATGGTTGTGTGATCACTGTTTTCAGCCATCTTTGCCAGTGCCCTACAAGCAAAGTCATTGGGGAAGCCAGCAGGTGGTCACAAATGGCAATCGCTCTTAGCAATTGTATGAGATTTATTTGATAATTTGATGATCCAGCGGAACTGCTATCACTGCATTTTATGTCTGTGTCACTTAGAGATGGAGTTCCCAATTGCCATCATTAATTGAGTCATTTGGTCAACTTTGGCAACCTTCTACTGTAAATGTAAGACAGAATATAGAAGCACCTTGTCAGTTTTTCAAGATAGGAAACAGTTCATTTAGTGACAGTCGCAGTTACAATGGCAGTGAAAAAAGTGACTTCTGGCCATTGAGAAATACTAACCATGAAAAATACTGAGACTCATTTGTTGGAGTTCAGGGGGTCAAAATGGTGGCCCACAGGCCAAATGAGTCATGCACAGGCCACACCTACCCAGCTCTGTGAAGGGGAAAAATGTCATGAAACATCACATGTCAACAACGTGACATGGCAAGTTTGACACCTGTGATGTAAATTATAATAAAAGAAACTTGAAAACCTGACAGAGCTTTTCTTTCTCTCTTTCTTATACCCAGAGAGTCAAGGCAAAGTTATCTCAAGTTTCTTCTTTATCCACTCCGCTCTTTCCACCTTAAGCTTATGTTTAGTAATGGCTACTGAATACTTTCTTCCAAATGATCTACACACACACATACACACACACACACACACACATACACACACACACACACACACACGATGATGATGATGATGATGATGTTACTAAGAAATCATGGCAAAGTATGTTTATCTACCCTCAAAACAGTCTTAGAAAGAAATCAGAACATTTCCGGCAAAGTCACCTCAGTTTTGCCTCATCTGTTTTTCTATCTCCTGCAACTCCATTTTGTGGTGCTAATGGCATGAGGATTTATTGACTCTTAGACAAATGGTGAAAAGAAGGGGAGAGGGAAAACATGATTGTGAACCAGTAGAACACAGTTACACAGAGATCCTGCTTTTCTGTTCTAATGTTATGGGCAGCTTAGGATAAATGGATACTTATGTGCTGGTTTATTTTTTTATTTAAATTGCATACAGATAGTCCTTGACCTACAGCAGTTCATTTAATGACCATTCGCAGTTACAAAGGCAGCGAAAAAGAGTGACTTCAGGCCGTTTTTGCACACTTACAAACCATTGCGGCATTTTCACAGTCCTGTGATCAAAATTTGGATGCTTGTCCACTGGTTCATATCTATGAGGGTTGCGACCTTCTGACAAGCAAAGTCAATGGGGAAGCCAGATTCACTTAACAACCGGGTTGCTGACTTAACAACTGTGGGGATTCACTTAACAACTATGGCAAGAAAGGTCATAAAATTGGGCAAAATTAAGTTAGCAACTATTTCACTCACCAACATAAATTTGGGGCTTAGTTGTGGTTGTAAGTCAAGAACTTCCTGTATTTCTTTTTGGGAGATATGTTGCTTGAAAGAAAACCTGTTAGCACAACTAAATCATGTAGCACCAAACCTATCTGATGCTCTAATCTTGCTTACAGAAAATCCATGCAGATTAGTTGAAACATGCATCTCCTGAACATACAGACATTAATGGTTCACGAGATTGTTTGGATGTGAAGAACAGGCAACTGGAATGTCCATACCTAGGAAAATCTCTAGAAGATCTCTAAAAAAATTAACACCTGTTGCATAATCTATAGTTCAGGTTTTTTCCAAAGTTCATTATTTGAAGAAGAAATGTGTGGAAGCTTTTTAAAAATTTCCTGGTCAGTTGATTCTCTGTGAAATGAAGAAACTTGGCCCGTCAATGAAGTTGTTGCCAAGAAGTATTAGAAAATACTGAAATTACATGATGTGCACCATCTTGAATATACATCAGTGCAAAAACTCTTAATTGCCTTAAGAAGCGAATTGTAACTTTGGAAGCTGGGAGTTCCAACATTTTTCCAACTGTGATGGGACCTCCAAGCTTTGAAACCACACATATATTTATGTTACTTGCAGAACATGTTTCCTGAGTTAATTGGATTTTCAGTGGATCATTTTATTATTGATTTATTTATTAAATTTATGTGCCACCCATCTCACTCCGCAAAGTGACTCTTACTATTAAAATCATACATATAACAATATTGAAAACATTAAATGCAGAGACAAGAAGCAAATGACTAAATTGTAGGCGGTAACATCTTCTCAACCCATCAGCCAATTCCAATACTGAGCTGAAGTAAACTACAACTCAAAGAATATGGAATTCAGGTACAGAATGTATTAACCCCCAAAATGGAGAAGCTGACCTTTGTTAGCCTACAATGACAAGAAATCATAAGGATTATTGCAGCTTTTCTGACCAATATATTTTATTAAATTCAATAAACTTTTATGGGTTGCAACTCATTTCATTGGATGAATAGAATCATGAAGTTCATTTTCTCATATGCATATATAAAATATATGTCACTTGTCAGAACAGGAAGTACTAGAACAATTGAAAGATCTATTTCTGAGAAAGTTTTATGGAGTAGATCTTTTGATGGGCAAAGAAACATTTATTTCTTTTCCATTGTCATCCCCTCCTGCTCTGCCAAATTAAAATTGTGTGGACTTTCACATTCCTGATTTGGGATCAGAAGTGGTATTCAGCAGGTCTGACCAGTTCTGGAGAACCGGTAGTGGAAATTTTGAGTAGTTTGGAGAACCAGCAAATACCACTTCTGATTGGCCCCGCCTCCATCTATTATCTGCCTCCCAAGTCCCAGCTGATTGGCTGGGTCTTCTTTTGTTGCCCTGCACAGGAGAATGGGGCTGGAAAGCAGGTTAGTGGGGAGGGGAGGGAATGGGATTTGCAGTAACCTTCCCTCAGGAGTAAGGTGGGAAGGTTTTACAGTATCCTTCCCCTAGAATGGGGTGGTAATGGAGATTTTACAGTATCCTTCCCCTACTATGCTCACCAAGCCACACCCACCAAGCCACACCACGCCCACCAAGCCATGTCCACTGAACTGGTAGTAAAAAAAAAATAACCCCACAACTGTCTGGAATGGAAAAAGTTGAGGAAAAATTCCTTACATAAAAGACAATCAATTGCAGTTTTGCAGTTTTTATATCCACTAGGTAAAGTGTTTTCTCACTAGGTTTTCTCCAAATTTGCAAACTGCAGTCATACCTCACCCTTTCAGGTAAGATTATAGCTTACCAAAAGTACTTGTTTTAAAACTGAGCCCTTTGTCAATGAATCATCACAGAGATAAAATATTCAGTGGCACGATTTCCAGTCTACATAACTTCTGCAATGTCACTTCTATCTCATCAAAGCACAAAAACCTGAAAAATAACCAAATCTTACCTCCCCATTTTAATAGAACAGTGTTCCCATTTAATGCCTTCATTGTATAAAAAGTATGTGCGTTTTTTCTTGTCAAGATGGTAAATAGCATTTCATTATGACCAAATATTTCTCATAATGAAGTGCTATCTATCCTTTATTTCTTTTTGTGATCAAATGTGAGTGGCTTTTGGTAAATTTTCATGAATTTTAATTCATTTCAAATTGAACTACTGAATATAATAGAATTGCTGTTTTTCTCCTAAGTATAATGAAGAAAGAAGAGGAGAAGAGGAGGAGGAGGAGGAGGAGGAGGGGGAGGAGGAGGGGGAGGAGGAGGAGGAGGAGACTGAGGAGACAATGTGACACTGTACAAACTTCAAAAATATTTCTGAAGAGGTAGTTCATATGAGTCCACATCTTTCTGCTTATAGATTAAAGTAGTCGCTCTTTATGACGCTTCCACATTAGATGGAAAAAAGATGTCATTGCTTCTCAGGGATTGATTTATTGTCACCCTTAAAAGTAGCAGCATCTGTTTTCAGAGGCATGAACATTTGAACAGAAAGGAGTTGTTTTAATGAATGAGAGAGAAGTGCTCAATTTGCATTTCTACAGGCTCCAAATTCAGAAGCGTCCACAGGATCTGATGGGTGCATCAGAATGTCAATATCTAGATGGAAATATCACAATATATATTTAATCATATGCTTTCCTTACCCCTCTACAGACATGCATATCTCCCAAATGCATTCCAAATTATTTCTAAAACATTCACAGCCTTAATGTGAAATCTTTAACATAGGGAATAGGAACAACCACTCTACTGATTATTCGTATTACCCCTGCCAATTACTTTTTATTTGGTTATTCTAGTCAACAGGAAGGTAAAATGTATCTTGCATTGCATCTTGAATCAAAGTAGCTAGCCTTGTGTATTCTGAATTAATCCAGATTTATTCCAACTGTTTCAAAATGGACTCAAAACCAAATTTAAGAGTCAGTACCCACCCCTGATCACAATTCTAAGATTATCTATCCATCTATCTATCATCTATCATCTATCTATCTATCTATCTATCTATCTATCTATCTATCTATCTATCTATC
>NW_020769337.1:3828989-3843314 GCF_900518735.1 Pseudonaja textilis | reverse complement strand
ATCTATCTATCTATCTATCTATCTATCTATCTATCTATCTATCTATCATCTATCTATCATCTATCCATCATATTTAGAAACCATCCATGTGTAGCACTTTCCTTATCCCATGAGACTGAATGTAGTGGGTCACTTTTATGCTTTGCATCTCCCTGAGAAAATTATCCTTTAATGTATTATGTTCCACATTTCACTATCTCCTTACTGATTTACAGAACATTTTCCTTGGTGCTGAAGAAGAACAGAAAAAAACAAAATGAAATCTTCATTATATATGTAAGCAGGGAATGTACTTGCAAATTAAGTCTGATGGAAGAGTGTCATTCAATTTGAAGTTCCCATTTCTCAATGACCTTACATCATGCTGGGATGATTAAGAGCTTTTCTTAGTACTGCTAAGACCTACACCTGCTCCCTTTCCTCTTTAATTCTGTATCTCCTCCGTTTTGGAAGAAATCCATTGTGAAATGCAGCCTTACAGCCATAATATCTTTCAGATTATTATATACACAAACAATTGCCACGAACTGCAGTTTTATATAATTTTCTTGCCACTACCATATCAGCTTAAGAGCAATCCTACCAATGTGCACACATAAATCAGCCTCATTAAATTCAATGGACTTACTCTCCCATAAGTAAATGTAGCATCATAGACTGAAAATCACAGACAAATGGTTTAGGCTCTTTTTCAGTTATCTAAGTGGGGATGCAGTATAATGTTGAGAAGGGAATGCAATAATAACATTATTAGTAACCCTCAATCAATTAAGACAGCTTTATTCTGAACAGCTTACATCCTGCAGTGATATCTGTAACACCACAAAACATCAATATGTGCCTGTCCCAAAACATCAATATGTGTCTGTCCCCCTGTTCTTGAAAAGGACTCAATAGGTGGATAAAAATGTGAACTCCAGTTTGAATAACTGACCGTATAATGAACTATAATTGTAATAGATGCCTTGGGTATAGTCCCAAAACATCTGGATCACCTCTTGGACACCACTGGCATTGACAAAATCTCCATCACTCAATTGTAAAAGCTGTTATTGGAACAGCTTTCATCCTGCAGTGATGCCCTAATACCATTAAATAGCATCTGTCTATCCCAGATCTTTGGCTTTCTAGTTATTGGAATTGTCCCAGTGCTAATTGCTTTGGTATTTCCTCCACTAAGTTTGAACTTTGACATATTTTTCAATCTCTTAATATATTCCCTCTTAACTTCAGAGTGCTTGATGTTGTAAGCTTCAAGGATGCCTAAATATTTGTAGTGATTGTTTCATCCCAACTTTTGATCTTATTTCCATAGGGCAGCTTGATTTTTTTTCCAGTTTTCACTGTTTTTCCTTGACTGATGGCAAGAGTGGCACATTTATCCAGTCTAAACTCCATTGCAATATCTTGGCTGTATATTTGAACAGTGTTGAGCTGTGATTATATTTCTGATGGTGTATTTCCGTACTGCTTCAGATTATCTGTATAAAAGAGGTACGATAGTCTGGTGGATGTTTTGGAGCATTATTATTGATATTATACATTGCAGAATATTCAAAATTAATTAGATACTAAGATATGAAAAAGATGTTGAGACAAGTACAAAGAAGAACAACTAAGATGATTAGGGGACTGGAAATTAAAACATATAAAGAATTATTATATCACGTTTAATGAAAAGAAGGACTGGGGTGACATGATAATAGTGTTCCAATATCTGAGGGGCTGCCACAAAGAAGAGGGGGTTAAGCTATTCTGCAAAGCACCTGAAGGCAGGACAAGAAGCAATGGATGGAAACTAATCAAGAAGAGAAGCAACCTAGAACTAAAAAAAATCCTGACAGTTAGAACAATTAATTGGTGGAATAACTTGCCTTCGAAAGTTATGGGTGCTTCAGCACTAGAGGTTTTTAAGAAGAGATTGGCAACCATTTGTCTGAAATGGCATGGGGTTTCCTGCCTGAGCAAGGGGGTTGGACTAGAAGACCTCCAAGGTCTCTTCCAACTCTGCTATATTGTACTAAGTTCACATTAGAAATGCATCCATTAAGAGGAAATTTATATAGATCTCAGTGGGATTTATCCTCATACTAAACTGCCTACATTTAGGCTTTAATTCTTAAAATATCTTCATAAGGCAAACAGGTGTTATTTAGTTTCAGTCTGAAGGTGAGGACAGTTGAAACATGGTCTATCACTATTGCATGGCTGTTTAATACTCAATGACAGGAAATGCATACATAGTGATTAATGTTTTGCCCCAGGAAACAACCCTTCAGACAGTTGTGTCTGAGTATTTTGATGCTTTTAGTCTGAAATTTACTGTAGGATACTAAAAGAAATTAAAATTGCTAGTGTTTATTGTCACATGTGAGCTGTTGCCACAGTTGCTTCTACCACTTAAATTTGCATAGGCTATCATCTATGAACCAAATAAAAATGTGCCCTTCCAGAAATATTATATACTGGGCAGGTCAAAGATAAAGGAGCAAACTCAAAATATGAACTGCTGGAAAAGAAAATAGCAACTCATTGCTAAATAGCAACTATTGCTATAGTTGCTAAATAGCAACTCATTGCTATTTTCTTTTCCAGCAGTTCATATTTTGAGTTTGCTCCTTTATTCTGGACTAAAATTTGTATCATTATTAAAGATGAAGCGAAGAAGGTAAACTGATGGCTGATGTGTTGTAAATTTTAAAATGGAAAGGAAAAGGAATAATTTGTCCAGCCATATTCTGAAAACTGGAGAAGAACAAAAAGAGGCAAGAATTCATTGCTAAATGAACAATTAAAAGAAAGTGAATATATAAATTAATAGGAAAGGACAATGTTGCAGATGTTGATGTAATACTATCAATGCAATAAGGTGATACAGCAAAAGTGGTCTATAAGCACATAAACAGCCAAGGGATTGAAATTTATATTCCAGTACAGAGAAGTACAATGATAAAGAATGTTCAAGCAATAGAATAGAATAGAATAGAATACCTTTATTGTCATTGCATTCTACAAATACAATGAAATTTGAAAACTACTCCAGCACAGTGCCCCAAACACCACATCACAATCACACTACAGAGTATTTAAAAATTGAAATAATAATAATAATAATAATAATAATAAACCTAGTCTAAAACCTATATAAAACATGTAATAAGTTAGATAGTTTAAAAATGCTACTATATACAATCACATATGCATTGTTTGATTCAAGACAGTTATTGCCTTGGAGAAGCAAAACATCTTCAAAGAAAAAACAAAACAGAAACTCCAGTTGCCTCTTGAAAAAACATCTTTGGGATTAGGTTGGAATATGAGGCATCTAAACTATACAATCTGAGAAAAGAGCAAACTAGATCTATATCAGTCAAGATGAAGTCAAGAATCATTGGGAATGAAACCCAGAGTTGAAAGCCATAATATAGAGACTGACAGAAGACAAGGGGGCTTGATACTTATAACACAAGCATGAGCTTGCAAGAACTCAAAGATGCAGAACAGTTACTGGAAAACAGTCCTGTAGAAATGAAAAGGATCAAAAGGAGTCAGAAATGATTGAACAACAAAAAGGCATCTAAGCAAATTTAGCTACGACAACATTTGAACAAAAGAATTTCTAGACTAACATTCATATGCTTATTAATGAAAAGATACTCAAACAAATGGAAAATTACAGGGAGGAAAAAAAATAATTCCATTAATATATTCACAAAATACTCAGAAAAGGGGGAAAAAAGTTATTTTCAAGGGTATCCCTCACACACACACACACACACCACCCTTAAATTGTAGGCATTGCATGTTACTAAAACCAAACTGCTTTCATTTGCTTTCATTTCTTTTCTTTGGAAGAAGACCCATTAATAGGCTGCTTTATAGCTTGTGGTTTCTTCTCAAGCAATCTGAATGCACTCGAGATGAGATACGCAATTATTACAACAGAATACAAAGTGGAATTCTTTCCAGCTTGACATTCCCAGTGCCCTTTAAGAAACTCGGAGGCTATAAAGTTATCAGTTGCGTGTCTTTTATGCTTGGCCTCATCAGCAACATCAAGCTGCTTCTTCTCTTGTAAGTGCCTGATGTTGGTCTTGGTGTTGTTGTCATCATTTGTCTATTTTTGCCAAATTAAGCTTGATGCACTTGATTCCCCCCCCCCCCCTTTAAGCTTTTAATCTTGAATTAATCAAAAATTTTGGATGCCACAAAGCAAAAACTGTAGTAGCGGTCCATGAATAAACCTCTTATGATAAAGTATCTCAGATTCACAGAGGCAGCTGTTATTCCTCATAGCTGCTCCAATAACCTGCCAGAAGTTGCTTTTCAGCTATGTCTCACGGCATCTGCTGACCTGCTGCTGCTATAACCTCTATGTCTTATTTCTCCTTGTAGGAGAGGAGAACAAAATATTATCTGCGACATACCTTTCTCTGGACTCCCATCCTTTTTACTGATGCAATAAATAAGGCATATATATGCTGATAGGGTTTAGGGCTGTGCTGAACGATAAAGGAATGAGACAAGCACCACAGTCAGTTTAAGCTTATGGGGTTTTCTTTGTAGAATAAGAATCTTTCAGCTGTTGGACAACTACCAACCATCTGGTGGAAATACAGAACATGAATTCTGATCGTGATCATTAAGCAGGCTAATGATGTTGGAAGTGATGGGGCTTTTTTTTTTTTTTTTTTTGTCAATTGGAGTCTCTCCACTCTGGGCACCTCTCATTTCTTTCTGGACTCTGAGTTAAGTAGGCTGTCCACACAGACTAGATGAAAAGAGCCAGGGCTAGAGTTGAAACAATTTATAAAAGTTCATCTTACTTGAACTCATAGGATGCTTCTTGAAGGGCAACTGAATCAATCTTATTAAAGGTCAGTTAAAATGATATTGTAGTTTTAATGTGTCTTAGAGGAGAGTGATTCAGATACATCTGAAGAAAAGATTTAACATACATTGGCCCTTAATCAGTCGTACCTTTGAGATTTCTGTTGAACGATGTTTCTATTCTGATACTTTTCTTCCCTCCAAAGTTGTCCATAAAGCTTATTGATGGCACACTAATTCTGTAATTGAAAAGTTCTTCCTGTGGAGAAACAGGGAGTTTCTTTGTAAAATGGGCTGTTGAGTTGCACTGAATATGTAAAATACATGTCTTCAATTGGGACAAAGCAAAGAACATGAAATAGCAATAGCACTTAGACTTATATACTACTTCACAGTGCTTTACAGCCACCTCTAAATGGTTTACAGAGTCAACATATTTCCCCCAACAGTCTGGGTCCCCATTTACCAACCTCGAAAGGATGGAAGGCTGAGTCAACCTTAAGCCTGGTGAAATTCAAACTGCCAAATTGCAGACAGCCGGCAGTAAGCAGAATTAGCTGCAGTACTGCATTCTAACCATGGCACCACCACAGCTCTTATGTTAGTTTTATACATTCAATTAGACCAGTTATAGCTCTAACAGTGCCCAACATCTGGCAGTATGCAGCTGGTCTTGACAGTTCCTAAAAAAAAAAAAGCTAAGAACATTGGTGTGATTAATAAAAAATGGGGCACCATTAAGTAATTCTAGAACTATGAACATCTAGGTGAAGACAATTGCAAAAACCCTCTGAATTGTTCCTATGGAAATTGAACCTTGGTTAACTTAAAAGGAATCTCTACTTAGAGATGCATCTAAGAGAGCAATCTTTCAATACATGCAGGGCTGTCACAGGAAAATTGGTATTTCCTGTGTGAGTAAGGCAAGTACCAGTGGGTGAAAGCATTAAAGAGAAAGATTGAACTTAAAATAAGGAATTAAGGAAGAGCTAGGAAATGCTATTAGCAATGGAACAATCTGAAGCATGAATGCTCCATTATTGGAGGTTTTCAGGCAAAAGTTGAATAATTGTTTGTCTGAGACGATATGAAGATTCCTGTCTGAGCAAAATTCAACACAATGCATTTCAGACATTTTTTAAATCTAGCTCTAAACGTACAGTATATGCCCTTAATTTATTTTTGTAAGCTACATCTCTAGAGCCAGAAATAATAACAGTTATGTTGTTGAACTGAAACAATCCTACTTAACCCACTAACCCAAATGCAGCCAAACTATCAGTCATCAAGGACATCCTACCAAAAGCATAAAAGTCCCATTATTTATAAATGAAGTGGATTAATTTCATTCTAGTAGCATTTGTTCATTGGTGGATTTGAAAGATTTACATCCTATTTTTCCCTTAAGAATTCATGGTAATTCTATAGGGATCTCCATATTATCCACTCAACAGCAATCAATAAGGTGGATTAAGGTGGATCAATAAGGTGGGCTAAGACAGAATGACTGGCATGAAACTGCCCTTTTAGAAAACCAGGCTGAATTTTGGCTTGAACCGGATTCAATCAAGACTACATGAAGTATTAACACCATTTTATAACTCCTTGGTAAGGCCACATTTGGAATACTGCATTCAGTTTTGGTCTCTATGATGTAAAAAGGATGTTGAGACTCTAGAAAGAGTACGGAGAAGAGCAACAAAGATGATTAGGGGAGGCTAAAATATATAAAGAAAGGTTGCTGGAACTATCTAGTTTGATGAAAAAAAAAGGACTATGGGTAACATGATAGCAGTGTTCCAACACTTCAGGGCCTGCCACAAAGAAAAGGGAATCAAGCTCGAAAGTCAAGCACTTGAAGGCAGGACAAGAAGCAATGGGTGGAAATTAATCAAGGCAAGAAGTAACTTAGAACTAAGGAGAAATTTCTGGACAATTAGAACAATTAATCAGTGGAACAAGTTGCCTCCAGAAGTTGTAAATGCTCCAACACTGGGGGGGTTTAAAGAAGAAATTGGATAACAATTTGTGTGAAATGGTATAGGGTTTCCTGCCTAAGCAGGGGGTCGGTTTAGAAGACCTCCAAGGTCCCTTCCAACTCTGTTATTCTACTCTATTCTGGTTCCATCCATCCAATCAAGCTCTTCACCACTCTGGCCCATGATTGATGACCATGATGCTATTATTAGAATGTTGCTATTTAATGCTTGCGCTGGCTGCCAACTGACACTTATTTTTCTATACATTCTTTTTTCTGTTCTTCCCTTTCCCCGGCTTTTCTCTCTAGTGTGTTAACAAACCAGACACTTCTTTTATCGCCCTGCATTCAGTGGGACCACAGACCTCGCTCATAGTCTCAATGGTACTACCTCACTATCCATAATAACAAGAATGTCAATTGGCTCATAATTATGGAGGAATAGCTCATTATATTTTTGCCTTTCAAGGCTATTTCTGAAGAAAGCTTCATGCCTGACAGAATTTTATTTAATTAAAGATGCTTCTCTAGTCACTCTGCTGCTCACACACAATGACCCATTCTTTCCATTCCTCTTCCTCCTTCATCTTTCCCACCACTCTCTTTCCCCCATAGCTCTTTTCGTCCCACTGTTTCCTTCATTTCCTAGCTGGGATTTCTAACGTTGAATTTCCTGAAGGGGAGATGAACTCACACTCCAGCTCAGCATCTCTGAGCACTTCAGTAGATCGCGAGAAGAAATTATCCTGTGGGAAAAAAAGAAAAGGGAAAATATACTTATATAAATGGATGCAGAAAGATAATAGAGGTTGAGTACAGGAGAACATTCAATTACAAATATTCATACATTTGCAACACCCACCCCGCAAATCACTCCTTTGCATTAAGGTACTGTATATTTTAATAGATTTTACTTTGTTCCCAAAGTAAATTCTTTCTGAAAGTGACAAATGTGAAATTAATTAACACTCTACATTGTTCTCTTGACTCCTGGAGTTTTAGTAATGAGTTTCTTTTCCTATAGCTTTGGCTGTTACATTTAATAGGCAAGCCTGGACTTATGTGGTTTATATCATTTCATGGATACTTTTGATTATTAACATCAATCTATAGGTTGCCTTTCTCCCATTATCCATGAAAAAGAGCCTTTGTAACTCCACAAATTGAAGCATCCCAATCCAAGCTGATTTTTCAAAGAATGTCTCCATTCATTTTTTCACCCAACCTCACTCTTTATTATTTCGATCTTGTATGTATAACCCTAAAATCGTATAGCATCAGGTCTTGGGCTGGAATGGAAAACAAGAGGCCTCAGGAACTATAAAATATTTGATACAATCCCCAGAGTAGGTCTAAAAGTTGATGCTTAAAAATAAAAAGAAATTTCCTGATGGTTAATACCGTTAATTGGTGGAGTAGCTTACCTTCTGAAGTTGTAGGTGTTCCATCACTGTGGGTTTTTAAAAAGTGATTAGACAACCACTTGACTGAAATGGTATAGGATCTCCTGCTTGAACAGGCAGTTCGACTAAAACACCTCTAATGATCCTCCCAATTCTGTTATTTTGTTCTGTTATAGCAATAGCACTTAGACTTATATAGGACTTTACAGTGCTTTACAGTCCTCTCTCAGCAGTTTACAGAGTCAACCTATTTCCCCCAACAATTTGGGCCCTCATTTTACCTACCTCAGAAGGATAGAAGGCTGAGTCAACCTTGAGTCAACCTTAAGGTGAGATTTGAATTGCCCAATTGCAGGCAGCCGGCAGGCAGCAGAAGTAGCCTGCAAGTATTGCATTCTAACCACTGTGCCACCACAACACATACAGTACTGTTATCCTACAGTATAACAAAATGATTCCATCACATCTGCATAATGAGAAGCCTAATTGGTCAAATAAGAGGAGGAGAAAGGGTAAAAGACCATGGGAAGCAATCATACTGTGACAAACCTCCAACACAATCACATAGGGCCCATTTGCTTTAAATATGCTACCACCAATTGTATGATTTATAAAAATTACTATATCTCAGTCTCAGTATATCAGAATGTGGTGATCGATATATCTTCAGAGGCCAGGTAGCCATGTGTTGGAGAGGCTTTAGAAGTGTAATCTTACAATGGGCAGGAGGTTGCATCAGATTATTTCCAAGGTCCAGTTCTTTCATTCTGTCCTTCATCCACTCTTATCCCTAAAATATATTGCAGTAAAGCTTTTAGTTATAGAGTTGAAACTTTGAAGGATCAATCTGCTCTGCAAATCTACCCTCTCTACTAGGTTTTACCCACTCCATCTAAAAAATGAAACTGCTTCATGCATTTCAAATTTCCTCAACATGTTCTTCTCTGAAAAAAAATATTTTCTTTGCCATCAAATTAAAACACGTGGTTAACAAAATAGACATGAAATGTTCAACAGAATAATGATATAATACTGGTTTCATTCGTCAATATCTAAAAGAGGATAAAAGAATTTATTTAAACGATATTAAATTGTCAAGAACTAAGAACAGTTTTGGAGAAGATACTCATGGATATTTTTGTGATATCCTGTAGCAATGGAGAACAGAGTGCCAATGCAGTGTGTGTGTGTGTGTGTGTGTGTGTGTGTGTGTGTGTGTGTGTGTGGAACGCCTCAAGAAATTTCAACCAAACTTGGTACACAGATGACTTACCCTCTGGAAATAAATACTGTTGGGGTAAGACACCCCTAACACCCCTCCGGGTGTCTCTGTGTGACTTAAAATGGCTTCTACTGTACAGCACAGTGGACTTCCCGTGGTTCACAATACTCCAGTACTCCACAAGTACTGGTATTTATTTATTCCCTCTCAGCCCTCCAAGGAAATGTCAAGCGATTGGCCAAATGCAATAAAAAAAAATGAAACACCAGTGTAGACAAGAAACTCCCAAGGAGAGGAATAGAAGAATGTGACACTGCGTGAGAGATAGTACAACAGTGTGAGTCCCGACTATAGGATTTTCCTGTCTAATACAGGATTGGAATAAATAAATACCCAGGCAATGCCAGGTTATCAGCTAGTTCTAAAGAAAAAAATTGATAAGCTGTGAGGTATTGAGCCAGTTTTCTCTGTTGTTAGTTAAAAAAAACATGATAAAAGAAATCTTGGGACACTTACAAAATTACTTTAATATTGTTAATATTCGCAATATAAAAGTAGGTTCCTGAAACCTTTTTCTTTCAAAGAGAAGAGAGTTGTTGGACCTAACAAAAGATCTAAATTCTTTTTATGATAGATATTTAAATTATAATTTCTTAAATTAATGTAACTCATAAAGGCATGTTCTAACAGCTCTCAATCTAGGACACCAGAGTGCAATCAAAGATAGATTTTTCTAGGTAATTTTTCAAGTTTTCTTTTTTTATTCAGACTGCTGGAGATTTCTTGTTTTAAATACCAAACTCAATCTCCAATAATAGATGTGGTGCCTCTTGATTGATTGACTTTTTTCAGTCAAGTAATACAGAGAATAAATTGCTCCCTGGGGATATGTTCCAAGCTGGGATGATCACTGGAATAATAATGAAGACAATGACAATAGTTTATTGTTGTACTAATAGAAGAGAATATTTGTAACTCAGGGTTAAACTATGGGGTTCTTGGTACTCTCTGAGCTTGGTGGTTTTCTTGAAGATGTTTCATTTGCAAACTAGGTAATATCATCAATGCTAGTAGAACAAACCCCACTCCCTACTGGTATTGATGAGGTTACCTAGTTTGCTAATGAAACGTTTACAAGAAAACAACCAAGCTTAGAGGGCACCAAAAACCCTGCAGTTTATTCTTGATTAGCCATTAGGCTGTATCAAAATACAGAATATAGAACTCAAAACTCAAAATAAGGCAGTACATAAAAATAGAACAAAGGAAATAACAATGAATAAGGATCAAGAATACAAATCATATTTCTGTATCACCCCTACAATGTACCCCAGTCAGTTTGTGAAGCATCCCACATATGTTAGATCTCAGCTTGTTTTAATTAAATAAAGGACTGCATTATATGTAATTTTGGAAGTCTGATTGGATATGAAATATGTCATTTTAATATAAGGATCCAAATAGGGTATCCAAAATACTAATCTCTCTCTTTCTTATACAATTGATATTTCAATAATATATGTGTTATGTCTTCTATCTCTAGAGCTCTGCAAATACAACTAACTTTATTGTAAAGGACATGGTTAAATTTTCTTCTATCTTCTATTATAAAGTTCAGCTTTTCTCTCCCTGAGTTATGATTGCTGCTCTGATTTATAATAAAGGTCAACAAACTCTGATCTGGAGCTGGCAACTCTGCATCTGTGATCCTGGCAGCTGCTGCTAATGACAATAAACTCAGTCCATTCTTCTCGTTTTCTAATTGTTGAACTTGAGGACAACTAAGGACATAGTGAACACTGATAACAGAGAGTTTCCCAGATTCATGTGTCTTCTTATATTTTGTCAAACAGTCGGCCAGATGTTCAGACTGGATTTGCATTTTGTCCACCTATCAAGTCCGCCACAAGGTCAGAAATGGATGTTTGCTAGTCTTACAGATAATCGTTGCAGGATGTAAGCTGTTTGGAGGAAAGCTGCCTTTTGCAATTAACTGGTGTGAATTTGGCAATGTTGATTTGTTTTTCTTGTTTGGTGGTTTGTCCAGTCCAAACTCCATATCTTGGCTGTATATGCAGACACTGTTGAGGAGGGATTCTATTTCAAAGGGTGTTTTTCCATACAGCTTCAAATTATCCATATAAAGGAGGTTGGATAGTTTGGTAGATGTTTTTGATGTTTGATAACCTTGGCCTGAGTCATTTAGTATTTTTGACAGAGGAATCAGTGCAATGACAAACAGTAGTGGTGATAGTGGAAATTTTCTTCTTGGAAAATTCCTCTCTTGATATTAACTTCTCCCAATTTATCACCATTGACCATCAACCTTGTCTTCCATTGTCCCATTGATCTTTGCACAAAGCTTTCTATTGACTTCTGTTATTTCTAGGCATTTGATTATTCAATCATGTGGCATGTGTTGTGTGTATTTGTGTGTGTTTGTAGTGTGTGTGTTATTTTTGATTGGAAGCCACTCAGAATTTGTTAAAAGATGGGCAGCTATTTAAACGTTTTAAGTAAAACAATAAAATATACATAGCATTATGGAAGTTAGAGTTTTCTATCAGACTTGTGACCCAACAGCAGATACTTTGTGAAAGTTCACACTTGTTTTTCAAAGACCAATAAGGTCCCCTCTTCCTGGATTAAATTTGCCCACAAAATACACAAAACAAATTTTCTGAAGTTTTAGTCATACTTCTTGAGGGCCAATCATAATTTACTCTGTGAAGTAAAACAAATCCAAATTAGTAAAATAAAAAAATATTTTTTTAAAAAAAATCAAATAAATAAACAGGATTAGCTAGATAAAAGTCTATTTATGTAACTATTCCTATGCGTTGGTTGCTTTATAGTCTGGTTTGTTTAGGTTTCCTAAAACATTGCATTTTTCAATTTCATGTTTGCTCTGATTTTGTTTTATTTTATTGCTTTGCTGAGAAAAAATAATGTTTTTTCAGAGATCTTGTATGATTAACTTGCTGACACTTGACTCAGAGTGGTTCTAATTAGACTTTAATTCTCATGCTGCTAATGCCTGCGTGCATTAATTTCCATGTTCCTTGAGTGTCACTGCTTCAGTCAATTGCTGTAAATTGTTATTGTGCATTTGATTTTTTTTATCAAGTTTTAAGATGAGAGTTTCATTAAAGGCTTCATTTCTCTTGAAGTGAATGAACACATGTACGAAATGTATGAGTTGGAAAAGATGTTACAGATTATCCGGTGCTTTTCCCTATCCATTCCTGCCAGGCTTCCATATGTGATGATGTTCAGACTGTTTTCTCATATTCAAAATCATTTCCCTATAATAAATTCACATTTGAAGAGACCATGCATGTTTTTCAAAAACAGAAGTAATTTTGAACCATATGGTTATATACGCAAATGCGGTCATAATTTTTCACTTCATTAAAGAGGCACAACAGATTTCATTCAGAACTAGATCAAAACTTCTGAAGAAATTATTCTCTGATAAGTTGAATTGAATATTTGAGATACAAAACTGAATGGACTCAGTCAAAAAAAATATCTTTCGCTGTATTGACCAGACATTTTACTGGGTACTATCTAGATGCTTTCTGAACACGCTACCATCAGAAGAATATCAACAGAAAGAAATGGGTTTAGAACAGTTTTAGAATAATAAAAGGGCTCCCCTTTTATTAAGAGCCATAATGGCATAGTGGCTAGAATGCAGTATTGTAGGCAAACCCTGCCCACTGCTAGGAGTTCAATCCTGACTGACTCAAGATTGATTCAGCCTTCCATCATTTCAATATTGGGTGAATTCAGCCTTCCATCATTGGATTGATTCAGCCTTCCATCATTTCAACATTGAGCCAGATTTTGGGTGCAATATAGTAAAATATATAGTAAAATATATAAAGCAAAAATAGGAAGCACCCTATCAAACCCTGCACCAGTTAACTGCGGTGTCCCTCAAGGCAGCGTTCTAGGATCTACACTCTTTATACTCTATATAAATTACCTTTGCAATTACCTCATAAGCAACTGCATCCTCTTCGCTGATGACATAAAATTATTCAGTTCCACGAACAATGCTACCATCCTTCAAAGCAACCTTGATTATGTGTTTGAATGGTCAAACAATTGCAACTCCAAATCTTGACCAACAACTGCTTTGTCCTATACATTGGTAAAAAAAAAAATCAGTACACCAAATACAAGCTAGGCAGATATGACCTCATTGATGACACTCACTCTGTCAAGGACTTTGGAGTACTCATATCAAATGACCTAAGAGCCAGAGCACATTGCAACAACATTGCCAAAAATGCTTTAAGAGTTGTAAATCTAACCTTATGTCGCTTCTCCTCCAGTAATACTGAATTGCTAACTCGAAACCTTTGCTAGACAAATACTCGAATACAGCTCATCTGTCTGGAATCTGCTCTGTATATTGGACATTAATACAATTGAGCGAGTCCAAAAGTATTTCACGAGAAGAGTACTACACTCCTCTGCTCTCAACAGGATACCCTATACCACCAGGATTGAGATTTTGGGCTTCGACAACCTAAAACTACACCGCCTACATTTGGACTTAAAATTATCTACTATACAAAATTATCTGCTACAATGTCCTACCAGACAATGACTACTTCAGCTTCAACTGCAACAATACAAGAGCACACAACAGATGCAAACTCAATGTAAACCACTCCAAACTTGATTGCAGAAAGTATGACTTCAGCAATAGAGTGATCAATGCCTGGAATGTACTTCCTGACTCTATTGTTACATCCTCAAACCCCCACTCCTTTACTATCTACTTAAACTATTCACTATAGGAATTCACCCCATTCCTAAGAGGTATGTAAGTGTGGTAATATATCCATCATATTCTGCAAGTTCTTGTACAGCTTTGT
>NW_020769337.1:3799517-3828979 GCF_900518735.1 Pseudonaja textilis | reverse complement strand
GTCTTCCCTGCGTCTCCCGTCATTTTTTCAATTGCCAGTCCATCACAGTAAGGGGCATGCATAAGCACATAATCATGCCTACCATCCCTGTCCTATTGTCCCCATTTATTTGAACCTATTTCCTGTATTCATACTCATGTTTATTCTTATATCTATTACCTTGTAAGCGACTGACAAATCAAATCAAACCAAACTAAAAAAAATAAAAATATGCTGACTCTGTGAACCACTTAAAGAGGGCTGTAAAGCCCTGTGAAGCAGTATCCATGTCTAAGTGCTGTTGCTTATGACAAATCTTTGAAGGAATTGGAGAAGATAATATTGATGTTTAGTATGGTTGTATTCTTCATATATCCAGAGATTTTTCACTTTGAAGAGAGTAAAACTTGACCTTTATCACCGATTTTGTGTAGGTCCCATGCCGATGGGCTTAAGTAATAGAATATTAAAGTTATTTGATATGGAACTATTTGCTCAATTTCAAATAGAGGCTAGATGCCCATTTATTGGTTAGAGTGAATTTCTTGCTTTAAGGTTAGAGGCCAACTCTATGAATTGAAAAGTGATATTATCTGCAAAATCCATAAGACAATTTTGTTGAACTCCAACACCATTCAGATTGAATTCTCTTCCAAATACAAGCACTCCTGTTGTAGAAAGCAATGGGAAGGGAATCTAACTCCAAAATGAACAAGTAGTTGCTTTATTTTTTATGCTGTAACTTACCACAATCTAATTTAAGACCACAACTCAACTGTAGCATTTAAAACAATAATTAGAGCATATATCTAAATAACAAGGGCATTTTTGCATAAAGTATTAATACTTAAGGCCAGGAAAATAAAAAGGAAACATTTTTAGTGATTGTTTAAATTTTTAGTGGTTGTTTAAATTTTAATAAAACGGATCCCTAGAAAAATTCTGGTGGATGTTGGTTGCAGAAGGTGTTGACATTAGAAAAGAATAAGCTCTATTAAACGGTGACATGACTGTATGGTTTACTGCATTGAACCTGCATGCTACAATCATATTAAAATAACCGGTAAAATGAATATGAACTTGTTGCTCTATTAATGAGATCTGCAGCAGCTGGAATGGTGAAAGCAGGGTGAAAGCAGCCCTGGTCTTGTACAGGGATGTGATATCATGATACAGATACAAAAGAGAGGGAACCCAATGTGTGTGTGTGTGTGTGTGTGTGTGTGTGTTTCTTCTTCTTCTTCTTCTTCTTCTTCTTCTTCTTCTTCTTCTTCTTCTTCTTCTTCTTCTTCTTCTTCTTCTTCTTCTTCTTCTTCTTCTTCTTCTTCTTCTTCTTCTTTCTCTTCTCCTCCTCCTCTTCTCAAAATTCCATGTCATTTCCAAAGTACAAAAACCTGCTTTAAATACATAGAATAGATGTACCAAGTAAACATATACATAAAGGATGCAGAAGAATACTTTTTTTTTCAGTAATCCAAGGATGTATAAAATGATAAAGTTACCAGATAGTTTCTAGCTGAATGTTTGGGGAGGGGGAGTCAATCAGAAAAGTTTGACGAGTAGAATCAATTGCTTAACCAAACGGTAAAATTCTTTTTCTTGGTTGAGTTCAAGATACCCCAGATATCCACCTAGTTGGGATATTTTAATTTGTTTCCTTGAATCAAGTAGGGGGTTGAACTCAGTAGTCTAGAGGTACAACCTAAGGCCTTGGGGTATACGATATCTCCCAAAGACTTCACTAGATGGACTTGATCAGAAAGTTCTCACAGAGTTCACTAAACTTCCCAAACTTGTTACTACTGTCAACTCATAAAATATGTCTATGGTCTTTTTAGAGTTGCCAACAGAAAGGGAGGGGGAGCAGTGGGCAACCTGCATTCCATAAATGTTTTCAAAGATAGTTTCTAGGTGACCAAAGCTTCTGCCACACATTGATGACTCTTGGCTATGGATGTGTCCCATTGGAGAATATGAATTATGATATACCCGGGGGGGGGGGACCCCCGGGGGAAGGGGGGAGGGGGGGGGGGGGGGGGGGGGGGGGGGAGGGAGAGAGAGAGAGAGAGAGAGAGAGAGAGAGAGAGAGAGAGAGACTTTTGGCTTCATGCAAGGAAAGCAGCAGAAGCAGCAGAGACAAGGGTGACAATGAATGATGTGTCTCAGAATTGGCTATACCCAGGCAGCACCAGCATGTTTACTCCTAATAAATCTTCTTTATGCTTTGAAAATCCAGCTAGAGACTCATGATTTAAATGGGGGTAATTACTGGAGCCCTGACAACTTCATTGGCATTTGTAATTTAAGGAAAAGAGGGAATGATTAAACATGCAATTAATTAAATTATATTTCATTTTAATCAAATAGGAATATAAGTTAACATAAAACAATTTTAGTTTGGACTCTACTGCATGATATCTTTTTTGGAATCCAACAAGGTCTTCAAATGTGATCATTATCCTAAAAAAATTACAACTTCCTGGTCAAAATATTGCTTCTGACTCTAATGTTCTAGGTGGCTATGCATGCTCATTAAACTCGAGTATCAGGATGGATTGAGTACATCTATTGGATTGCAAATTCTTTCAGGCAGAAGCAAGAACATCTTCATTTTCTATGCAAAAAAGAGTGCCTGTCAACATCTTGGAATGCTAATGTATAATAATGATAACATAAAGAAGTTTAACAAGAACATTACTATTATACATGAATTTTTAAAAACTGAATTATGCTTTACCATTCAACCTTGGGGAAATATGCAATACTGATATTCAGGTATGTGATTATTGATACACGTGCATCTTGAAGTTTTTCCCCAAAATAATTTTTAAACAAGGTGTGAGTAACACTCTCTGTCCTCCCAGAAGAAACTGTAGAAAAGAGTTTTACAATTTTAGCCCTATGGGTTGGTTTTAAATTTGCTTCTGTTTAACCTGTTTTAGCTTTTCACTCAATGAAAGATAAATTTTCAGGGATCACTGTCTTTGACACTATATGCTAATATAAAGCACTGAGATGGAGTAAACAGTTTTAAGCAGGCATCAGGTTTTTTTTTCATTAAATGCATAAAAATGTGCTGAAATGTGCACTAAATAGGACCAGAAACATTCAATTTTTCATTAAAAAAACTTTAATAACCAGGAAGCGTCTTGATGATAACAGAATCCAGAAAAGAAAAATCTAAAATATTGTGCCTGCTGTGTCCTAATTATATCACAGAAAACCCTGAGATTGACTGAGTTCATAATAATAGCAAGGCATGCTCATAATTCAGAATATCACCTTTTCAAGAAAATGGTAGAAATTGTTTAATCCAGGTTAGAGACGAGAAATCCGCTTTTCCTTACAATCCTATTAACGTGCAGTCCTGTAGTCCAGGGATCTCAAAACTTGACAATTTTAAGACTTTCATAGAATAACAGAGTTGGAAGAGACCTTGGAGGTCATCTAGTCCAGAGGTCACCAACCTTTTGGACCTCAGAGATCACCAAACTCATAATTTTAAATCCTGCAGACCAGATACCCTGGGAAAATCCCCCAAAAAGTCTCCAGGAAAATTCCCCACCCTGCTTTCCTACCGATCAATCATTCTTTATTTGGGGACGGATAAGACCATCCCCAGCACAGTTCTTCAGTGGGGGGAGAGGGAGGGAGGGAGAAAGAGAGAGAGAGAGACTTTTGGCTTCATGCAAGGAAAGCAGCACCAGAAGTGAGTCTTTGCAAGACTTGTCACATCAGCGTAGCCTCTTGGTACAGAATGCCTTGCAAAGACTCATTTCTGGGGGAGTTTGGGGGACAGAAAGAAAGACTTCTGCTGCTTTCCTTGCATGCAGCCAAAAGCAGAAGAAGAAAGAAGCTGAAAAAAGCAGCCCAGTGGCCAGGTGAGGCACATGGGGCAATGGGGCAAGTTCCCCCTCCACCCTTCCCCCCTCCCCTCACTACCTTGTGTTGTTTGCAATGTAAGTGATGCAAGCCTCGTGTTCCCTTGGGCCATATGGGCAGCGCAGCCTTGTGTTCCAACACAGCCTGGATTAATTGCTTTGGGGTGTGCTTAGGGGATGACTTTTCTCTGAGGGCCACCAAAATTTTCTTGCAGACCACCAGTGGTCCCCAGCCCACTGTTTGGCAACCACTGATCCAGTCTAACCTCTTGCTCAAGCAGGAGAGTCTCTTCCAAATATTAGCCTCTACCTAGGATCGAACTCACAGCCTCCTGATTGTGAGGCAAGAGCTCCACTTCTAGGCCACCAGAGCTATAGACTTCAACAGTCATTCTGATTGGGAAATTCTAGGATTCTAGGGATAATATGCTGGAAGAGAATCCTAATAATATGTAAAATACAGTAAGTAAGAGAAATAGTAACTATTCAGGAAGAATTGGCATAGGTTTTAAGAGACATACAGTGCAAACCTTCACATCTTTATGCATGTCTAGAAGTAAGACACATTAAGTTAAATAGAATTAATAAGAAAATGCCAAGGGTAAGTCAAGCCTAGCTCAAAGGAGACTTTGCCTTTCACTCTTCTATAGGCAACTGATTAACTAAGCTTGACGTAAGCACTATTCTGAATCAGCCTGTCTTTCTCTTAATTCCTTAGGTTACAATGAAATAAGGTGCCTGAGCAAAGATATTTTTGACATTCTTAGAATTTAACTGGAACTTAAATCAAGACACTGACATTTCCCAATCAGTGAAATAGGTCTAATGGTGACCCACATCACAAGGGGACTTGGACAGATAAAAATGTTATACATTTGATGAAATTCTGTGTAGCATGTAAATGTGACTATGGTATATTTTTCTTGTTGCTAACAAGATTGAGATTCCCCAGTTCATTAAAAATGGCTTAGCAGTCTTGTAACATTTAAAAGATTTTAGGAAGGTGAGTTTCTGGAAAGGACACTAGACATCTCAGCTCTTACTAACACTTTGTAGCATTTTTACAGATAGTTGAAGATGAAAGTTCTCTGTTCTTCTGTAAATTTAGCTGAATGGCTTCATTTGATCTATGAAAGAGATCCCAAGCAATTGGTTTTTCAACCAGGCCCCCATTGTACCTCAGTCTCTCTAGGCTTCTGAACCATGGTGATGCTGTGGTTAGAATGCAGTACTGCAGGCTACTTCTGCTGACTGCCTATTGCCAGCAGTTTGGCAGTTCAAATCTCACCAGGCTCAAGACTGACTCAGCTTTCCGTCCTTCCAAGGTTGATAAAATGAGGACCCAGATTGTTGGGGGCAATATTCTGACTCTGTAAACCACTTAGAGAGAGCTATAAAGCACTGTGAAGCAGTGTAAAAGTCTAAGTGCTATTGCTATTCTACAGTGGTACATTTGTCCAAAATATTCAGAATGAAGAAAGCAACATTGTCCCATTGTGCCATGTATGCCATCTTTTTTATAGGTGTGTGATGTCACAACACATTTACAAAAAAGATAATACTGACATAATGATGACTTTTTTCTTCTTCTTCCATGTCTAAATCAAACTGCCAGAATGAAACAACCTTCTTGGCTTTGTCATTGGCCAAAAATAATTGGTACATGTTTCTGGTAGTAGCTGACATACCAGCTGGGCTCTGTGTCTCTGTTCATTCACAGAACGTGTTACTATCTGATAAGAGAGTAGGTGCTTGGTTTTCAGAATAAAGGAATACTACTACGAAGTCTGGAGTAAAATGTATCAATGGCTGGAGTTGAGGGGGCAAAAAAAAAGAAATTGTTGACGCTTTATAGGAATGAAAGTAAAAGCTTTGTAAATTAAAGAAAATGAAATAAAATGGACCAACTATGATATGATATGAATATATGAATATAAAGATCACAAAGAGAAAAAAGACATGGACAAGAAGCAAAGTTGTAAATATGTATATAAATGTATACAAATGTAAATAGAAACAAATATGTAACTAACATTATATCAACAACATAAGGAAAAGGGGAAAATTAACTGTTATATTTATTTCTATGTTATGGTTTGTATGGCCAAAATTTGTACAGCCAAGAAAGTTGCACTGTGTTCAACTGTTTTTAATGTTTATTTAATAAAAATGTAATAATAACTTTAAAAAAAGAATGAAAGAGCATTTTCTGAAATGGGTCTAGACAGCCCTGAGTCTGAATCCAACAACAAATCATGGCCACAAAATGCCTTCTTCGTCCATTGTAAGACACTTACTAGCTAGGGACCCCATGTGATGAACTCTATTCAAAGTTTTACTGTGCCATAGGAACTCTCACTTTCTGTGTTTTGCCGAAGCAGTTGCCATTCATGGATTGAAGCCTCCCTTGTGCATGCAGAAACCACTGTAGGTCAATCTATGCCTCCCGTGGGCATAAGGTTTGTTATTGGTTGCTTTCCTGCACATGTTATAGGCTTAATTAATGCTCTTGCTAGATGTTATATTTTAGACTGATTTTAACCACATTATTATTATTGCAATGTTGATACTGATGAGTCAATACGAAAGGCTTGTATCTACCACTGTTTGTCTTTTAACTGTATTGTTTAAATTATCCACTAAGAGCCTACACTTGAGCACATTGGTTTTATATTTAGGGATTCCAACTCTCAACCTATTCAGGGTCCTCTAAATAGAATAAGGGAGGTCAGATCCTTCAGCCATATCCTCCTTTAATGTTATTCCTTGCTTGATGGTCTCCTTCCTCCATTTTTTTAATTCAGTGTTGTTTTTGTACTGTATGTTCATGGCGTAAAACTGTTTCTAGATCTAAGTCAGTGAGCTTGGGGCTTACGTCTATTCAGAGGGTGTTGAAGATCATTCTCTCACTTAGTTATCTCAGCATCTGCAGCTACTTCTTTCCTGATCATAAATGGGGCATCATAATGATAACAATGATAAATCATAATGATGATACAATACTGTTTCTGTCATTTCCTTTCCTTCCACTCACCCCTCCCCAACAACAACAAGACCTTGTTGATGATCCAAACTCTGTCAAGGATCTTGGAGTACTCATCTCTAATGATCTAAGTGCTAGAGCCCACTGTAACTACATAGCCAAAAAGGCATTAAGAGTTGTTAACCTAATCTTATGTAGCTTTTTCTCTGGTAATACTACACTAATAACTAGAGCATACAAAACATTTGCTAGACGAATACTTGAATACAGCTCATCAGTCTAGAACCCACATTACGTATCTGATATTAACACAGTTGAGAAAGTCCAGAAATATTTCACAAGAAGAGTTCTCCGCTCCTCTACTCGTTGCAGAATACCTTATGCCACCAGACTTGAAATTCTAGAACTAGAAAACTTAGAACTATGCCGCTTTCACTCCGATCTAAGTATAGTATATAAAATCATACATTGCAATGTCCTACCTGTCAATGAATGCTTCAGCTTCAACCATAACAACACAAGAGAAAATAGATACAAACTCAACGTTAATCGTACTAAACTTGATCGCAGGAAATACGACTTCAGCAACAGAGTGGTCAATGTCTGGAATACTCTACCTGACTCTGTGGTTTCTTCCCCAAACCCCAAAAACGTTAACCTTAGACTGTCTACTATTGACTTCACCCCTTTCCTAAGAGGTCTGTAGGGGGTGTCCATAAGCAAACCAACGTGCCTACCATCCCTGTCCTATCGTTTCTTTTATTTTTTACTTTTTTATATGTATCCATATATTCATAACTATGTTTTTACTTATACCTAGTATCTTGTAAGCAATTGACATAAATAAATAAATAAATAAATAAATAAATAAAACATTTGCGTAGTAATTCAAAATTAACACAAAAATAAGCCTATGGTACACATCAGAGGTGGTACTCAGCAGGTTCTGACCAGTTCTGGAGAACTGGTAGTGGAAATTTTAAGTTGTTTGGAGAACCAGAAAATACCACCTCTGACTGGTCCTGCCCTCATCTATTCTCTGCCTCCCGAGTCCCAGCTAATCGGCTGGGTCTTCTTTTGTTGCCCTGCACAGGAGAACGGAGCTGGAAAGCAGATTAGTGGGGTGGGAAGGGAATAGGGATTTTACAGTAACCTTCCCCCAGGAGTGGGATGGGAATGGAGATTTTGCAGTATCCTTCCCCTGCCACACCCACCAAGCCATGCCCACAGAATCAGTAATAGAAATGTTTGAATCCCACCACGGGTACACATCTATAACTTACATACTATTTGCTCGATGCCATTCATTTTATAAGTCAAACATGATGAATACAGTAAATGTACTGTATTGTTCAGGCCCATGGGCCTCAGAGCTAATGTGAAGGATAAAAAATGTGGATTCAGAGGATTAAATACGTGCTGGTATTTTAGATGAGCTGTATTTAGTGGATGCCTGGAAATCTCTTAATAACCACAGAAAGAGCTTTTCCTATTATTCTAAACAATTGAATTCATATTCAGGACTAAGTTATACTTTGATGTCTTCATTTTGCCTCAAAATACAAAAGAGATCTAAAGAGTTACCACACACAGTGATTTGATCATTAGTAGAACTGAGCATTAAACAAAAGACAATGAAGACTCAGATTCTTACAAATATCTTGCTACAAAGAAAATGCGCCAACAATAAAATAGAAAAGTACTGTGTGTGTGGCCCTGAGAGAGTTTTTGACTCCTGGCAACTGCCTAGACTAATGACTGCAGTTTTCTTGGCATGATTTCTAAGATTGTTTGCCCTTGCCTCCTTCCTAGGGTTGAGGGAGAGTGACTGGCCGTAAGTCACTCAACTGGCTTCATCCCTAAAATTCACAGACCCCTCTCACTATATCAAACTAGATCCCCACTAAAATACTTTTTTTTTCTTTTTAAGATCCTTTAATCCCTTTATTCGGGGTGGGGTGGGGTGACTGAATGGAGTTGAGCATTTACTGGCTAGGTGCCCTACCTGATGCCTATGCAGAGTTCACAACAGATATTTTCCCTTTGTGTCCTGGTGAACAAATATCAGCCTTATCTATGATTCAGCTCTCAACCTTAGAAATAGGAGGTAAGCGTCTTCACCTTTAGGCCATTATACCAAACATTCCCACTAAACCACTACTTTGATGTCAATGAAAAATGCTGAACTACTGAGACCACTTAATAGGACAGTTTGAAAACACTAGTTATGGGAAACTGGTTATTGAATATTTATATTATGAGCAAAACACAAATGAAGATATTAAAAATTAATAATTGGAGATTAAGGAATTGGATCTATACCACATAAATAGAAGATGAATGAAAATGTATATTCTTCAGGATAAGAGGGAGGAATTTAAATTTCTGATTTTTGTAAAGAGTTACAATGAAATGCAGAACGTAATTGGAAGTGCTAAGTGTTAAGTTTGAGCAATGAGAGGCTGAACCAGAGCATGAGTGCAACAGTACTTTATTTTACAAATAAAGGGCTGACCGTGCTTGCCAAGCCTGGAACTGGCTCACAGCAATCAGCAGCCAGTTGGACCCCGCAGCCTGCTTTTATAGCTGGCTGCTGGGGAGAACCAACCAATGGGGAATGGGGGAATAACGCCCACACAAAGTGAGTGGACCTGAGTGAGAACTCTTGAGTCCTCAGGACATAACACTAAGTATTCTAAATTTCTATCTAACTGTATTAAAAGGAAGAAGTTGCTGTGGATTCTGAAAAAGAAAGGACAGACTTTGACAAGAAATACATTCATATGAGTAGGACATGTAGAGACTTTTTATTTTCTATATCTATTGTTATCTTTTATCTCTATTCTTCAACAAATCCAGATAGATTAAAGGTGACATTTTGGTATAGATATGCTGGAATTTGAAAAAATACTCCATGTAAATACTTTTAGTAAATCTATTAGCACAAACAGAATTAAGGATAGAATTAATTTTTAAACAATTAGTAAGCATTTAAAAAGGATAAGTTTAGTAAGAAGTACGAATTTTCAACAAGGACAAGAATATTCTTATTTACTATATTTTGCCTTCTTCAGTTGTATTTTGATGTAAAATTAATATTAGTATTCTAGAGAAAACTAAAATATCAAGTAAAGAAAGGAAGCTGTTATCTTTAAGATCTGAAATTATTAATTAAGATGCAAAATAAATGCATAGTTCTTATTAAATAACTTGGTAATAAAACACCAAATCATATCTTTTTGGATACCTAGAGTATATTAAAGCATGTACGTATTAAAGCATGGCAAACTACTGCATTGTTAAGTAAAGCATTGCTTATTATAATGTATAAACAATAACTTAAAACTCCTATGATTTTATCTTATTAGATGGCTGCAAAGCTTTTGATATGGGTAATTGTCCCATAAGAAAGAATAAGGCATGGGAGATTTCAATTCAATAGAAATAACAAACAGGGAAGTCCATCATCTTCCAAATCTTTGCCATGACACTAAATGCCATGCTATTATAAATATGTTCTGGTAATGAAATTCATGATAATAAAATTAAAGAAAAGAAGTACAAGATTGTGACTATTATATTTTTCTTTTTAGAAATAGCACTTAGACTTATATACCACCCCACCATGTTTTACAGCACTCTCTGAGTGGTTCACAAATGACAACATATTGCCCCCAACAATCTGGGTCCTCAGAAGGATGGAAGGCTGAGTCTACCTTGAGCTGGTCAGGATCAAACTCCAGGCTGTAGGCAGAGTTGCCTGCAAAATTGCATTCTAATTGGGATGGGATTCAAAAATCCCAGCCACTGGTTCTCTGCCCGGTTGCTGGGTGGGTTTGCCCAGGGTGGGCATGGAAGTTCCAGTCAGCTTTTTCACCTTCCCCAGAGTCCAGAGGCTTCCCTCAGGCAAAATCAATCTTCCCTGGGCTCCAGAAGGCCTCTGGAAGCCAGAAACAGGCCCATTTCTGGATTTCCAGAACTTCCAGTTCAAAGTGTTTTTCGTCCTCCCAGAGCCTTCTGCACTTACCTGCATCCAAAACGGGTCACATGAAGAGTCCTGAGAGAGGAGGGGAGGGGTGGGTGGGGTCAGCCAGTCAGTTCAACTATCGGTTTGGGCAAACCAGATGTAAATTTTACATCCGGTTCACTCAAACCGGGTCAAACAGGCTGAATCCCACACCTGATTCTAATCTCTATGTCACCATGACTATTTAGCTGTATCATGCCTTGGTATATGTGTGCATAATTTAATAATTATACAATAAATACTAGCTATATATACTGGTAAATTAGGGTAAATTCATATCTGATAGTTGACCAAACACTGCTGGAATATATATTTGTTTTTGAGCAAAGCTATGTTTTGTAAACTAAGTGTTACAAAACCAAATAATTTTAATCTTTTTTAATTGTTTCAAAAAGTGTACTACTACAACACATAATATTCCAATAATTACAGCAGGGCATAAAGCTACTTTATTCCACAATATCTGTATATCAGATGTTGTGTCCAGATATTTCATTCAACTTTTTTTCTTTCTTTTGAGCTACTTTGTTGTCCTATGGTAAGGTATAAATGAAATTTATTTCTGAATTAAACCATTTCAACATTTAGAAGACATAGACTTAGACTAACTTTTCTGTCATTTTGAATGTATACATTAAAATGTATACGGCATACATTAAAATGAAATTTCATTGCATCAGCTCTAAAAGGATCTCCACCTCCTGTAAGCTGCCTAAAGTTGTTCTTGATGGTGAGATGGGTGGTATATAAAGTTAACAAATAATTCAAAATAAATGAACATGCTGGACAACATAGTAGTAAATTTTTACATGGCTGGTCTGAAGTAGCCTAAGGTCATAGAAAATTTGGGATATGAAATCCATGCATTTGGCATCAGTTCCAATTACTGGATTATGTATTTTAGTCTGGATAATTTTGGATAGTCTGTTTTGTTCAAAATTATCATCAAAGCATATTAAAAGTCAATGAAATCGAAGTCTTCTTGAGCATTTCTTCTTTTGATTGTTGACTTCTTCAAATTCTTCTGTTTACCATCTTGATTATTTTTTACATTTTTTCATTGCATACTGCATACTGAAGGTCCATCAATATGCCAATAACACCTATCCTTAACTCTTTATCACCTAACACATGAGGAGGTGAACATCTCTGGATCTATGCCTTGGCAAACTAATGGACTCAATGAGGGCCAATAAACTGAAAGTCAAGCTGGACAAAGAGAGAAATAATTTGTGAGTGATCTTTCTGTCAGCTGCTTGTCCTGGTGGATCTTCATTGACCATAAAGGAGCAAGTTCTTACTTTTGAGGTGCTCCTAGAGGCAATGTCTTCATTTTCTATTTTGTTTCATTTTTTTCAAATACATTTTATTCAATTTGTATTTTTATTCACCTTTAACTATTGGATAGATTTACTTTAAAAATTAATATTTTGTTTTAAAAAATATTTCAAAAAGCAACAAAAATATCAATGTTTTATAATGCTCTAATAATTTTAGAGTAATAAATTTTATAATGTGTCCATATATTATAAATGTATTATGAATTAAGGCTTTTATATACTTTTATAACATTTATTCCTAATGAGATAGTTCCTGTTTAACTAGCTCAGTCTCTCTGTAGAGGTTTGAAGTTAATAGAAGACTAGGAAAGATATCAGAAAATATGAAGTTCCTACTCTATCTTCTACTAAATTTAGGAGTGAAATTTACAACAAAAGTGATTAGGTATCATTCATTAATGAAATAAAGATAGAAATGAAAAGGTGGACAGAACTGTCTTGGTTAGATGAAGTGGCAGTTATAAAATGAATATATTATCTCAATTGTCATATCTGTTAATATCTCTGAGGATAGGTTTATGAGCTGGAGAACATATTAGTCCAAAGGGGCAAAAAGACTAGATTCTGAAAGAATGGAATTTATAAATATATTAAGGAAGGAACCTTAGCTTAAAGTTGCATTTTGTGGTACTTCAAGTTAAACAACTACTTGACCCCATAGGAGCAAATTTCAATAGAGCATGGCATATGAGGACAAAATTATCTTTTGGGGTGGCCCATAGGGAATCCCATATTAAAATAACATACTTTATGTGTGGCCAGAATTTGAAAACAACATTTAATACAGCACAGTACTTGAGTAAAATGGTTTATGTGGGACTGATTGGTGTAGATTGTAAGAGTGATACTGAAATATAATTTTATCAGATTTTATTTATCTATATATCACACTATTGTATTTTATTCTAATTTCACTTTAAATTGTTTTTATAGGATTTTATTAATAATTTGTACTTGGAATTCTGTATTTTGAGATGGCCTATGGGCTAATCAATAAACTAAACTAATGTAAAAAACTAAACTAAACTTTCATAAAGATTATTATGCTCAGATTAAAGACTTAAAAAGTAAGGCTTAGCATTTATAGTTTAAAAATGTACAACCTGGAGTGGAAATGCATTTAAGTACTTCAGTAATTAACATCAAACAAACTGGTTATAAATGCATTGTGTGAGTCATTCCATCTTAACTGGAAAATTATAGTTGAAGGAAATAGGCTTTAACTGATAATAACATGTAATCAGTAATAGAATACTTTCTATTGCATGAAAGTTGATAGCCTCTACTCTCTTGAGATCTTAAAGAAACCTGGATAAAGGCATTTGGGTCTATGAATGAAGCTAAATTAGCATTTGATTTGGCAAAAATAAGCTATGAAATCAATTTCAGCTGAAGTGAGAAGTACTTGAAGGTGGGCATAGATGATACTGATCAGTGGTGGGATTTAAATTTTTTTACTAGCCGTTCTGTGGGCATGGCTTAGTGAGCGTGGCAGGGGAAGGATACTGTAAAATCTCCAGTCAGAGGTGGTATTTGCCGGTTCTCTGAACTACTCAAAATTTCTGCTACCAGTTCTCCAGAACTGGTCAGAACCTGCTGAATACCACCTCTGATACTGATGACTTATTATGCTTAATCTTAAATATCAGTAAGAAGGAAGTGTCCACAAACAAATTAGAATAGCCTTGTTTTCATCTTTGTTAGTCAGAAATGTTGGAATACAATCTCAAGAATGTGGTATAATCATTCAAAACATAATCAGACTTCAATTTACTCATTTTAGTCAATGTTTGAAGGTCCAAATGAAAATGTACTGTGTAAAGAAAAACTTGTTTGTTATTGCAGTCTAATTGCTTAGAATGTCTTCTTAAAAAAATTAAAAATATGACTGAATGTAAATATGAATTTATATATACATTGAACTGAATTTACAAATGACTAAAAAATCCTATGTAGTTGTGAAGCAACAGGCAGTAGCAAAATGGGAGACTAATAGAATAAAAGCTATAAGTAATTGTTCATTCATATATTATTTTGACATTAAATCAGTTTAATTTATCCATTTTTATATTAATTATAGATTGGATTTTGGTCCATCATAGGACTTTGAATTGAATGTTTGTGATAAAGTTGAAGTTTTTGTTCTTCCTGTCAACATGTCGATAACTTTATTTTTCTTGTTAGATTTTAATTAATTTCTTCATAACACTTTGAGGAAGTAAAATAATTAATTTTTTAAAGAAGGAGAAAAAATTTTAACTAAAGAAACTTTGGTTGAAGGAAAATGTAAAAAAAAAGTTTTTTCCGTGGGGTTTTTGTTGCTAAGGAAACATCTTCAAAAAGAATCTGTGGCTCTCTCCTTCTCAGTTGCTCTGGCAACTTAAGGGAGAAAGAACTCATTAAGAAGTCATTTCAAAGTTGTAATAATTCAGTATTTATTTTGTCAATATAAACCATAAACAATAACACTCGGAGGCATGTTTGAACGCCAAGGAGCTGAGGTGTGTGAACTTGATGGAGGCAAAACATCTAAAAGTTAGAAGAGGGGATTAGTATCAAAGGTCCATTCCATGAATAACTATTATTCCATCACAACTTTCTAGTTTTCAACCATGCAGTGTGTGGGGAGACCTTGGTTACTTTTGTCAGATGAGGGTAAATTTCTTGTCCACTAAAAACCATTGTATCAAACCCAGCATATTGAAAACTGCCCAAGGATTCAGGTTTTTTTTCTTGGAAATGAGTTTAATTGACAGAAAAATGGAAAGGAAAGTTGTAAGAACATTGGCAAAAGTCCTGTTGGATCATACTAGTGACCCATCTTGCCCAATGAATACTTACTTGTAATGACCAGCCAAATGCCAGAAGGAACCCAAACACAGACATGGCAGACTGCTAACTCTGTATTACTTTTGTACTCTAATAGTGAGCTTTCAAATATATAATTTACCAGAACATGAACATCCCACAGAATGATTACTGTTTTCTCAACTTGGCTTTCTCTGGGTGTGTTGAAACCAGTTCTGGGCAATGTACTGAGAGCTTCAAACAAACTGGAACACAATTAAAGAAGAAGAATACAAGTAGTCCTTGACTTACAATCACAATTTATTTATTTATTATTTGTTTGTTTGTTTGTGAAGCATGTATGAGAAAACAAGTATCTATGAACATAACATATAAACATATAAGTATAAATAAGTATAAGTATATACATAATAAATGAGTATGAATAAATGGGAACAATACGACAGGGACGGTAGGCATGCTGGTGTGCTTATGCACGCCCACTTACAGACCTCTTAGGAATGGAGTGAGGTCCACTCACAAATATTATTCAGTGAGTTTTGCCCCATTTTACAACCTTTCTTGTCACAATCGTTAAGTGAATCACTGCAATTTTAGATAAGTAGGAAAGTTGTTAAGTGAATCTGACTTCCTCATTGAATTTGCTTCTCAGAAGTCACAAAAGGTGATCGTTGGAAGGTCACGTCAGAAGGTCATGTCAGAAGGTCACGGAAGGTTCATACGGCCATAGGATATTGCAACTGTTAGAACTATTAACTGGTTGCCAAGCATCTGAATTTTGATCAGGTGACCATGAGAACACTACAGCAGTTGTAAGTATGAAACATGGTCACAAGTTGCTTTTTTTCAGTGTCGTTGTAACTTTGAACAGTCACTAAATGAACTACTGTAAGATGAGGACTATCTGTAATGAAGATCAGGGACTAAAGAAATGATTCTGAAATGAACTAAATATGATTAATCTTCAAAAGAAAAGAAAAAGGGGGAAATGTCTATGGAGATTCTCAGTCATCCAAATCATGGTTGTCCCAAAGGTGCCTTTTCGAGAGGCAACTAGGCTTTCTGATTTTTCTTTGAAGATGTTTCCCTTACCTGGTCTTTCATGTTGTTTGTTTGTTTTCTTGCTATCCATAATATTCTCAGAACCAAAATTCAAAAGCATAGATTTTCTTCCCATCTTGATTCTTCAAAGTGCAATATATGCTTCTATAGAGTGATACAAGGAAAACCATTGGTGTGCTTGTGTGATTTTTTTTATAGACAGATATAGACAGATTAAGACAGGGGTCCCTAAACTTGGCAACTTTAAGATTCGTGGACTTCATCTCCCAGAATTCTCCAGCCAGCATGGCATAGCATAGCTGGCTGGAGAATTCTAGGAGTTGAAGTCCACAAGTTTTAAAGTTGCCAAGTTTGGGGGCCTCTGGGTTAAGGCATCAGAATATCTTTTGCAAGTCCTTCATGGCTGCTTTATCAAATCCTTGTCTTTAAACTGCTGGGAGATCATAGAGGAAGCCATTATTCATATCTGCATAGGGTAAGGCAGTGATGGCAAACTTTCTGGACTTGTCATGTCAACAATTGGGGGACGCCTAACTTGACTCTGCTAGTAACCTTAACCAAAGAGTAACAATTCATTGCTTATTTATTTTTTTAAACAAAATACAGTCCAATAATGTGTGGTGCTATGTATTTTACATAAAGAAACATCAAGTAATTACAAACAAGAAATACAAGTAAAATACATTCATTTATGGAGGGTGCAGAAACTACATGAGAGTGCAGACCATTCTCATACGGCCCTCCATAGCCTCCAAAATTGATGTGAAAATGGAGCAAGAATACTTTTTCTTGGGTGCTGGTGAATGCTGGCATGTCACCCAAAACATCATGGTATGACACCTTTGACATGTTATGTCATAGGTTCACCATCACTAAGGTAAAAGTTGGGGAATAAATCATCTAGGCATCCATAACATTGGTGAAAGTACAAGAGAAAAAGTAAGTAAGAAGATTAATAAGGTTATTTTACTTAGTATTCTGGCTTTGAAGTGATGATTTCACTCATTGTCACTATTTATCATCTTTCTCTTGTCTGTGGCAAAGAAGATGCCCTAATGTTGCTACTAATTTAAACTGCAGTGATCATTTCACTTACCAGGAGCCAGATTGTTGTGTGCTTCACTAAATCATTTTGATTTTAAAAGTAAGAGCGGCATACCTTCTATTTGCACTGGTGTTGTTTAGCATTCTCAGGCTGTACACACAAGACCTGTCAGATGGCAATTCATCTTGCTCTAGATTACAGTCAACAGAATATAAAGGAACAAAGCATTTATCTTTCTCCATTCTCTCTTTCATTTCAAATATACCTTTTTATAACTTCCAGTCTAAAGCCATTGCTTAGGCTGAGAGTGATAAGAATCTTGTCCCATCCCCCTCTCCATTGTTCTATGTGCAATATTTAGTGATAGCGATAGCACTTAGACTTATATATCACTTCATAGTGCTTTACAGCCCTCTCTAAGTGGTTTACGGTGCCAGCATATTGCCCTCAATAATCTGGGTCTTCATTTTACCAATCTCGGAAGGATGAAAAGCTGAGTCAATCTTGATCCAGTAAGGACTGATCCAGTGGTGGGATTCAAAAAAATTTATTACTGGTTCTGTGGGCTTGGTGGGCGTGGCAGGGGAAGGATGCTGTAAAATCTCCAGTCAGAGGTGGTATTGGCCAGTTCTCCAAACTACTCAAATTTTCCGCTACTGGTTCTCCAGAACTGGTCAGATCCTGCTGAATACCATCTCTGGATTGATCTCTTGGCTGTGGGCAGAGTTAGCCTTCAATAGCAACAGCACTTAGATTTATATACTGCTTCACAGTGCTTTACAGTCCTCTCTAAGCAGTTTATAGAGCCAGCATATTACCTCCCAACAGTCTGGAGTCCTCATTTTACTGACTTCTGAAGATTGGAAGGCTGAGTCAAACTTGATCCTGGTGAGATTCGAACTGCCAAATTGCAGCCAGCTGGCAGTCAGCAGAAGTATCCTACAGTACTGCATTCTAACTACTGCACCACCACAGTTCTTATATTGTATTCTAAGCACTGTACCACCATGGGTCTCTTTATTTTATTCACCTATTTAGCAACCACAAAAACACCATTTTAAGGGTGTTTCATGCCTCATATTTGAGCACAATCTTTTTCTATCCTATCACAGATTTTCAGTACATTTCTCCCAATCCTGGACTGAGATACTGGAATTTGGAAATTTTATCCTTTTATTAGTTGCTATGACTCCAATCTACACCGGGAATGTTTCTTCTGTTCTAGCGATCAATCCCACTTGTGTCAGGAGTAGGACGTATTTCCTACTTTCATTTCATTTATTGACATTACTGGAAGAAACAAATTGGCAAGAATGATAGCATATACAGGCAGCTCAAGGTAACTGGCCAACACAGTTCAATCAATCGATGACAACTGTAACCCACATACTCATCTTAGCCGAGATACATACTTTATTATATTCAAATACAATATGCTAAATCAAGGCACTGTGATGGCTTTTGCATATTACATTCAACCATAATATATTCAACCATACTGGCATCCATGTTGCAATCACCACTTGTATGTCATTTCAGGGATAAGTGCTATTAATGGTAAGTCAGGAAATATATGTAGATGAGTTGCAAATCACATCAGGCACAACAACTTTCTATATTTCTGTTCTCAACTGTTCAAGATGACTTCTTCAGGGGCAATTTCAACAGTATAAGAAAAAAAGATTCAAGTCCTTCTTCAATATTTCTTGTAGTCCACTTATATTGCCTTCTATACTCTTTTGATGGTGCAGTTTGCACAATAGAGAATTGCTCTTTTTCAGCTTGAAAAGATAGCTCCATTTGTTCTAGCTGCTTATTCAAAACGTTTCTTCTCACATTAGGTTTTGAAGGTGAATTTCAAGCTGAAAAACAGCATTCCTGGTGTCTAATTTATTACTGTGGGTGATGTTTTGCAATAAACGAATGAAAATTTTTTCAGCTTTCAAGTGTAGTTTGTTTTGTTGTTGTTGTTCTGACCAGACATTTCTCACAAAGCTTTCTTAAAACTTTGAACAAAACTTTCAATCAATCCATCTGTAGCTGGGTGATATAGTGTTGAGGTGACATGCCAGATTCCATTCTTGTTCATTAATGTTCAGCTACAGATCAGCTACTGTACAAATTGTCACTCCAATAGAAGAGAATGTGTGCAGCTCAGGGTTGAAACAGTGGAGTGCTTGATGCTCTCTGAGCTTGATTGTTTTCTTGGAGATGTTTCATTGACCAGCTAGGTAACATCTTCAGTGCTGGAAGAGAATGGGTTTTGCTCTCTGCATACATGCAGTGGCTTGAATGTTACATCATCAATTGATGATGTAATTCATAATGAAGGACTGATAATAGAGGCTGTGAACTTGAATGTTGGAGGAACTAGACATATATAGGCTATGTTTGCAGAGTTGGTAGTTCCTTGAGTGGGATATTGTCTACTGCTTGATTGTTGTCCACTGAATGCTTTGGAATGCTTATCCCATCAACTAATTCTCTCAGTATGTCTTTGTGGTTCTTGCTGAAATTACTGAAATCATTTTGAATTTGCATCATATCTAAAAATCATGTAGCGTGAATATTAATTCTTTGTCCAGACAAAGCAAGTTGTTCTCATGAAGTGGTACTGATTTTGGCACCTTTGGATGCATTGGTGACTTGGGTAACTTGTTACAAGCTAACCAGTTCCCAGCCATAAAACTAAAGTACAACAGACCAGCTTCATCTTTACAATATCAAGATATCCTATCTATTTTATTTATTTATTTTATTTGGTTTGTCAATTGTTTACAAGATAATAGGTATAAGTAAAAATATAGTTATGAATACATGGATACATATAAGAAAATAAAAGAAACAATAAGACAGGGACGGTAGGCACATTGGTGTCCTTATGCACGCCCCCTACAGACCTCTTAGGAAAGGGGTGAGGTCAATAGTAGAAAGTCTAAGGTTAAAATTTGAGGGGTTTGGGGAAGAAACCACAGAGTCAGGTAGAGTATCCCAGACATTGACCACCCTGTTGCTGAAGTCATATTTCCTGCAATCAAGTTTGGTGAGATTAACCTTGAGTTTGTATCTATTGTTTGCTTTTGTATTGTTATGGTTGAAGCTAAAGTATTCATTGACAGGTAGGACATTACAAAGTATGATTTTATATACTATACTTAAATTGGACCGAAGGCAGCGTAGTTCTAGATTTTCTAGGTCTAGAATTTCAAGTCTGGTGGCATAAGGTATTCTTCAACGAGTAGAGGAGTGGAGAACACTTCTTGTGAAATATTTCACAATATTTCTCATGAAGTGGTACTGATTTTGGCACCTTTGGATGTATTAGTGACTTGAGTAACTTGTTACAAGCTAACCAGTTCCCAGCCATAAAACAAAAGTACAACAGACCAGCTCCTGTCTGTCTACCTACCTACCTACCTACCTATCTATCTATCTATCTATCTATCTATCTATCTATCTATCTATTATATCTATATGCATATGGAGGCCAAACCATATGAATGGTTGCAGGAACTAGACATGGCTAGTCTAGTGAAAAGAAGGACCGGGGGAGACATGATAGTAGTCTTCCAATATTTGAGGGGCTGCCACAGGGAGGAAAGGGTCAAGCTAATTTCTAAAGCATCCAAAGGCCAGACAAGGAATAATGGATGGAAACAAGGAGAAATTTTCTGACAGTGAGAACAATCAACCAATGGAACAGCTTGTCTTTGGAAGTTGTGAGAGCTTCATCACTGGAAGCTTTCAAGAAGAGACTGGCTGTCATCTGTCAGAAATGGTGTAGGGTCTCCTGTTTGGGTGGGGGTTGGACTAGATGACCTACAAATCTATATCTATATTTATATATCAATATTTATATCTGGAGAGGGGGGAGGAAGAGGGAGAGGGAGAAGGAGAGAGAGAGAGAGAGAGAGAGAGGCTGTGAATGTGAACATTGGAAGAACTGTATGCGTGTGTGTGTGCACGTGCATGTGAATGTTGGAAGAACTGTGTGTGTGCACGCTCACACACACATACACACACACATACAGTTCTCCCAACATTCATGTTTGCAGCGTCTATTATCAGTCCCCATATAACTCATCATAACACTGTTGAAACTCCATAAACTGACATTTTTTTCTGCATATTTCCACCATTCTAGGCTGCTGTGTAAATTTGAACCACTGTTTCTCCTCTCTTATGAATCTTCTCTATTGTGATGGAAAGACTCTCACTGTCTGTGACAGAAAACCTGTCAAAAGCATCATCATCTTATGTGGATTCTCAGATTGTTTGCCTTGTGGAGATAAACAAGCCAATCTCTTCACATTTGTCTGATAACATGTGTCCTTTTGAATTTTATTATCTGTTCTCTCTCAAGGAACAAAATCCAATGTTGCACTCAACCACAACTGTAAACAGAATCCCATTTTTGGAGATTATAGATTGATAGCAGTGGCTGTACTCTAAGTGCAGTGACTGTGTCTGGTATCACCATTTTCTTTATTTGTGGAAACTTATTTGCACTGTGTCTTTGGAGATTCTCAGTCATTCAGGTCATGGTTGTCCCAAAGATACTTTCTCAAAAGGCAACCGAGCTTTGATTTTTCTTGAAGATGCTTCGCTTCTCATCCAAGAAATTTCTTCAGTTCTTATTTGCACTATTTTATCCACTCTTCTCTTGTTGTAAATATGTTCGTGGAATGCATACTTACGATTAAATTTGGCAAGAATCTGTTACAAAAAGGATGGTATCTGAAACAGGCCTTGATCTTAGGACATTCAATACTGCTTAGGTTTTGTCAATCCATTTGTCCATTAATGCTGTGGTGGAAATCTCTAATACTACATTTGGAGAAATCATATTTGTCTCCTTCTGCTCTAGACATAGTCATTAAAACTTTGCAAGTCCGTCCCAAGACAGTCACTGGTGACAATGAGGTGATTTAAAAGGTGTCTGAATCATCTCATCAGCAATTGCTCTATGGTTCTCTGTCAAAATGCTAACACTAGTCTAAAAACATAATGTTATCACTTTTGAGGGTCTATTTGGAAATATCTGGGATTCCTCTACATTTCTATATGTAAATAAGATACTACTAGCTCCTTCTCTCTCCCCCTCACTCCTTCCCTCCCTCCCTCCATCTTTTTCTCTCTCCCTCTCTTTTTCTCTCCCTCTCCCTCTCCTTCTTTCTCCCGCCTTCCCTCCTTCCCCCCCTTTAAAATGTGATGTTCTCAGAGAAGCTAGCAAAAAAATATTCTCATTTCTAGGCAAGATTATTACTATTATTATTACTTGGACTGTAATAATGGACTACACCAAAAGTAATCAAACATCAACAGAATGCCACAGGCATGTTTAATTAATTAATTATAAAAATAATTATAAATTATAAAAATAAGCAAAGGCACTACAAGTGGTCAATATCTGCACTTAAAACAAGAAAGCCCAGCAGAGTGGCTGAAGGGGCTTATGAAGATTTACAGGATCCTCTTGTTAAATATTTGAGGATTATAAAAAAGAAAACCTTTCTTAAAAATATTAGTTCAACAAATGTTAGTACTGTGGCCATGTAGGATGGAGCGAGTGGGCTCAGAAAGCATCCATTCACAACTTCCTGGTCCATTTGTCCATCTAAAATGAATAAATTGAAGATCTGCATTATGGTCTTATATAAGGGATGCTGAATGGAAGAGTGCTTGAAGTTTGTCTCAGAAATGGCAGGTTCATGCATTGTTATTCTGTAGCATTTAATCCATCTTGGCTCTGCAAATTAACTTCGTTCTAGAAAAAAGAGAAAGCAAGAGAAAACAGGATGTCTGCTATGGGCCAAATCCAATCCATGGGGTTGCCCTCCTGAGCTCTGTTTCTGCTGGCAGGGGGTTGCAAGAAGCCATTGCAGCCAAAAATGGAGCTCAGGAGTCCGTTTTTGCTGGCAGAGTGCTAGGGCCGCCACAAGCACCCGCAACATGAGTGACGTTGAGCTGGCCAAACCCACCCTCACCACCCCACCTTCCCCCATGATCAAACACAACCCTGATGCTTCCCTCAATGAAATCGAATTTGACACCCCTTCTCTAGGGGATGTTGCTCATCTCATTTCTTAGCCAAGGGAGCCAGGATTGTCTGAAGACACTTCTGTGGTCATGTGGCCAGCATGACTATACACCGAGGTGCACGGAATGCTGTTACCTTTCCACCAAAGTGATATCTATTTATTTATTTGCATTTACATGATTTTGAACTGTTAGGTGGGCTGGACAGGAGCTCACCCTGTCACATAGTGCTGAGGTCTTGAACCTGGTCTGTCAAGCTCAGCATCTTTTAACCTCTGAGCCATCGTAGTTGCTAAGCAGCTACAGCTAAGCAGAGGATTTTAACCTCTCTGTTACCCATATGAGGATATTCGTGTCACGCCTGAAATTGACATATGTATAGCCATTTTAGTTAGGCTTAGTATATATTCTTTTTCTTAATTTCTCTGTGGCAGTCATGGGGGGAAGGGTTTCAGGCTTGCCACATTCCTAAGAGGGGGAGGAGTAGAAATAGAGAGAGTTGTTTAGGCTCGGTGATTCTTCTTCCTTGAACAACAGCTGACCATGCTGAGGCCCTTTGAGGTGGAGATTTATGACATCAAGACATGTTGAATTACTTCTATTGGAGAATGTGACTTTTGGGGGCTGTTTCTAACTTTTAATATTGTGGTGTAATTCCAGGTTGTTTCAGATCCAGAATTACCACGGACTTTGCCAATTTGATGCTTTCCTAAATAAAAGAAATTGTCTTGGAAAATGGACTTTGTTTTATTTATTTTTTAATGGATTTCATCACTTAGAAACCTGACAATTCATTGGCCATACCAGTAAATTTGTGGGGGGAAATCTACCTCATTACTAACATGTGTAACTGGAGTCTCAGACATCATAGTTTTTAACCTCTGGGATAAATTTATTCTGCTGCATCAAAGTTTATGTGTGAAATGTTGATTAATCCTTTATAATATAGATTTATACAATTTGAAGGGGACATTTGTGTCACTGAGCCCAAATTAAATTAACTGCAACAGATGGCTGTCAAATCTTCTCTTGACAGTGAAAGGTAATCAACCACTTCTCTGGGTCATTGATTATACTATCTGACTGCTCTTTCTATTATAGGGGTTTTTTTGGTCAACTTTCATTTGGAATCTGCCTTCCTGTAATGCAAATCCATTATTCTCTGTCCTGCACTCTAGAATGAACATATAACCATATAACCCTAAAGTAGGTAGCCTTTCACTTATAGTTCATTTAGTGATCGTTCAAAGTTACAACGGCACTGAAAAAGTGACTTACACCCATTTTTCACAGTTACAACCTTTGCAGTATGTTCACGATCATGTGATCAAAATTCAGATGCTCAACAACAGGATCATATTTATGACCATTGCTGTGATCCCCTTTTGTGTCCTTCTGACAAGCAAAGTCAACGGGAAAGCCAGATTCACTTCACAGTTGTGTTACTAATTCATCAACTGCAGTGATTCACTTAACACATGAGGTCATAAAATGGGGCAAATGTCATTTAGCAAATGTCTCACTTAACAACTGAAAGGTTGGCTCAATTGTGATTGTAAGTCGAGGAGTACTGTAGTTAGACACTTTAGATATCATCTAGTGAGATCAGTGTTTCTAAACACTAATTGAGAAGTGTTTAAATGTGCGGACTTCAATTTGTAGAATTCCTGAGTTTGAGAAATACTGAACTAAAGCATTTCTGATAGATGACCATCCAATATCTGGTGAAATACCTCCTGTGAAGGAGATCTCCAATTCATGAGGCAACCTATTCCACTGGCCAGCAGTCAAGTCTAAGTTGTTCCTAGTTTGCAACTGTAGGAAGTTAGCACCCACCCCTCTCCTAGGAAAATGAAATACTTTAGGATATATTTAAAAAGGCAGAATATTTCCCCTAAAAGAGAAGTAGAAACTCAGAAGCAGAAACTCACCTCAGAGGCAGAAGTTCACCTCCCCCACCTTTGCTAATGGGTGGGCCATTAAGGCCTGGGCCAGAGTATTCTACATAACAAAGGCCTCTACCCATCTCCGCTTGCATCAGCCAGCACCCAGGTGAAGCCATGTGGTCCAGACAAAGCCTACAAAGTTAGCTAAGACACCCTACCCCTGGGAGTCTGACAGCCAATGGGATACATTTCTTCCACAGGAACAGGAAACACTAAGGTCCAACAGAGGGTATAAAACTAAGGGTCACTCGGCACCTTGGCCCTTCTTTTCCTTCACCCAACCTCTTGAAGCATGTGATCATCCTTTTCACTTTGGAGCTCCAAGCCGTGTGTTCCTGTCCACCATTAAACCATCTTTCCAAACACTGTTTTCAGTGTCTCTTTCCCCACTTGGAACTGAGCCCAGAAGGATAATTCTTCCAACAAAATTTTAACCTTTTGGATCTGGAGCTCCTCTTGTCAATGGCATTGGAGAAGTTAACCGAGGATGCTTCTTAGATGAGAAGTGAAATGTCTTCAAGAAAAAAGAAAAAGAAAGAAAGTCCAGTTCAGAGGTGGTATTCAACCAGTTCGCACCTACTCAGGCGAACTGGTAGCAGTTATTTGGCGTGGGTCGCCGAACCGGTGGTGACCCCTGGCTGGCCATGCCCCCAACACGGTCGCCTGGTCACTCACTTGCAATCGTTCTCCTAGCTTTCCATTCCCCACATCCTCTTTCTCCCTGGGGGAAAGAAAGAAAGGCATGGACGCTGCAAGTATCACTTTCCCCGTGTGAGTTAAAGTGTCTGGAGTGAGAAGGAGTGCGGTCTGACAGAGGGGGTGGGGGAATCCTCTCCAGCCTTGGAGAAATTTAAAGGAGCTGCTTCCAAAATGCTAGTCTCTTAAGTGCTGTGTGTGTGTGTGTGTGTGTGTGTGTGAGAGAGAGAGAGAGAGAGAGAGAGAGAGAGAGAGAGAGAGAGAGAGAGAGAGAGAGAGAAAGGAACGGAGAGAAAGAAAGAAAAAAATAGGAAGAGAGAGAGAGATAAAACTCTGTGCTATTATTTTTAATTGTTCCAGTATTTATCATGTGTTAATATCTTACACTGTCCCTACATCTAGAGTGATTTTTCTGCCTTTCTTTTGCCCAGGGCTACCACATATTTTTCAGGGTTTACATGCATTCAATGTCAATAGTCCAGAGCGTAAAATACACATGTGTTTAACAAGAGTTGAAAAGGGACCTTGGAGGTCTTCTAGTCCAACTCCCAACTCAGGCAAGAAAACTGAGGATGCCAAACTCTGAGTAGAAATCCTGGGAAAGGGGGACCTTGAGGTGAACCCTATACCATTTCAGAAAAATGGCTGTCCAGTCTTTTCTCAAAAACTTCCAGTGACAGGCAGTTCCACTGGTTAATTGTTCTCACTGTCAAGAAGTTTCTCCTTAGTTTTAGGTTGCTTCTCTCTGTTCAGTTTCCATCCATTGCTTCTTGTTTGCATTCTGCTTCTTTGGAAAATACATTGTCCCCCTTTCTTTGTGGCAGCCCCTTAAAAGCCTGTTGCCTATCACACTCTCGGGTAAAGCATGTGAGCCATTTCCTCTTTTCAGTGGTCCATGAAAGTACATCTATAGTATGCAGATAATAAAGTCAAAAAAGGTGAACAACATTTTTACAGAACTATAGATAAGTTGAGGCTGGGTGACAAGGAATGGCTGGGAGGAGAGGGGCCAGGTGAGGCACCCTTTGATATGAGTGACATTGAGTTGGCCACGGCCACCAAGTCACATGATCACCAAGCCATGCCCACCCAGTCACATGACCACCAAGCACGCCCACCAAATAAGCCATGTCCACAGAACCGGTAGTAAAAAAAATTTGAATTCTACCACTGGTCCAGTTGCCTGTTGTTCACGGCTTCCCATCATTGGAAGATTCATCAATATTATATAATCTTGCTGTGTGTTGAGACATGTTAGGTTTGAGTAATGAGAGGCTGAACCAGGGCATGGATGCAACAATACTTTATTAGAATAATAAAGGACTGAACGTGCTTGCCAAGCCTGGAACTGGCTCGCAGCGATCAGCAACTGGTTGGACCCCGCAGCCTGCTTTTATAGCTGGCTGCTGGGAAGAACCAACCAATGAGAGGGAGGGCAACCGCCCCCGCAGCGCGAACGGACCTGAGAGGGAACTTCTTCAAGTTCCAGGGACATAACACCCCTTCCCCCCAGATGCGAACACGCATAGTCTTTGAGGTACGCTGGAGGCTTGTGCTGGCGCCCAGAACGGCGCAACTCTGGTGAGTTGTCTGTCAGTTCAGAGTCTGCAATGGAGGGTTGGATCGGTAGGGAGTCACGAACGCATCCCTCGGTCAGGGCTGGCTCGGGACTCGAAGGGTTGGTCTCTGGGGACGTGTTCCCGTTGACTGGTTCGGACTGGTCGGCCATCTGGAGGTCGTGGTCCGTGTTCGGGTTCCCTGGCTCGGCTGCTGGTGTAAGCAGGTCACCGGAGTTGGTGCTGATGTGGGGTTGATGCTGTGGACTCGTTCCGGTCTGTAACCCTGAGTCACCGCTAACGAGGGTGTCGTGGTGCTTCCGCAGCTGGTCCACGTGTCTTCTCCGGACTCGGCCGTCCTCCAGTCTGACTCGATACGACCTGGGTCCGGTGATGGCCACGATCTCGCCCGGGATCCACAGAGGGTCACCAGCGAAGTTCCTCGCAAACACGGGTTCCTGTAAGACAAAATGCCTAACCCCCGATGTGGAAGCGAGGGGAGAGTCAGGGCAGTAATGTGGGTGAAGCCTGTCCAATACAGTCCGCAGGCGTCTACCCATCAGGAGCTCAGCCGGGGACTTATTAGTGACTGTGCACGGGGTTGAGTGCTGGCTCATCAAGAAACGGGAGAGTTTGTGGTGCCAGTCTTCCTTACTGAACCTAGCTAGAGCCTCTTTAGTGGTCCTAACGGCTCTTTCTGCCAGCCCGTTACTGGCAGGATGAAAGGGAGCCGTGAAGATGTGGCGGATGCCCAGGTTGGCAGCGAAACGGCTGAACTCTGCCGATGCGAACTGGGGGCCATTGTCGGAAACTATAGAGTCTGGTAGCCCGTGTGTTACAAACAGGCGAGTCAATACCTTGGTAATCGCTTGCGTGGTGGTTGTGGATAGATGTGCCACGTCAATCCACTTAGAGTAAGAGTCCACGATCACCAGGAACATTTTGCCGTGCATCGGGCCTGCTAGGTCGATGTGAATCCTGGACCACGGTGCGCTGGCGCTTTCCCACTTAGTGGGGGTGGCAATTGGAGGGGATGGACGGGATTCCTGGCAGGGATGGCAGGAGCTTACCCATCTGCTGATGTCTTCATCGAGGCCCGGCCACCATACGTAGCTGCGTGCTAATGCCTTCATTCTGACGATGCCAGGGTGTCCTTCGTGCAACGCCTCCAGAACTCGGGTACGCAGTGAGGTCGGGATGACCACTCGTGTGCCCCACAGCAAACAGCCCTGCAAACTGGATAATTCCTGTAGGCGGGTCTTGAAGGGCATGAATTTGGTTTCAACATCACCGCCCGGCCACCCCCTCCTCACCCAGTCCAGTACCTGGGCGATTGTTTTGTCTGCCTTGGTTTTGGCAGCAATGTCCAGGGCAGTGATGGGAAGGTCCAATTGGGTGACCTCAAAGATAGCATGGACTGGTGCAGGATCCTCAGCTGGAGCAGGCAGTGGGCAGCGGCTGAGGGCGGCTGCGTGGGACAGTGTTTTACCTGGACGGTGTGTGAGTCTATATGAGTATGCCGCTAGGAAAAGAGTCCACCTTGTCATTCTAGGAGACAGGACTTGAGGGGTCTGTTTGTCCCCAGCTAGTAGACCCAGGAGAGGCTTATGATCCGTGACCAGCTCGAAAAAGTGGCCAAAAAGAAATTCATGGAATTTCTTCACAGCTGCGACAGCTGCTAAAGCTTCCTTATCGATTTGGCTATAATTGCGCTCTGTTGCAGAGAGCGTCCTGGAAAAAAAAGCGATGGAGGCCTCGGAGCCATTGGGGAGCCTGTGGCTTAACACTGCCCCAATTCCAAAAGGGGATGCGTCCGCTAACACTAATGGAAGGTTGGGGTCAAACTGAATAAGGACCGCCTCTGATGTGAGTAGTGATTTGACTGCGCGAAAGGCGGAGTCTTCCTTGTGTCCCCAATGCCAAGCCGATTTTTTATCCAAAAGTCTGTGTAGGGGTTCCGCCACAGATGCTTTATGGGGCAGGAACGACGCGTAAAAATTCAATAGCCCCAGGAAGGCTTGCAGTTCCGCTTTGGAGGTTGGCGTGGGTGCCTTGTGAATTGCCTTAACCTTGGACTCCAGGGGGTGAATGCCTGAGGCG
>NW_020769337.1:3780918-3797733 GCF_900518735.1 Pseudonaja textilis | reverse complement strand
CCACTTCTCCTCATCCGGCTTGAATGCTGGGAAAACTGGGTTGGAGTTCATGATGACAGAAAAATCAGGCTGGATAATCTGTTGAAAAAAAATCTCTCTGGGGCAGCAGCAGGACGTTTTTTTGTGCCTGTGGCAGGCAAGTGACTTCAGCTCTGGAGAGGCTTTTCACAGCTCTCTCTCTCTCTCTGGGTAACACGAGGTTAGGCTGCAACGGTCGTTGGCAGCGTTTCGAAATTCGCGCCTGCGTGGGCATCAGTGACTTGTAATACAGCACCGCGCTGTACTTTTAGGGTGGAAATTCAAATGACAGCCGTTTGAATTTCGCGCCTAAAGAAACGAGCGGCTGTGGCTCGCAGCGCTTCACTTTCCCTGTAGCTTGGCTAACAAGCGGCTACAGACGCTTCTCACTTTCGTTGCTTGCTGACCGCTTTCTCTGGCTGCGGATCAGCGTTCGCTCTCGTTGCTTGCTGACCGCTCTCTCTGGCTGCGGATCAGCGTTTGCTCTTATCGCCTGCCGATCGTTCTCTCTGGCTACGGATCGGCGGCTAGTGATTCAGCGGTTGCATTGTGCCTCTGGTAGCCATCCCATCCTCGTCGCCAGTGTTAGGTTTGAGTAATGAGAGGCTGAACCAGGGCATGGATGCAACAATACTTTATTAGAATAATAAAGGACTGAACGTGCTTGCCAAGCCTGGAACTGGCTCGCAGCGATCAGCAACTGGTTGGACCCCGCAGCCTGCTTTTATAGCTGGCTGCTGGGAAGAACCAACCAATGAGAGGGAGGGCAACCGCCCCCGCAGCGCGAACGGACCTGAGAGGGAACTTCTTCAAGTTCCAGGGACATAACAAGACACTTTTCCTCAACAACACTGAATGCACAACTATTTTAATCCTTGTGTTTTTCTGCCATTGTGCTACTCAGATGCTTGCTTTTTCTGCCTTGTGCATCACCCCTCTTTTCCTTTCTTCCTTGTGTCAAAAAAAGTTTCAACACCATAATTTACATTTCAACCTCCTACTAATCCAGATGAATACACCAACCGTATTTTTGCATAACTCTCCCATTGCTGCAGATTAATAAAACACTTATTTACAAGAAGAGGTGGATGGGAAGAAGCATTACCTAGTTTTCTTGATTTAAGGGACCTCATGGTATGAGACCATTAATGTGTAAATCTGTGAGAACATTAGCCTCAATTAGGTCAAGTACTTCTTATTTATAGTACAATATACAATAGTATATTATTGTTCTATGTATACCCTGCCTTTCCTCCAGGATTTCAAGGCTTCATGCATTACATGCAGCTCTTCCAATTCTCTCTCTCACACATGTGTGGGGTGTGAGAAAGAGAGAGAGAGAGAGAGAGAGAGAGAGAGAGAGAGAGATCTGCTCATTTTCTTTTTTTTTCTTTTTAAAGATTTTATTGATTTTCTGTTGTTTAGATTTTGTTAGTGCTTAATAAATATTGCAGTGTCTGGGTTATTTAATTTGCTTAACAATACAGATTACATTCTTAATCTCCACTTCTTTTTTCCAACCACTGGTAAAATAAAGTCCATGTTTGATAATATCCTGTGTCTTCTTTCTGTTTAATCTTCAGGGTAATTATTACTTATGCTGAAGTTTTGCTCACTTTCATAGATGGGGTGGATCTGAACCTGGGTCACCCTTTTCCTAATCCAAAACTTTAACCACTATTCTAATCTTGCAAAGAGTAAATGATATCATCCAGACAATGTACATTAGGATGGCAAGTTTTCTGCCACTAAAGCAAAAAAAAGAAGAAGACTATAATTAAGCATTGCTTGTTTTCTAGTATTAGCTGCTGTCATCCATTGACCATAGCTGGCATCTAAAACAATGGTCTTCAGCTTTCACTCAAGGTTGACTCAGCCTTCCATCCTTCCGAGGTGAGTAAAATGAGGACCCAGATTGTTGGGGGCAATATGCTGACTCTGTAAACTGCTTAGAGAGGGCTGTAAAGCCCTGTAAAGTGGTATATAAGTCTAAGTGCTACTGCTATTAATAATATAGAAGATTGCTTTGTATGGGTCAGACAAATAATTCATTTTGTTCACTTGTGAACATACCTAATATTCCTTCCTCCTCATATTTTGTCCACCATAATAACCCTGTGAGGTAGATTGGACTGAGCCAGAGTAATTGGCTCTAAGTCACCTAGCCAGCTTTCCTGCCTCAGGTAGGGCAGCCTTCTGGTGATTGACCCAAAGTCATCCAGACAGTTTTCATGCTGAAGATAGTACTAGAATTCACAATCTCCTGTTTTCTAGGCCAGTGTTTTAACCACTATATCAAACTGCCTATTGATTGTTATGGTAACTCTGTATGTTATTCTGTGCTGCCTCTCATGGTTTTCTAACAGCTTTTGGTGATCACGTGGTTATTGTGGAAAATTTGCCATAGCATCATAGGGAGCCTCGGTGGTGCAGTGGTTAGAGTGCAGTACTGCAAGCTACTCCTACTGCAATTTGACAGATCGAATCCCACCAGGCTCAAGGTTGACTCAGCCTTCCATCCTTCTGAGGTGGGTAAAATGAGGACCCAGATTGTTGGGAGCAACATGCTAACTCTGCAAACCGCTTTGAGAGGGCTGGAAAGCACTATAAAGCAGTATATATCTTTATGTGCATGACTGCATTCCCACTCACGTAAGTAATCCTATTGCTAAATTTGCAGGTGATACAACAGTGGTGGGACTTATCTCTGGGGGGGATGAGACTGCCTACTGAGATGCGGTGGACCGGTTGCTTTCATGGTGTAGAGACAATAACTTGGTCCTCAACACCAATAAGACCAAGGAGCTTATAGTGGATTATAGAAGGAAAAAAGGGTTCCACCAGAAGGCATGTTTATTAAAAAAAATAATAGATTGTATAGAAATGGACAGGCTAACGATGAAAACAAAAGACAGAGAAGATTCCATTTATTATAGGGCCTGGGATGCCTGGGATGTGTGGCTTAGAAATAAAAAGAAAATAAAATGGCAATTAGGAAAAGAATTAGGGAATAAGTAAATATGTAAATATATCATGGAGAATATTGAGATGTAAGGATAAAAGATATTGATTTATAGTAAGAGTAAGATGCAATGGTAAAGGAATAAGTTTTCATTCACTGAAAAATGTGAGGAAATGCAAAAGATGTCCTGATGTTGATAACAATGTATAAAGTTATTTTATGTTTTTAAAAATTGGAAACTTAATAAAATTTATTTTTTTTAAAAAAGGAAAGCACTCCAGGGGGTTAATGTCATTGCCCAGAAGATCATTGGTTGCCCTCTTCCCTCTTTGGAAGAGCTTTATAGCTCCTGCTGCCTTAAGAAAGTTCAAAACATTCTCAAAGATCCATCTCATCCTAGGAACCCTTTATTTGAACTGTTACCATCTGGCAGACGGTACAGAATAATAAAAACAAGGACAAATAGGCTGAAAAACAGCTTCTATCCCAGGGCAGTAGCTCTTTTGAATTCTTCTATATAGTGCAGTATTGGTGTGATGTTGGGGGTTTCCAGTTCAATGTATGAAGGGTGAAGGATATGTGTTTGTGTTTATTTTCATGGTCATGGTCATGATATGCACTGAAGATGGTGTTTGATTTCGTTGTACGAGGTGCAATGACAATAAAGTAAGTAAACTAAATATAAGTCTAAGTGCTATTTCTTTTGCTATCTTAAGCAGCATGTGAAGAAAATTTCTATTGCTCTAAGCATGTTGGTTATTTTTGCTATGAAAAGAAGAACGTGAACTTCTTGAACTTCTACTACTCAAAAGACAAATTACGCTATTTGGGAACAAAAGAGAGACAAACGCTAGCTAGAGTTTATTCTTCCTTTCTCTGGGTTATTGTGAATTGCTTGGGGTGGAAAGAAAAAGAGAAAAATATTTTCGTTCAATTTAATCAGACCTACATACATTAGAATTGTATTTCCTTGGAGGATAGAGAGTTTGGTAATTGTTGTTTTAAGGCCCAAACAATACATTATAGTCAAAAGTCTGTAGAGATTCTCAGTCATCCAGGTCATGGTTATGCCAAAGGTACTTTTTCAGGAGGCGAATGGACTTCCTTGTTTTTTCTTTGAAGATGTTTTGCTTCTCATCCAAGAAGCTTCTTCAGTTCTGACAGGATAGTGGGGAATGGAAGGATATATATTCCTTGCAGATAGCTTGTGATTTACAAGGAACCAGGAGCATTACAGGAACCAGAAACACTACACAGGTGACCCTGAGGACACAGATCTCATCACTCCTCATCACCCATCTCCTCCCACTTGTGACTGTATGACTGTAACTTTGTCGCTTGCATCCTTTCGATTTATATTGACTGTTTCCTAGTATGATTTGATTGCTTATTGTACCCTATGACTATCATTAAGTGTTGTACCTTATAATTCTCAACTCTTGACAAATGTATCCTTTCTTTTATGTACACCGAGAGCATTTGCCCCAAGACAAATTCCTTGTGTGTCCAAACACACTTGGCCAATAAAGTATTCTATTCTATTCTATTCAGATAAACCTCCAAGTGCTTCAATGAGCCTCTAAAACAATGCAAATGACCAGCTGTCTGCAAGGAATATAAATCCTTTTGCTAAATGAATGGCTGTAAGTCAAGGACTCATTGCACAATCAAACATGTTGGATCTCCCCTGTTCATTCCATGATAAAATTTCTGGCTTAATCAAATGATTTCCCCCATCTACTTTCTAAAAAGTTTTGAATAATTCTGTTCGTAATTTGTGTTTTAAAAGAAGGCTGCTCCTGCAGGGAGCTTCATACTTTTGAAAATGAAGATGGTAATTCAAGGTGATCAGATCTGATTAGACAACACCATGGGAGACTGAAGACTTTCCGTATATGATACCGACTTACCTCTCTCATCTTCCCTTTCAGCATGAAATACACTTGAAAAGAAATCATCCTCCAATTACAGATTTAATGATCTTGCTTTCTGCAATGGAAACTTCTTTAAATCTAAGTAAAATGCCCTGGACAGAAGAGTCAAATTTCTTACTTTCCAAATTTTAAACAGGGCTGCAATTTGAACTTAGCATTTAAATCCATTGGGTTCTAGTTTGGTAAACTTTTGGTTAAAGGTCTATGGAGATTCTCAGTCATCCAGGTCATGGTTGTCCCAAAGGTGCTTTTTCAAGAGGCAAGTGGACATTCTGTTTTTCCTTTGAAGACATTTCGCTTCTTATCCAAGAAGAGCTGAATAAGAAAAACAAGAGTGTCCATGTGGCACTTGAAAAAGCACCTTTGGGGTTTCAGTTACAGTGTTTCATTGATCTTATGTGTGTTGCATTTTATCCTATACTGGTAGTCACTGATATATGATTGGTTGCTTAGTGATTGCATTCCCACTCACGCTAGCAATTTTTGCTAAATTTGCAGATGATACAACAATGGTGGGACTCATCTCTGGGGGGAATGAGTCTGCCTATCGAGATGAGGTGGACTGGTTGCTTTCATGGTGTGGAGACAATAACTTGGTCCTGAATGCCAATAAGACCAAGGAGCTTATAGTGGACTATAGAAGGAACAGATCAGACATCCAGCCCTTGCTTATCAATGGAGACTGAGTGGAGCAAGTGGCCAGTTTTAAGTTTCTGGGTGTTACCATAAAAGAGGACCTGACCTGGGATGCTCACATTGCAGCCCTGGTCAAAAGGACCCAGCAGGGATTATACTACATGAGACTTCTCAGAAAACAACAAGTGAATGAGAAACTGCCGGTGATCTTCTACTGCTACACCATAGAGAGTATTTTAACTTACTGCACCTCTGTATGGTTTGCCAATTGCACGGTGGCAGATAGGAAAGCACTCCAGAGGGTTAACCTCATTGCCCAGAAGATTATTGGTTGCCCTGTCCCCTCTTTGGAAGAGCTTTATATCTCCTGCTGCCTTAAGAAAGTTCAAAACATTCTCAAAGATCCATCTCATCCTGGGAACCCTTTTTTTGAACTATTACCATCTGGAAGATGGTACAGAATAATAAAAACAAGGACAAATAGGCTGAAAAACAGCTTCTATCCAAGGGCAACAGCTCTTTTGAATTCTGCTGTATAGTGTCGGGAGGTTTCGGTTCAATGTGTGGAGGGTGAAAGATATGTGTTTGTGTTTATTTTCATGGTCATAGACATGATGTGCACTGAAGATGGTGTTTGAATTCATTGTACGAGGTGCAATGACAATAAAGTAAAGACTGTTCGAAAGACCCAAAAAGCATATTACATGACCAAAGAAGGGTACTTATGACCCTGATTATTCCGGTACTACTGTGTCAATAACTGAAGGAAGAATTAAATAGAATACAAGGAAGCTTACATAAAACAGACTGGAAAATGCTAAGTGTCCTATTCTGTTTTATATTTGGAGGGAAATGTCTATGGAGATCCTCAGTCATCCAGGTCATGATTGTCCAAAAAGACTTTTTCAAAAGGCAACTGGACTTTGTTTTTTCATGAAGTCTTTTCACTTGTGGAAGAAGCTTCCACAAACAGTTCTGAAGAAGCTTCTTGGATGGAAAGTGAAATATCTCAAAGGAAAAACAAAGGAAGTCCAGTGCCTTTTGAAAAAGCACCTTTGAGTTCTGCAGGGAAATTTAGCTGTAAGAAGTTAAGAAAGCCCTTCTCCAACCTAGTGGTTAGAAGTTAAAGTATGTTCAGAGTATTGCAGTGTAAATTTAGCACCAGAAAAGTAAGCACAGATGACTGATGCTTCATTTAACCTCTTTATAAACATACGAAGTAAATTTTACAATACCAGTTGTCAATTTCTCCAACATGGAGCAAACTCAAACAGAAGCAGACATGTTACAGGTTCAGAGCAGAGTTCTAGTTTTCAGCAAGCAAGCAAGACACACAGCAGAGGAGAAAAGCAGTTTCATTTTCAATAGACAGACTCAGAGCTTAACATAGCTTCAGAGCTTAATATAGAACCATGCCTAGGCTACTTCTAGTTTCAGTTTTCAAACAGTCCTCATTGGCTGATTTAGTTGCTGTGCCTGTTCATTGGCTGACCTTGTTACCATGCTCTATTCCAGTTCATGAATATACTCTGACAAGGTAGAACTTTTGGAAGATGCAAGTTCTTCCCAGTATAATAGTTTCACAACAATATGAATGTGAACATCTCTGGCTATTTGCCCCCAACCTAAGAAATAGAGCTTCAGATGGAGCAAAAAGTGATGGAGGAAAATTTGAAAGATATCCCTGAAGCCGCTGCATATCTTTGAAGACTATTTCTATCGCAAGGAAGGAAGAAAACCAAGGTAAGGAAGACAATGTGGGATGGCAAAGGCAGCCAAGAGACTCACCATGGAAAAAGCAATGAGTCCAGAAGAAACAATCTCAAAGCTGAAGCCATTGTTTGGAAACTCAAAAAGTGAAAGAGATAATTATTTAAATTTTATTTGAAGTTTAAATCACCATGACTAACTTTTCCCCAGCTTCTTTTTGAACATATCAATAAATTATGATAAATTAACATGCAGATGTTGTCACTGTAAATTTTCCTAGACTTAAAAAAGCAAAGTTCACACTGCCAATTTTACTTGATCTAATTTTAAAATTTGGAATAGTTTAGAAAACTTATTTTCTAAGTGTTGAGGTAATTCTCCATTAGGAGAATGAGTGCATACAGGGAGACGTAGTGAGAGAAGTGAAGAATAAAACACACACAGCACACAGATACACTGTACAGTAAATGTAGGTTTTTACTTCCAATAAATGTTTAAGCACATTCCAAGATAAGCAGTCCAAGTCATTCACAGTCAGTGCTCAGTTCAGGGATAATCCAAATATCAAAGTCCAGTATCAAAAACAGTTTAGTAACAGACTTACATCAACGATCAGTAACAGTCATTTAGGAGGAACAGCAACTCTCTCCAACAGAGAGTCTTCTGAGACTAAAACAACCCAGGTTTCTGGCTCCATCTTATGGCCATTTGAGAAACCACACCCAATTACAGTTTTTGCATTTTCTTAAAGATACAGTATTAAAATGTCTATCCTAATGTATATATTTCCAACCCAACTATTAGGTGACTTACATCCCTAACACTAAGTTTGCATCTCAAATCATAAACTAATGAAATAGGCAAGGTTTATGCAATTGGCTAAGCTTCCCGCCCCAGACAGTAGTAACTACCCAGTGTTAAAATTAGCTAAGAGTCCCATATGTGAACACAGCTGCTAGCTAGATCATTAACTAACCTGGTTAAGCATGTTGTACAATTCCAGGCAGTCTCATTATAATCCCTGCAAAATTGGAGACATTCATTACTCACTCAGCTGATTATTTATAACAGCGGTTCTTAACCTTTTTGTTCCATGGACCTCTTTAATAGTCTAGTGAAACCTACAGATCGCTTTTCAAAAAGATGTGTTTAAATGCATAAAATACAGAGATATAGATTGTATTACAAAGGAAAACAATTACATTCAAGCCTTTTTTTGGAGTCTAGAGACCATAAATTACTTGATTGCCTACATTCATTATTGAATGAAAGGCTACATTTCAGTTAGAGGTTAGTAAAAATAAGCTTGTAATTTTTTCCCTATCTAAGTTCAAAGACCCCCTGAACTTGACTAAGAACCCCTGATTTATGAGAACAAAAAGCAGCCCTTTGAGTCAAGTCAAATATCATCAGGCTCCAGTTACCAGCCCTGGATAACATCTTCGCATCTCGCTGTTTGAGGAAATTGCGCAACATTCTCAGAGACTCTTCCCATCCTGCTTACAATCTTTGTGGACTGTTGCCTTCTGGCAGAAGATACAGAACAATTAAAACTCAGGCCACACATTTTCTGAACAGTTTTTATCCCAGAGCTATAATTGCACTTAACAATGAACTTAAGGACCACCATCAGTGAGCTATTACTTGGTCTGTTGTATGGAAGCTTGTGTGTTTTTAGGGGGCAGGGAATTTGATGGGTGGGGGTGAGTTTGGGGATTGTCATGTGTGTGTGTGTGTGTGTGTGTGTGTGTGTGTGTGTGTGTTGGGTCTGATCTCTGGGTGTTATGTGAATTTTGTTGTTTGTCTGTACTGTGTATATGTACAATGACAATATAGTATTGAATACTGAATGTTTCATATTGAAAGTCTGGGTCCTGGTGACAATGTGAACACATCTGAGCAGTTTTATTTGCAACAATAGGGAAATAGTTTGGCACTGGCTTCTAAATATTTTTTTAAAAAAACTTTCAGATTTATAGCCTACAAGCTCATGTTTATTTATATAAAATGAAATGTCTCCCATCTTATTGACAACTGACTCTAGATTACTTACAAACATCATAAAAATGAAGGTAAAAAACAATAAAATATTAAATAAACCAAAATTAAATAAGTTACAAAACAAGTTCGAATATCTAAGGGGCTGCCACAAAGAAGTGTGTGGGGTGGGGGGGTCAACTTATTCTCCAAAGCAGGGATCTCCAACCTTGGCCATTTTAAGACGTGTGGATTTCAACAAGCTTTGCTGGCTGAGGAATTCTGGGAGTTGAAGTCTACAAGTCTTAAAGTGGCCAAGATTGGAGACCCCTGCTCCAAAGCACCTGAAGGCAGGACAAGGAGCAATGGATGGAAACCAATCGAGGAAAGAAGCAATCTAGAGCTAAGGAGAAATTTCCTGACAGTGAGAACAATTAATCAGTGGAACAACTTCAGAGGTTCGGTGTGCTCCAACACTGGGATTTTTTAAGACGAGATTGGACAACCATTCAGTTGAAATGGTATAGGATTTCCTGCTTCAGCAGGGGCTGGACTAAGAGACCCCCAAGGTCCCTGCTAACTGTTGTTATTCTGTTGTTCTTAAGAATCAGAATGCTATGGGATGGAGGTAGGATCTTCTTCCTATTCCACTAACCATTTCCAACATGAAATTCCCCCATTGGGATCCTGGGCTTCTTGGCACAGTCAGGTTTTGAGACTCTTACAGAAGTCCAAGAGGGTGAGGGCAGATCTCACTTCGAGAGGCACGATGCTCCCAAGAGCAGGGAGCCAAAGCAGAAAAAGCCCTTCTCTTAGATCCTGACAGCTGGAATTCCTTGACTGAACAGGTCCAGGGGAAGCCCTTTCTACCTGAATGAGTGGAGTAGGCCAATCCCACTTGGATGACACAAGTCCTCAGCCTGTACTCATGCAATAAAGAGCTTTAACTATCATAAATCAACATATTCCTTGGATATTTCTTCTCCAAACACTTACTTAGCTTGTTCTCCTTAGCTTTTTCCACAGAACATACTCCAGGTGGTAGCAGCTGCAGAGATGAATTTAACAACACAGCTTGGTCCAATATTACTGGTATATATATATATATATATATTCAGAACCTATTTTTCTCAGTGGGTAAAATCACAAGAATTTGTAACAGATAAAAGTTTGGCTGGATAATATTTAGACAGCAGGGTCTACAGGAATCAAGGTGGGTCAAGTTGATGAAAGCAGAATTGTGGTACTGTTGCATAAGTTCCACCTCTTTTCTATGTTTGTCATGATTTTGCCTGCCTACTCAAAAAGGACGGAGCTTGAGACATTGTGATGTTTTCATCATTCTATTAAAGGCAACGATTGCTCGCAGACAGTGTTGCATTTAGGCATCCCATGAGGCTCTTGTTTATCTCGATTTCTGTAGAGATCAAATGTTATGGAACAAACATTTATATTCCTGTGACTTCCACTAAAATGCAGACTCTTTAGTTTCACCTTCAAAATCAGCATGGTATTAGAATACCAGATTAGATCAGAGAGAACTCAAGGTCAACTTTCGGCAGCTCAATCGATGTGCCCATGGTCTTTTCTTGCCAATACTACCAAAGTGGCTTTCACATTGCTCTTTTTTCCCCCATCTACCTTATAGCACCGGTATTCCAATTGTTGGTAAAAATGTCCAGCTGGGTTCAGTTCCAAGTGGGGAGAAAAACACTGGATTCATGGAAGTTGCTTGGAAAGAAGATTTATTGATGAACAGGACCACATGGCTTGGAGATCCTGGGCAAAAAGGGGAGGGAATCTGAGAGTCCCTGGGTTTTATACCCTCTCTGGGCTTTGAACTTCCTGGGGAACAGGAAGACAATCCTGATTGGTTGCTGTCAGAGGTCATAGCTAGCTTTGTAGGTTGTCTGTGTGCCAGTTTTGGTTGAAACTTGGTGGGTGGTGCAATGAAGGGCAATTAAATGGCTCTGCCTGAAGGAGGTAGATCTTTGTTATGGGAATAGACTGGCCCAGGCCTTAACAAAGGTGAGGGAGCTGAGTTTCTGCCTCTCTGAGTTTCTACTTCTCTTTTAGGGGGAATATTCTGCCCCTTGAGTATATCCTAAAATATTTCATTTTTCCAGGAGAGGGGTGGGTTTTAACTCCAAGCACCTTAAAGTCCCCCACTGAAGTACTAACAAGACACGACCCAACCTAGCTGCTGTGTCCCGACAAGGTTGTCTGAGGCCCTGTTCTCTTCTGAAGCTGAATGATCATTAATCTTACAGTCAGCCTAACTTTCCTCAAAGTGTTGGAATGATAAAGTGGATGAGAACTAAATATGGTGCCTTGGAAGAACATTGAGACAGAAATGTGATAAAGATCTAAATATTTCATAAAGGGTACCAAATGATATAATATGAAGTATAAATGAAATGAATATAGCAATTCCAGAAACAATACATTAAGGTAACAATTCCAGCTTCTTGGGGAGGGAGGGAGGGAGGGAGGGAGGGAGGGAGGGAGGGAGGAAGGAAGGAGAGGGAGAGAGGAAGGGAGGTAAAGGGGGATCATGCAATGAATACATTGATGGTCTCTATTGATGGACAGATTCTAAAATGTAAGGGATATATATTACTCCCTTTTTATGATCTTATAATCCCTTAATTTGGGGTAGAGTCAAGGTGACTAGATGGAGCTGGGTGTTTATTGGTTGGATACTTTTCTTGATGCTACATGGAGTTAGGAACAGATTTTTTTGCACCCTAGGAGAGAAATATTACATATTAAACAATAAAATTATTTTTATTAAAAGAGGAAACAATAAGGTAATAGATTCCACAAACCCCAATCTTTGTACTCATGACAAACATTTAAACTTTGAAATTAATAGCCAGAAAATATTCCTGCTAGCTTTCTAATCTAAAACCTACAGCAAAAAGGAAATAATTGGTCATTGTTTTGCAAGATGAACATTTTTAATAGGATAAACAGAGTATCCAGGAATGAAATAAGTCTGCTCGGTTTGCTGATATTAATTTACATGTTTGGATTCTCTTTCCAGAAACTATTCCTTCAATGGCATTATCATAATGGGATCTTCCATTAGGCACTACAGGAGGAAGATATTCTGTAGTGTGAATGCCTTCTGTTTCATTTCAGTCATCAGTGGAACACTGCCATCTACAGGAATTTAAATCCAAATGTTGCTTCTCACAAACCTTGCATTTGCAATCAAGAACTAGAAATCATTGGAGTTGAAAATGTAAGTGTCAAAAATTAGCCCTGGTCGATCAGTCTGACAAACTGTGCTATTTTACAAATTGTCCAATATCATGGCTCACCAACAAAAATATTATATTAAACCAGCTGCTAGTGGTGATTAGAGTTGGCTCATCTCTCATTTCATGGAGTTACAAAGCACATAGGGTTTCTTTTTGTTGCAATATAATTATATGTTCTCATAGTTCATTATGCTGCAGGCCTAAGTCATTTGCTGATCTGCACGAGAAGTTTGCACCTTTTCTGTGAATGCGTCTAGCTGGACCACTGCACATCTTTCTGTACAGATGTTACTGGCAGGTCTTAATTTACAAGAGAAGCCCTCTTTACAAAACCAAAGGGGCTTTTTCAGGAGGCAACTTGACTTTTTTTGTTTTTCTTTGAAGATGTTTTGCTTCTCATCCAAGAAGCTTCTTTAGCTGTGACTGGATGGTGGGGGATGGAAGGATTTCTATTCCTTGCAGACAGCTGGTCATTTGCATCCTTTTTGTGGGTCGATGAAGTACTTGGAGGTTTATCTGTGTCCTCATGGTCATCTGAGTAAAGTTAACGGTTCCTATAGTCTGCAATTTTTCTGGAAACCCATTCAGACTCCTATGCACCATTCAAAGGGTGTTCATCCCAAATTGCATAGCTAAAAGTCTGTAGAGATTTTCAGTCATTCAGGTCATGTTGTCCCAAAGGTGCTTTTTCAGGAGGCAACTGGACTTTATTATTTTTTTGTTGAAGATGTTTCACTTCTCATCCAAGAAGCTTCATCAGCTTTAACTGGTTGATGGGGAATGGAAGAATTTATACTCCTTGCAAACAACTGGTCATTTACATTCTTTTAGTGAGTTATTCAGGCCACCTGGAGGTTTATCTGTATCCTCAGGGTCACTTGAATAGTGCAAATGGGTCTGGAGCCTTCTGTTGCACTATGTTGTAGACTGGACTGTGTTGTAGATTGGAGATAAATGATGTCATATCCCTCTCCCTCTGTTGAGAGAGGGCTGTTCAATTTTGACATAGATGGCCTCACAGATAAACCTCCAGGTGGCCTCATTGATTCCCCAAAGAGTGCAAATGACCAGCTATCTGCAAGGAGTATAAATCCTTCCATTCCCCACCATGTGGTCAGAGCTGAAAAGAAGGACTAGGGGGCGACATGATAGCAGTGTTCCAATATTTCCAGAAAAGAGGGGATCAACCTGTTCTCCAAAGAACCTGAAGGCAGGACATGCCCCTGTTGGAGACTGACTCCGAGGAGAGGAGGAACAGGTTGAGCTGACAGGAAGTGTGGCTCTGGAGGTTGTGGAGGAGGATGGGGAAGGGCATAGGCCGGCTGGGCAGTCAGAGGAAGACCCAGGCCCATCCTCTCTCCATCCTAGGGTACGCAGGGAGGAGAGGATAAGGGAGAGATGGGAATGGCGTAGTCTATGGGGGAGGAAAGGCCCTTGATCCCCTTCATGGGCTGCAGCTGTGAGAACTGGTTAAAAGGACAGACATGCATATGGGCCAGTGCTAGAAACAAAGCATGGAAATATCTCTAGTTTGTCGTTCCTCTCTAAGTTTGGTGTCCTTCCCAGTGTGTGTTCCAATATCTGTGGCCATCTTCAAGCCCTTATCTTGCCTGGTTCCCTTAATTGTTTCAGTGTGGTTTATGTTGTTTTTACTCTTTATAATTTATAAGCATTTTTAGTTTAAACAGCATTTCCTCCTTTCCATAATTGTTTGTGGGGGAGTTTTTTGTCTCCAGTCAAGGATATTTAGAGCTTTGAAGCAAAGTAAAGGAATAAAAGGGTCTTCATCTGTTTTGGGGACTTGGTTTATTTTGTATCCCACCCTGGGTCATCACACAATGGATGGAAACTAATCAAGGCAAGAATCAATCTAGAACTAAGGACAAATTTTCTGACAGTGAGAACAATCAATCAGCAGAAGAGCTTGCCTCCAAAAATTGTAGTGTCTCCATCATTGGAGGCTTTTAAGAAGAGATTAGTCAACCTTTTGTTTGAAATGGTGTGGGGTTTCCTTCTTGAGAAGGAGATTGGATTAGAACACCTGCAAGCTCCATTTCAACTCTGTTATTCTGTGATCATCTATCCAGTTACTGTAGTCTACGGACAAATATAATGAGACATGTGGTTAAAAAATAGCCAGAAGGATCCAAGATTCCCATCCCAGTCTAAATACAGAACTTTTATTATATATTGAACAGGTGTAATCTCTCTCCACAAGATTGAGAATTCTGGAATAGACAGGTTTGTTTGTTTTTTTTACCAAATGTATATTGGTAAACCCATTGCTGAGATCTCTGAAGGAACAAGGATATGGGAGGGGAAAAATTAGAATATCCTATCCTTTACATGCATTGATTGAACCTGCATTTAAGCATGATATGTTCTAGAAAGAAAATGAGAAACGCATTATCATTTAGGTTGTCCTCCACTAACAACCATAATTGGGACCAGAATTTTTATTGCTAAGCAAGGCAGTTATTAACTGAGGTATGTCCCATTTTATAACCATTTTTTGCTGCAGCTGTGAAGAAAATCACTGCAGATGTTAAGTGAATCTGTTTTCTCCTTTTCCAAAAGCCAGTTGGAAAGGTCTCAAATAGTACGTCAATATTCCAAGTAATGCACCCATAGAAAGTAGAACTCCAAGGCAGGTAAATTCTTCAAAAAATAGTTTTATTGGATACATCATATTGGCAAGACTGGTGAAAGCCGACTCTAAAGTTTCCTGCAGCTTTCACCTAATTAAAAAGTAAATGTTTCCCCTTCTGCCAAATCACTGGTTAGGCTGTTGAATCAAGGGACTGGCCAGTGGCTTGGTTACTTCACTCGTCCCTTGGCCATCCACCTGTGAAAATGTCTTTAGTTTCCACAGGAAAACTATTGTTTAGGCTACAAACTCCATCTAGCTATTCCCCACTCCCTCTGTTGTGTGGCAACCCTGAAGCCTCCAAAATGGCCTCAGCCAGGTTCACTTGAGAGTTCACATAGTGGTCATATGATTCCAGGGTGCTGCAACTACTGTAAATAGATGCTGGTTGCCAAGAACCCGAATTTTGATTGCTTGATGGTAGGGATGGCTGTGATCAGGGGGTGAGCTACTACCAGTTCACACTGGTTTGGGCAAACTGGTTGTTAATTTTATGGCTAGTTCGATGAACCAGCAAATCCCAACCCAGCTGATCCCGCCTACCTCGCCCCACCCCTCCCAAAAGTCCCTGCATGGTCCATTTTGGATCGCAGGTAAATACAGGGCCCATGTGGAGCCCAGGGAAGGCAAAAAAGTGGCCTCCCAGAAGTTCCAGAAGGCTGGAAACAGGCCCATTTCCAGCCTCCTGAGAGCCTCTGGAGCCTGGGGAGCGGGGAAATGGCTCCCCTGCCATGGTACAGGAGACTGACTAGGCCACACCCACCATGGCCATGCCCACCCAGCAACCAGGCAGAGAACCAGTTGTTAAATTTTTTGAAGCCCACCCCTGGCTGTGATAATCCTAAATGCAAGGACAGATTGTAAGTCTCTTTTTTTAGTGCTGTTGTAACTTTGAGCAGTTGCTAAATGAATGATCGAGGACTGTTTGTCTTTCAAAACGTCAGTTCTCCACATTGACATATTGATTAGGGCTGCTGGGCATTGTAATTGAGGAACATCACTCTTTGATTATTCTTTTTGTCAAAAGCTTGACCCAAGTTGCTTTAAGGCCTCCTCTCTTTTTCCAGCAAATAGATGCCAGGCTGGGTGGTTTCAAGACATTCAAAGTCCCCTAGTATGATTCAAAGCCACTACTCTTTTCTGCAGTACTTACTAAAGAAAGGTCTCCATCTTTTTTCTCAGGAGAAGGTTGAGCGACACTATAAAGTAATATGGTTGGTATACTTCATTCTTAGAAGCAAAGGGGCCATGAAGATTCATGACGCATCTTCAAGGGAATGCTTCACTCAAACTTTGATTGAAGCAAATCACCCCTTTGGAGAGCCCTAAGCCCTGAGCTCATGGTCACCATGGTATTCTTCTAATAAAGTCATAAAAATTGAAAGGGTCTCATAGGTAATCTTGTCAAGCCACCACAATGCACTTGATATACCTAGACATAATGGAGAAATGATGTTTTTCAGGGGATCTTTTTTTAAAAAAATGAGAACTTGGAGAAGAAGAAAAAATCCATATCAGCACAGATCTTTGCCAGTTGTCAGGAGACAAAACAGTGCAAAATTCTTAAACATCCTACACTTTTTTGATATATGGTAAAGAGGAGGAGGAGGAGGAGGAGGAGGAGGAGGAGGAGGAGGAGGAGGAGGAGGAGGAGGAGGAGGAGGA
>NW_020769337.1:3752941-3766292 GCF_900518735.1 Pseudonaja textilis | reverse complement strand
GGATAGGATAGGATAGGATAGGATAGGATAGGATAGGATAGGATAGGATAGAATAGAATAAAATAGAATAGAATTCTTTATTGGCCAAGTGTGATTGGACACAAAAGGAATTTGTCTTGGTGCAAATGCTTCAAACTTCAAATGGTCATTAAACAACTGGCCAAAGTCAAGGACTTTCAGCAGCCATTAAACATTTCTGAATTTTAATCATAAGAATTAGTAGTATTTTATGGGAAAAATAACAGAATAAAATGAGTTGGAAGGGACCTTGGGGGTCTTCTAGTCCAGCCCCCTGCTTAAATCCTATATCATTCTGCCCTATAACATTCCAGACAACTGACTGTCCAGTCTCATCTTAAAAACCTCCAGTGATGGAGCACCTACAACTTCTGAAGGCAAGCCTTTTCACTGATTAATTGTTCTGTCAGGAAATTTCTCCTTAGTTCTTGGTTGCTTCTCTCCTTGATTAGCTTCCATCCATTGTTTCTTGGCTTGCCTTCTAGTTTTTGGAAAGGTTGACCCATTCTTCTTTGTTGCAGCCCCTCAAATATTGGAACATTTGGGCCTTGACTATCCTTATTCTAATTCTCCTTTGAACCTTGTCCTAATTCATCCATTCTGTGAATAAATCTGACCCTGCATGTTATCTATTATCTGACTGATTATAAAGAGGAAGAATCTTTTTCTGCAAAACATGCTCTAGTTCAAAAAATAAAATTCAGTCCATCACAAGCCTCCTACCTCAGTTGAGTTACAGTGTCGAAGGCTAATCTCCAACAAGCTAAAGTTCTGAATGTGGGTTAATTGGTGATATAATATATATTAAGGTCAGGCAGAAAAGCTATCACTTCTTATTTTGATTTTCCTTCAGCCACTCTTTGGAGCTACAGAAGAGCCGATGAAGAAAAGGGAGATAAACTATACTGTGATTTATTCCTACTGTTAGTAAATATAATGATCAGCCTTGTATATACTTGTCTTTCCTTTGTAATGCCCCAGACTCTCTTTTGTTTCTAGTTCTTCGGGTTCTCTACTCGCTTCACTTTAAGATGAATTCTTTTCCTTAAACATGATTAAAGAGTCAAAAATAATTGTATAAATATGAATCAGGGAAGTACAATGCAATATTTATTTTCTCCAAATCTGGTGCTTCTTATTCCCCCTGGGAACTCATTAAAAAAGGAAACAAGAAAGTTATTTTTGGATGACTTCACAAAACCAGTGGCTCTGCAGTTGAGATAGACTGATTAAATGGCTCATGGTGATTAAATGGTTCGTGGTGGTTGAAGGATAAGAAAATATAGCAAAAGCACTTAGACTTATATAGCACTTCATAGTGATTTAAAGCACCCTCTAAATCAGGGGTGTCAAACTCGATTTCATTGAGGGCTGTATCAGAGTTGTGTTTGACCTCAGGGCGGGGGGATGAGGTGGGGGTGGCCAGCTCAATGTCACTTGTGTGATCAAATGCCACTTTTGCTTGTTGTTTGTTTTGGTAGCACTATGCCAGCAAAAACAGAGCTCGGGAGGGCCATGCACGGGATTTTGCTGGCAGAGGCACCACGAGTCAGTCCTTTGCTGTTTCCAAGGTGGCCCGACAGGCTGAATCTAAGCACTCCACAGGCAAGGGGCTTGAGTTTGACACCCCTTCTCTAAGTGGTTTACAGTGGTAGCACATTGCCCCCAACAATCTGAGTCATCATTTTACCGACCTCGGAAGGATGGAAAGCTGAGTCATCCTTGAGCCTATGAGAATTGAACAGTGAGCTGAATTAGCCTGTAACACTGCATTCTAACCACTGTCCCATCATGGCTCCTACAGAAATATTTAAACATCTGCATTCTTAAAAGAATGCGATGGTGTCTCTGTAAATCAAGCAGAATGTCATTGTGCCCTACTTTCTCAATATATCACATTCTCCAGTTCTTGTTTTGTATCTGAAAACAGCAAAATCCACTAGGTTCTCAGAAAATAATGGCAAAATGAATTTGCCAAGCAAATTATACCACCCCAGCAGCCAAGCTTGGTTCGAAAGAGAGGTGGTTCATAAGTGCCAAACTATTTTCACATTGCTGTCTGATAGAACACACAATGGCACCAATATTCCCCACCATCCAATCAGAGCTGAAGAAGCTTCTTGGATGAGAAGCAAAACATCTTCCAAGAAAAACCAGAAAGTCCAGTTGTCTCTTGAAAAAAGCACCTTTGGAACAACCATGGATGACTGAGAATCTCCACAGACAATGGCACCACCAGTTCAGAACTTAGCCAGAAAGAACTCTGATGATAATTCAAATATAGTTATGTAGCTTTCTCCTTCTGAAAATATAAGAGGTCTTCCCTGAGGGTGGTCTAGAAACAAAAAATATAAACAAACAAACAAAAAAACAAAAAAACATTCATCATAGTAATTCATGATTCCCTTGGAGCTTTTTCAAAAATTAGATTTGCCTATCGTATTGATTAGAATGAGGAGGTAATAAGCCATCTGGGAAAGCCAAGGGAAATCATCAAAACCATAAAAAGCAAAAGTTAGAATATTTTGGACATGTGATGCAACACCCAGAAAAATACGGTATGCTTCATTTAATCCTCCAAGGAAAGATTGAAGGCAAAATGAAGTCCAGGCAGAAAAAGAACATCATGGCTTCAAAATCTAAGGGACTGGTTGGGACAAAACTCAACAGCACTTTTTCTTGCAGCTGTTGATAAAAATAAGATTGCCAACAGGATCGTCAATGTCTGAGGACAGATATGGCACAAAAAGAAGATTGATTACAATAGATGTTTGGCCTAAGTCACATAAGCTGCAAAATTTGAGCTGCAAAGCTCCTACAGAAAACTTGCTCTGATAATTTGTCCTAGTTTCAAGAATTGTCCAGAAACATCACTCTCGATACAATAATGTGGATTTTTACAGCCCATATTTGATAGCTCTATATTTAACTATTTGTTAGTCTACGGTTCAAAGAATTGTACAAATGAAGAAATGTTGAGATTAAAAAGGCAGAAAACTACAGTGAATTTTTTGAGAGAAATGACATTTTATTTTAGCAATGGGTGAAGAGGGCAAACAGAATTTCAAGTGAGGCAATGCTGTCAGGAATATTTTAGAAATTTTTATGGAATGATCATGAGAGATCAAGGAGTAGAATTGCAATGAATGCTATAAAGGGATACATGAAGCATACAAAATCTTGCAAACAGAACAAACAAAATTCCAGGCCTCACTTATTAGTAAATTCACTGAAGTGGTGATTCTGTAAACTTCTTTCACTCAAATTGCTTAACTGAAAGGTTAACAGTTATTTTACAAAAAGCAGACCGAAACATCCATCTGACAAACTATCTTTTCTTTCTCACCCACCAAGAACTAACAGATATGGATTTATATTTCTTAAAACAGTTGCTAGAAGCACTTTAAAATAAGCAAATCAAAAACAAAGAAATCTTTGTAGTTTTCTTTCCTTCTTTCATTCCTTCCTTCCATTTTCTTTTTTTTTTTTTCAGATCTTGTTAAATTTCATCTTTATAACAATCTTCTGAAATAAGATGGTAAAAAAGAATGATTGCCCCTGGTTCACCTAGTAATTTTCTGTAGATCTGAAGCTGATTCTCTCCAAACCATGGGAGGAACGATTCCCATATTTCTGGCAAAAGCTGATTTGGTGGTGATAAATACTGCACCATTGGGGATAGTTTTGCCTTCCCCATTTTTTTAAAAATTCAAATTCAGAAAACATTTGACTCGACACAAAATCTTACTTTGAAAGAAGCAATCATCCTATTTCTACCATAATCCTAAAATGATTGCTTCTTTCAAAGTTCTTTCAAAGTTGAAAGATATTTAACAAGTGAATGGTATCCTTTGCAGAAAATAGTATCTATCTCTGAATTATTCTGAACGATCGACCTCCCCAGTCTTTATTTCCTAATTGCTGTGTGAGTGTGTTACACCAGCACAGCAGAATAATGGAAGATCTAATATCTTCTAGTATTTAAACACTTCTACTATAATCAATTCCCCCTGGATGGAGTTGCTTGGTATCTCTGTATCTTCCCGAGGGAGCAATATCTTCTGCTTTTCAGATGCTCTTGTCTGATAAGCTGAGACAAGATGTAGAAATGATTACATTCAAAATTTCATGCTATATGATAGCAAATGCCTCACCTGCTAGCATCCTGGTTGAATGGCATGGTACCTTTCAGAACCCGAGACATCAAAAAGCTGCACTGTAATATCATCTCCTTTAAATTTCAAAAAAGTTCCTGGCTTTACCTAGAAGAGTGGAAGGAATGCAATTTTTTATTGAGTCCTATTCCATGGATTGGCCTGCCCAAATTTCAACTCTGCTTCTGCTTGCATTAAATTTTTGTCAATTTTCCACATCCTGATCAAGCAAGTGTCACAGCAGAAGAATGATTGGCATCATCTAAAGTGTTGTGGAAAAAATCCACCATGGATGTGGTGATCATTGGCAGGGCAGCATTCATTCAATCAGATAGATTAGATTCATTCAGATTAACAGAGTTGGAAGGGACCTTGTTAGGTCATCTAGTCCAACCCACTGCCCAAGCAGGAGACCCTACAACATTTCTGACAGGTGGCAGTCCCAGTCTCTTCTTGAAAGCTTCCAGTGATGAAGCTCCCACAATTTCTGGAAGCTGTTCCATTGGTTGTCAGAAAATTTCTCCTTATTTCCAGGTTGAATTTCCTAGTTTCCTTGTTCAGTTTCCATCCATTATTCCTTGACTGGCCTTTGGGTGCTTTGGAAAATAGCTTGACCCCTTCCTCTCTGTGGCAGCCTCTCAAATATTGGAACACTGCTATCATGTCTCCCCTCTTCACTAGACTAGCCATGCCCAGTTCCTGCAATTGTTCATCATAAGTTTTAGTCTCCAGTCCCCTAATCATCCTGGTTGCTCTTATCTGCACTCTTTCTAGAGTCTCAACATCTTTTTTATAGTGTGGTGACCAAAACTAGATGCAATATTCTAGGTGTGGTCTTACTAAAGCTTTGTAGAGTGGTATTAGTACCTCACTTGATTCACCACATCCTCTTTTCTGCTCTGCCACAGGTAGTCCTTGATTGTGACTGGTCATTTTACAGCCATTTGTTCAAAGATACAACAGCAATGGAACAGGTGCTTTACAGCTAATAAATTGCTTTATTAGCAATTGGTTGTGCCAACCCTATCCACCCCCAGTAACATGACCCAGCATAAAGCAATGGAAATTCTTACAACTATGGTTGTAAATCATGGTAGATGGTTACTAAAGAGGAAACAGTCTTCACTTATCCACATGATTTTATACACCTTCATAAAGATGATCCATCCTTGAGCTGAAATGATACCGCTCTTCCAATAAAGTCTTAAGTGGGTCCCCACCCATAGGACACTTTCACAAGTTAGGTCTATGGAGAATCTCAGTCATCCAGGTCATGGTTGTCCCAAAAGTCCTTTTTGCAAGAAGCAACTGGATTTCCTGGTTTTTCTTTGAAGTCATTTCATTTCGCTTCTTGGATGAGAAGTGAAACGTCTTCAAAGAAAAAACAGAAAGTCTAGTTACCTCTTGAAAAAAGCACCTTTCAAAAGTTATCAAAGGGGATTTAAAAATAAACACAAAACAGTACAACGGAAATTGCAGGTCATTAAGCAAATCCAACTTTACCCTTTTTTTCATTTCACTTTGAAATGCAACTTAAATGTTTACCTTATCTGAAGTTTAGGGAAAGTATATCAAAGTTCAATTTGTTAAGCAGTTATAACGAGGCCATGAAACAGTTAAAAGACTGTGTGACAGCAATGTAGTCTGCTTCCCACTGGTTGCACTATGAAGTTACTCACCAAAGAGGAGAAGAGCTCACTTCTTAGATTCCTTAAAATTAAGGATTTAATATTCAATAAAATGTTAGGGGTTTGCTAGTGGACATGTTGTAACCATGCCTACAACCTTTGGGAAACCCTTTCATGGTAACCTATCCATGGTTCTTTGAAGTCTAGAAATCCCAGACATCAGCAAACCCCATTCATATTCTTGCTGAGAAAACTGCTATGAAACTTTTTTTGGTGAAAATAAATGGGGAAAGGATGAATTTAAAACCTCATAGAGGTCTAAAAGCAAAATTAATCTGTTTTTGTTCTTAAGTGAACGAGGAGGAGGAGGAGGAGGAGGAGGAGGAGGAGGAGGAGGAGGAGGATTCTGTCCCATCATAGAATAACATTCATTTTATTTTCTAAAGCTCACTGTGAATGCTGTATATGTTAAATAGTAATGCCCAAGTCTAGGAACTTTACATGTAATGGACAAGTAAGCTAGACATTTCTAAACAAGTAAAAGTAAAGTTTTCCAAAGAGGATTCAAGAAGTGATGTTTGCATGAGGCAAGGCTTGTATACTATCATCTTATTCATTTTAAAGCAGGATTATGAGCTTTCTAAAGGTTTGTATAGTTTTGTGAAACTGCCAAGAGTCCTCCAGAATTTGCAGCAAGGTAGAAATGAAATAAAGAAATATGAAAAGACTACAGAATGAGATTCCTCTATGAAGAGATGCATCTTAAGCTATTAGTGAAAATGATGACAATGCATAATGTACCTTCAATGGGAGAAAATTTCATAGCAAGAACGCCACAATGAAGAAAACCTTCACACACTACTAAATCTCTATATACTAGTAGCAGCACACAACCACTAAAATGGTAACATGATTTACACTGGGTGAAACATCCAAGCCAAACATGGATGTGCTCCATGGCTTCTAATGCCCTGAAGGAATAGCAACATTATCAACTTGGTTGACCTTGGAGATGAGATTTGTGACATGCCATCAATGTGATGGGATTGTCATCGTTATGTGTCAGAGGCTATGGAGCATATACAGAAAGGAATAACCTCTGCCAAATCCTCTGCAAATCCTAAGTGAATTGAAAAATCTGTTCCAGCAAAAAAGCAGCATGTCTCCTCCTCTATCTCCACATGGAGGGTAAATACAGAAACTTTCTTTCTTGTCCAAATGTTTTGGAAGACACAATAGATTTGTCCATCTGCACAATTATTATAAGAAAAACAAATATTGTGGAGGAGAACAGGGAAGAAAAGAAGGCAAGTCAAATCAACCATTCCATGTAATGAATTCATTCAACTTCCAGAGTATGGATGTGTCCTTTCTCAAGAACCATGGAATCATCGGGCTGAAAGGAGCCCAACCCACTGCCCAAGGCAGGATACCTTTTTAGAATTAGAATAGAATAGAGCTGGAAGGGACCTTGGAGGTCTTCTAGTCTAGCCCCCTGCTCAACAAGGAGAACCTATACCATCTCAGACAAGTGACTGTCCAGTCTCTTAATAAAAACTTCCAGTGATGGAGTGCCTATGATTTCTGAAGGCAAGCTGTTCCACTGGTTAATTGTCCTCCCTGTTAGGAAGTTTCTCTTAATTCAAGGTTGCTTCTCTCTTTGATTGTTTTCCAACCATTATTTCTTGTCCTGACCTCTGGTGCTTTGGAGACGAATTTGACCCCCTCTTCTCTGTAGCAGCCTCTCAAATATTGAAATACTGCTATCATGTCACCCCTAATTCTTATTTTCTTTAGACTAGCCAGATCCAAAACCTACAACTATTCTTCATATGGTTTAGACTCCAGGCCTTTGATCACCTTAGTTGTTCTTCTCTGAAATTTTTCCAGAGTCTCAATATCTTTTAAGTAGTATGGTGACCAAAATTGGTTGCAGTATTCTAGGTGTGGTCTTACTAGAGTTTGTACCTTATATAATTCTGGTCAAGTGGTTGTCCAGTCTGTTCTTGAAAATCTCCAGTAATGTTAGCACCTACAACTCTGGGAGGCAAGCTCTTTCATTGACTAATTGCTCTCAATGTCAGTTTCGTCTTAATTCCAGATTGGATCTCTCATTGGCAAACTTCCACCCATTGCTTCTTGTCTTGTCCTCAACTGCTTTGGAGAATAAGTTAACTCTCTCTGTTCTGTGACATTCCCTCAGAACAGTGCTAGAAGGTTAAGTAGGAAGAGTGTCGTGCCTGCAAGCAAACATATCCAACGTAATACCCAGTTTCCTGAATTGAAATGGCAGAAAGAAATGAAAATTGTAATTGTAGCATTCACTTGGAGAATACTTGCTCAAATTCCAGTTTTAACAGAAACCTTAAAAAGTATGCAGGCAAGTAAGGGACATAAAGTATTTCTTTTGAAATACATGTAGTAGGCCATCAAGTATTTTGTGCTAGGTTTTTATATATACTGTAGATCAAGCAGAAAGACATTAATAGATAAATACTGGAATACTGGAAATATTCGATACCAAACAGATAAATAAAAGAATACACCCCAGGTCAGGTTTTTATTTGACTTTCTTCTTTTAAACCCCTGCTTCCCCATGAATCTGCAGAAATATTTTCCCACTATTTTTCTAAGGTTGTCTTGTCAAACACAGATTTTTATATCATTGCATCTCCCCCATCACAGTGAGAATCTATTTTAAAATTTAATCACAGCTTTCCCCTTTTCTCTCTCATACTTTTCTCACTGTGTGTATGTGGGTATGGTCTACAGAGGAATTATTGAGTTCTACAGAGGAATTATTGAGTCTGTTATCTGCACCTCTATAACTGTCAGGTTTGGTTCTGCAACCCAACAGGACAGATACAGACTTCAGAAGATAATTAGGACTACAGAAAAAACAATTACTACCCACCTGCCTTCAATTGAGGACCTGTATGCTGCATGAGTCAAAAAGAAGGCTGTGAAAATATTTACAGACCCTTGCATCCCGGACATAAACTGTTTCAACTCCTTCCCTCAAAATGACACTATAGAGCACTGCACATCAGAAGAACTAGATACCAGGACAGTTTTTCCCAGAACGCCATCACTCTGCTAAACAAATAATTCCCTCAACGCTGTCCAACTATTTACAAAGTCTGCACTACTATTACTATTAATCTTCTCATCACTCCTTATCACCCATCCCCTCCCACTTGTGACTGTATGAATGCAACTTTGTCGTTTGTATCCTTACGATTTATATTGACTGTTTCCTAATATGCTTCTATTAAATGGAGTCACGAGTCTTGCTTTCCTGGGCAGATCTGACACGCTGTAAGGTATATAATAAAATCAAACAAAATACAATATAATATCAAAAGACTAAGAAAAATAAATAAATAACAAGAAACATTTCCATTGCATGCTCAAGAAAGCATAAGCATGGGAGAGACATTACCAGGGAAACTTGAAGGAGAAATGTATCATGTCAAAACACAGATATTTCATTCAACTCAATTGTCTGCAGTCCTACAGGCAACTGAAATGAACTAGGGGCTTTTGATTTGTAACTTGGAGACGTCTTTGCAAGCCTAAATTGAGATTGCAAATACCAGTTTGAGTTTCATATGGCACAGCAGTGTACGCTGACTGGGAAGAAAGTCCCAGTTCAATGTGCACATTGAAATTGAATCCATTCGGCACCCTGCATAAGTAAAGAATGCCGTCTCAATAATCCTACATAAAAGAAGGGCAAAGTACAAAAAAGCAAAAACACTAAACAGAGGACTTAATTCAATATTTAGAAATTGTTCCAGAGAAGTTCTTGCAGACAGAATAAGTCGTTAAAACAAAAGCAGCTGATGCATTTGAGGGCAGACAAATACATTTTTCCCAACAAAGACACCTGGTCCAGAACTCCACAAAGGATTGAATTCCCAAAAAATGTTTATAAAATAATTAAAATTCTTTCCTATTCCTGTGCAGTGTGGTTTTAGTCATGATGAGGTAATCACAATATTTTATTTGTGTAATACATTGTGTGGTTTACTTCTTGGATGCTTCCATTGGTGATTCCAAGGATGTAACTTAGAAGATTCTACTTGAAAATCATGGGTTTTGCTCACTGCAGAGCAAAAACTCACAACACTGTGTGTGCATGCCACATCCCACTAGTTCGCATCCAGGGGACTACAGCATACCTATCTCTCTATATGTATTTAATAATAAAAGTCTTACATGATGCCAAATCTCACAGGTTTTGAGTGGCTTTGAACTAAAATCATGTGAGATTTTCTGTCCATTGTCCATATCATCACACAAAATAGCAATAGCAAAGCACTAAAGACTTATGTATCACTCCTTAGTGCTTCACAAGTACTCTCTAGGTGTCAGCATATTTCCACAATCTGGCTTCTCATTTCACTCACCTTGGAAGGATGGAAGGATGAGTCAATCTTGAGCTGGTCAGGATCAAACTCCTGGCTGTGGACAGAGTTAGCCTGCAATACTTGTGCTACCTTGACTTATGATATGATAAGCAACAGCAACAGGTCCCTGAGATATGACCCCTGACATAAGTTGTGTAAAAAGAGAGGGGGGTTAGATCATATATCTTGTTGAGGGTACCGAAGTGATCCCACCATTGGATAAATTTGGTTTGTCAATCCAACACATTTTCACTTCCTATGGCCGTGATGGCGAACCTATGGCATGCATGCCAGAAGTGACACACAGAGCCATTTTGGCTGGCATGCGAGCCGTCGCCCATAACTGATCCAATGTGCATGCACGCGCTCCCCCCACCAGCCAGCTGATTGTCAGGTATCTGCTGCACATGTGCAAGGGGAGATGTGCATGTATCTGCATGGGGCATTGGGGGGGGGTCATGCGCACATATGTAGAAGCATGCACTTTTGGCACACCATGATGAAAAGATTAGCCATCACTGTCCTAGGGTTTCTAATCCATGGGCTTGCAAGGGGACAAATGATAGAATCAGCCTTCCTTCTCCCCAAAGGAAAACAAATATTATTACACCAGAGCACAAATAAGTGTGTAAGTGCACTTGCATTGCAGAGACTTTTTCTGGTATCTGAAGGATGATCAGGGGCCTTTTGCAATAAACTAACACCGACCTGGCTAGTTCTAAAACTGCTCTTACAGTGGAAAATGTCCCTTTAGAAATTGTTCCGTCCAGCAAAAAAAAGAGAGAGAGAGAAAGATTGCATTATCAAAACTGACTTGTTGTCAGGGCCATTTTCTATCACCGAAAATTCAGATCTGAGAATATTCAGGTTATGCTTTCCCCCTTCATCACAAGCCTTTCTTTTTCTTCCTCCTGCCAAGTTTACAAACACAAAGAAAGAAAGGGTACGAGAGGAAGAGAGTTCAAGTTTGCTTTCAAACAACTGTTTTTGCAAAAGCTTTTGATTAAATCTTAGACATATAAGGGGGAAAAGAAGAGAATGGGTTAGCTCTCTCAAAGAGCAGTCAAGCATAAATGCCTTTGAAATGTTTTCAAAGCGCTGATGTTTAGCATCACTGAAAGATTCAAATCCTCCACAAATTCAATCTGAATGACAATAGGGATCCTCCTCCATATTTTATGTAATATTTGTCTTTGTTTGGACCATGATCTCAGTTATTCCTGCCCACTGTCCTGTGTTCAAAAGGTCATACATGAAAATTAGAGAGTCTGGACCCACCTAGATATCTCCAGAGCTTTAATTTCTTCTCTGCAGCCTCGTCTAGCAACCTTTTGGGGTGATGGGAGGAGCAGATAATAGAGTAGAGTAGAGTAAAGTAGAGTAGAATAGAATAGAATAGAATAGAATAGAATAGAATAGAATAGAATAGAATAGAATAGAATAGAATACTTTATTGGCCAAGTGTGATTGGACACACAAGGAATTTGTCTTGGTGTAAATACTCTCAGTATACATAAAGAAAAAGTAAATTCATTTAAAATCAAGAATCATAACGTACAACACTTAATGATAGCCATAGGGTACAATCAACAATCAAATCATACTAGGAAACAGTCAAGTGGGAAGGGATGGGTGATAAGGAGTGGTGAGAAGATTAACAGTAATAGTGTACACTTTGTAAATAGTTGAACAGCGTTGAGGGAATTATTTGTTTAGCAGTGATGGCTTTCAGGAAAAAAAGTGTTCTTGTGTCTAGTTGTTCTGATGTGCAGTGCTCTATAGCGTTGTTTTGAGGGAAGGAATTGAAACAGTTTATGTCCGGGATGTGAAGGGTCTGTAAATATTTTCACAGCCCTCTTTTTGACTCGTGCAGTATACAGGTCCTCAATTGAAGGCAGGTGGGTAGTAATTGTTTTTTCTGCAATCCTAATTATCCTCTGAAGTCTGTGTCTGTCCTGTTGCAGAACCAAACCAGACAGTTATAGAGGTGCAGATGACAGACTCAATAATTCCTCTGTAGAACTGTATCAGCAGCTCCTTGGGCAGTTTGAGCTTTCTGAGTTGGTGCAGAAAGAACATTCTTTGCTGTGCTTTTTTGATGATGTTTTTGATGTTAGGTGTCCAGTTTAGGTCATGTGATATAGTAGAACCTAGAAATTTGAAGGTCTCTTCTGTTGATACTGTGTTGTCTAGTATTTGATCAAATGTGCTTGTTTACTTGATAGTGTTGGAAGTTAGCACCCACCCCTCTCCTAGAAAAATGAAATATCCTAGGAAATATTAAAAAGGCAGAATATTTCCCCTAAAAAGAGAAGTAGAAACTCAGAGAGGCAGAAGCTCACCTCCACCTTTGTTAAAGGGCAGGCCGTTAAGGCTTGGGCCAAAGTATTCTACATAAGAAAGGCTTCTACCCATCTCACCACCTGGTCTGGTAAGATTGCATCAGCTAGCACTCAGGTGAAGCCACGTGGTCCAAACAAAGCCTACAAAGTTAGCTAAGACACCCCACCCCCCAGGAGTGTGACAGCCAATGGGATACATTTCTTGCACAGGAACAGGAAACACCAAGGTGGGGCCCAACAGAGGGTATATAAGGGATTCTCAGCATCTCAGTCCTTTTCCTTCTTTCTTCACCCAAGGCATGTGATCCTGTCCCCCATTAAACCATCTTTCCAAGCAGTCACCATGTTTCCAGTGTCTTTCTTCCCCACTTGGAACTGAACCCAGAAGAATATTTCTTCCAACAATAGTAACTCCCACACACTGTTCAGTACAGAGATGCAGCTTGATCATTTTAAAGCCTGAACTTAACTATTTTGCAGACACTCAGAGACAAGCAGATGTATTCAACTGCCACATTGTTTTATTGAACTGTGTTTAATAATTTTTTAATTAATTAATTAATTAAAAATTAATTTTTAATTTTTAATTAATTTTTTTTCTATACACTCACCTCATTCCAAACTTTTCAGCTGGTTGTATATTTCTGATGGATTTAAACAGGCAGACAAAATCCTTTGTTAATCCTGCTCATAAAAGGATACAAAGATGTGTGTTATTTCTAATCATCTTCTTCTTCTTCTTCTTCTTCTTCTTCTTCTTCTTCTTCTTCTTCTTCTTCTTCTTCTTCTTCTTCTTC